>JAXLNO010000954.1:270882-325889 GCA_038087875.1 Malacoraja senta | reverse complement strand
TAACTTTCCCTCACAAAGGGTGGTGGGTGTATGGAGCGAGCTGCCGGAGGAAGTAGTTGAGCTGGGACTATCCCAACGTTTAAGAAACAGTTAGACAAGTGCATGGATAGGACAGGTTTGGAGGGATCTGGGCCAAACGCAGGCAGGTGGGACTAGTCTAGCTGGGACATGTTAGCCAGTGTGGGCGTTGGGCCAAAGGGCCTGTTTCCATGCTGTATCACTCTTTGACTCTAATGAATTGAAACATACTTTCTACGTCAAAGTGGACCGGATCCAGTTTTATGAATAAGATGCGATGAACTGAGCCAAGCCTACAATTGACCTGAAATAATATGGTGTTTTTCTCACTCTCCATGGCGGTTGACAATAGCTTCATTATTCTCCCAAACAGTAACATGCAAATGAGCCAACTGACCTGCAAAAACCTGGCTGATTTACCTGGTATTTGAAACTATGCAAAGTGGTATGCTAAGATGATCTGAAAAAGTCACTCAGATGACTTTTTTTGAAAGGAGCAAATAAAAGCATATTCCGGCCTGAATTAAAAGATTGATAAGTATTCCAAAACGTATTCCACACTGTAACTGTCGAATTGTGCCCTGACCAGTCAGCAAAAAAAATCACTTGCAAATTCATGAAAAGGTCTTGAGAGAAACCCCAGAGGACATGCATTCCAATTATGATCCTAATCACACCATCTAATGAGGCAACTGCAAGACAACTTTAATGAAGAAGGGTTTCGACCCGAAACGTCTCCTATTCCTTCGCTTCATAGATGCTGCCTCACCCACTGAGTGTCTCCAGCATTTTTGTCTACCTTCGATTTTTCCAATATCTGCAGTTCCTTCTTAAACTTAATGTTATATTAGTTTAGTTTAGTTTAGTTTAGCGATATAACACGGAAACAGGACCTTCGGCCCACCCACCGAGTCCACGCCGACCAGCGATCCCCGCACACTAATCACTATCCTACACACATTAGGGACAATTTACAATTTTGCCAATCCAATTCGCCTACATCTTTGGAGCGTGTGAGGAAACCGGAGCACCCGGAGAAAACCCACGTATGTCACGGGGAGAACGTACAAACTCCGTACAGACAGTTGAGTTGAGTTTAGTTTATTGTCACGTGTACCAAGGTACAGGGAAAAGCTTTTGTGGCGTGCTAAGCAACCAGCGGAAAGACAATATAATCATGGTTACAATCCATGATTATATGACCACACCCACAGTCGGGATCGTACCCGGGTCTCTGGCGCTGTAAGGCAGCAACTCTACCGCTGCACCATCGTGCCACCCCGTTATATCTTTGCACTAAATGTTGTACCATTTATCCAGTATCTGTACACTGTGGACGTCTTGATTATAGTCATATATAGTCTTTTCTTTGACTGGATAGCACGCAAACAAAAAGCTTTTCACTGTACCTCGGTACATAGATACATAGATACATAGAAAATAGGTGCAGGAGTAGGCCATTCGGCCCTTCGAGCCTGCACCGCCATTCAATATGATCATGGCTGATCATCCAACTCAGTATCCCGTACCTGCCTTCTCTCCATGCCCCCTGATCCCTTTAGCCACAAGGGCCACATCTAACTCCCTCTTAAATATAGCCAATGAATTGGCCTCAACTACCCTCTGTGGCAGAGAGTTCCAGAAATTCACCACTCTCTGTGTGAAAACTTTTTTTCTCATCTCGGTCTTAAAGGATTTCCCCCTTATCCTTAAGCTGTGACCCCTTGTCCTGGACTTCCCCAACATCGGGAACAATCTTCCTGCATCTAGCCTGTCCAACCCCATAAGAACTTTGTACGTTTCTATAAGATCCCCTCTCAATCTCCTAAATTCTAGCGAGTATAAGCTGAGTCTATCCAGTCTTTCTTCATATGAAAGTCCTGACATCCCAGGAATCAGTCTGGTGAACCTTCTCTGCACTCCCTCTATGGCTATAATGTCCTTCCTCAGATTTGGAGACCAAAACTGTACGCAATACTCCAGGTGTGGTCTCACCAAGACCCTGTACAACTGCAGTAGAACCTCCCTGCTCCTGTACTCAAATCCTTTTGCTATGAAAGCTAACATACCATTCGCTTTCTTCACTGCCTGCTGCACCTGCATGCCTACTTTCAATGAGTGGTGTACCATGACACCCAGGTCTCGCTGCATCTCCCCTTTTCCTAATCGGCCACCATTTAGATAATAGTCTGCTTTCCTGTTTTTGCCACCAAAGTGGATAACCTCACATTTATCCACATTATACTGCATCTGCAATGCATTTGCCCACTCACCCAGCCTATCCAAGTCACCTTGCAGGCTCCTAGCATCCTCCTCACAGATAACACTGCCCCCCAGCTTAGTGTCATCCGCAAACTTGGAGATGTTGCCTTCAATTCCCTCATCCAGATCATTAATATAATTGTAAATAGCTGGGGTCCCAGCACTGAGCCTTGCGGTACCCCACTAGTCACTGCCTGCCATTGTGAAAAGGACCCGTTTACTCCTACTCTTTGCTTCCTGTCTGCCAGCCAGTTCTCTATCCACATCAATACTGAACCCCCAATACCATGTGCTTTAAGTTTGTATCCTAATCTCTTATGTGGGACCTTGTCGAAAGCCTTCTGAAAGTCCAGATACACCACATCCACTGGTTCTCCCCTATCCACTCCACAAGTGACGATAATAAACTAAACCAAACTAAACTAAACTAAATTAAACTAAGGGTAGCACAACAGTAGTGTTCCTGCTTTACAGCGCCAGAGACCCGGGTTCGATCCTGACTACGGGTGCTGTCTGCGTGGAGATTGTCCGTTTTCCCTGTGACGTGCATGGGTTTTCTCCAAGATCTCTGGTTTCCTCCCACACTCCAAAGACGTACAGGTTTGTAGGTTAATTGTCTTGGTAAAATTTGTAAATCGTCCCTAGTGTGTGTTGGATAATGTTAGTGTACAGGGATTCAAGATTCAAGATTCAAGAGATTCAAGAGAGGTTATTGTCATGTGTCCCAGATAGGACAATGAAATTCTTGCTTTGCTTCAACACAACAGAATATAGTAGACATAAATAAATACAGAACAGAACAGATCAGTGTGACCATATACCAATGCGGTCTCGGTGGGCCGAAGGGCCTGTTGCCGCACTGTATCTCCAAAGACTAAAAGCTGATGTAAAGCGACGGAAGCCGATTCAGTATTAACAACACAAAGTAATTGGGCATACACATGATAGGGAGGTCTGGAAGAGCAGTGGTGAAAGAGCAATAGAGATCCTTCGAGGCATTAGCTGGGCTGAAAGGCATTCCTCCATGTTGTATCATCCTTTCTGTAAAAAGCGACTAGGAAGACAACAGGAAATTGAACAGAGTGGCAAATTGAAATGTATTAAAGGTCATGCAGAAAATCTCCAATGAAGCGTGAAATCAGCAGCTCTCTACATAATGGAATGTGATAAGGCCAGGCAAATGCTTGTGGCTATTAAGGATTCTGCGTAATGCTTCACAGAATCACAGAGCAGCCATGTGGACGTTTTCAGATCAGGCCCCTTTTTTGTTTTCCATTGCTGCTTTGCCTCTTCAAGTACAGGTCCACCACCGATTTTCCAGCACCCTTGGATCCAGAGCCTTGCCGGATTACACGTTTTGCCAGACCAACGTAGGCCATGTAATAATGATACAACAACAGTTCAGTTTATTGTCACAAGTACCGAAGTACAGTGAGAAGTTTTTGTTATGTTTTAGCTTTGGTTTTAGAGATACAGCGCAGAAACAGGGCCCTTCGGCCCATCGAGTCAGCCCCCACCAGCGATCCCCGCACATTAACACTATCCTGCAAACACACTAGGGACAATTTGCACTTATACCAAGCCAATTAACCTACAAACCTGCACACCTTTGGAGTGTGGGAGGAAACCGAAGATCTCGGAGAAAAAAACCCACGCAGGTCGCGGGGAGAACGTACAAATCCGTACAGACGGCACCCGTAGTCAGGATCGAACCCGGGTCTCTGGCTCTGCAAGCGCTGTAAGGCAGCAACTCTACAACTGCACCACCGTGACTGCCGTAAAAAACAGTCGGAGGTAATACACCTCTGATCCGCTAATTATACCCCACCCGTGTCTCTAAAGCACCATGGACTGCTAGAAACTTCAGTAGCTAGAAACTCAATAATACAAATCATCAACCCACTGTAAATTAACGTGCTATGCTTGACACCATTACTGTCGCTTGGACCTTGCTCAATGGTTCAAGGGTTTTATTATTGTTGCATGTACCAGGTACAGTGAAATACATTTTTTTCATGCAGCTCAGCAAGACTATCTGCGTACATCCTTGTGAATGTGTGGAATTCTCTATCTCAGAAGGCAGTGGAGTCCAATTCTCTGGATGCTTTCAAGAGAGAGTTAGATAGAGCTCTTAAAGATAGCGGAGTCTGGGGATATGGGGAGAAGGCAGGAATGGGGTATAGATTGTGGATGAACAGCCATGATCACATTGAATGGCGATGCTGGCTTGAAGGGTCGAATGGTCTACTCCTGCACCTATTGTCTATTGTGTATTGTCTATAAACACAATCGCCCCGGTCAGTATAGTGTACACAGAACAGCCCATTCAGTCTATAAGCAAGAGGTGCCATTTTACAGTTCTAGCTGCGGTTCAGGGTGGCACGGTGGCACAGCGGTAGAGTTGCTGCCTCACAGCGCTTACAGCGTCAGAGACCCGGGTTCGATCCCGACCACGGGTTCTGTTCCGTACGGAGTCTGTACGTTCTCCCCCTGACCGCCTGGGTTTTCTCCGAGATCTTCAGTTTCCTCCCACACTCCAAAGACGTACAGGTTTATAGGTTAATTGGCTTGGTGTAAATGTAAAATTGTCCCTAGTGTGTGTGTGTGGGATAGCGTCAGTGTTTGGAGTCGGTGGGCCGAAGGGCCTGTTTCCGCACGGTATATATAAAATAAACTAAGCTGCAGCTTGCCACAAAGGTCCGTTGCAGCCATCGTCTCCATTTCGCCATGGCTAGGGTTAAACTAGCTAGGAATTGCATAAAACCGAGGTATCACCACCAACAACTACAGATGTAAACAAATGCAGCGCCATCTGTGGCCGCTCAGTGAACTTCACGTGGGCTCTCATAATTTTGTCCGGATTAAGGAAGTAAGGCGGACTATCAGGTGCCAGAAAATCGGTACTGGGCCTGTATTTCAATTTTCCTTTTGAAGCAACCTCACCGCCCTTCACACGATATCTTCCAGAAAATGGGGCAAGAAACTTTACCCAGCAATGAGATAGTCACCGACAATGCGAGGACCTCTGTCAACACCAACAATGGGAGGACCTCTGTCATTGCTGAAGAAAACACCTTCCAACCTCTTGGTGAAAACCCTGTCCCTCACCTATCCCCTGTAACTCTGCTCTCACTCCCCATCCCCCCACTCGTAACAAGGGCAGAGTCCCCCTTGTCCTCACCTTCCACCCTACCAGCCGTCACATACAACAAATAATCCTCAGACATTTTCGCCACCTCCAACGGGGATCCCACCACTGGCCACATCTTCCCATCTCCTCCTCTTTCGGCTTTCCGCAGAGACCGCTCAATCCGTAACTCCTGGTCAATTCGTCCCTTCCCACCCAAACCACCCCCTCTCCTGGCACTTTACCTTGCAACACTTGCAACAAATGCTACACTTGTCGCTTTACCTCCCCCCTTGACTCCATTCAAGGACCCAAGCAGTCTTTCCAGGTGCGGCAGAGGTTCACCTGCACCTCCTCCAACCTCATCTATTGCATCCGCTGCTCTAGGTGTCAGCTGCTCTACATCGGCGAGACCAAGCGTAGGCTCGGCGATCGCTTTCGCCCAACACCTCCGCTCGGTTCGCAATAACCAACCTGATCTCCAGTGGCTCAGCACTTCAACTCCCCCTCCCATTCCCAATCCGACCTTTCTGTCCTGGGCCTCCTCTATGGTCAGAGTGAGGCCCACTGTAAATTGGAGGAGCAGCACCTCATATTTCACTTGGGTAGTTTACACCCCAGCGTATGAACATTGACGTCTCCAATTTTAGGTAGTCCTTGCTTTCTCCTTCTTTCCCTCCCCTTCCCAGCCCTCCCATAGCCCACTGTCTCTGCCTCTTCCTTTCTTCTTCCTGCCCACCCCCACATCAGTCTGAAGAAGGGTCTCGACCTGAAACGTCGCCTATTTCCTTCGCTCCATGATGCTGCCTCACCCGCTGAGTTTCTCCAGCATTTTTGTCTACATTCCACAGAGTTTAATCTGTTACCCCTTTCAGCTACCCAGGCTCGAAAGAGATTTTTAGTTCACAGTCTTGTCCTTTTGCACAATTATTGTTTCCGTTTGGTGCCGTTTCAGATTTGTTCTGAACCTTTTCATACCTCTAGTTTTCCTCTCCCACGACTCTCAGCCTGAAGAAGGGACTCGACCTGAAACGCTACCTATTCCTTTTCTGCAGCGAAGGAATTGTGTCATTTCTGGGCACCGTGTTATAGGAAAGATGTTGTCAAGCTGGAATGGGTACAGAGAAGATTTACGAGGATGTTACCAGGACTCGAGGGTCTGAGCTACAGGGAGAGGTTGAGTAAGATGGGACTCTATTCCTTGGAGCCTTGAGGGTGATCTTGTAGAGGTGTATAAAATCATGAGAGGAATAGGTCGGGTAGATGATGCACAGAGTCTCTTGCCCAGAGTAGGGGAATCGAGGACCAGAGGACATAGGTTCAAGGTGAAGGGAAAAGATTTACTAGGAATCTGAGGGGTAACTTTTTCACACAAAGGGTGGAGGGTGCATGGAACAAGGAGGTAGAGGAGGCAGGGACTATCCTAATGTTTAAGAAGCATTTAGACAGGTACATAGATTGGACAGGTTTAGAGGGATATGGGCCAAATGCAGGCAGGTGGGACGAGTGTAGATGGAACATATTGGGGCAAGTTGGGCCGAAGGGACTGTTTCCACGCTGTATCACTCGATGATCCCATGAGACAGTATACAAGAATGCAAGATTTGGTGCCATTTCCAAAGTCCAGTCCGGTCCACGCGCTCGGTCTTCTGGAACAAACTCACGGGATATGGGGAGAAAGCAGGAACGGGGTACTGATTCTGGATGATCAGCAATAATCATATTAAATAGCGGTGCTGGCTCGAAGGGCCAAATGGCATACTCCTGCACCGATTTTCTATGTTTCTATGGAAGCGGTACCCGATCCAGACGAGCCCACTCTCTTAGCTTCTCCACCAGGTCTGCACTTGCAGATGGGACATGTGGTCAGTGTGGGCAAGTTGGGCCAAAGGGCCTGACTCTATGATGCCTCCTGGAAAACAGATGCGCCATAGAAAGCATTTCATCGGGATGCATCACAGCACGGTTTGGGAACAGCTCCATCCAAGACCGCAAGAAATTGCAGAGAATTATGGTCGCTGCCCAGACCATCACACAAACTAACCCTCCTTCCGTTGAGTAAGAAGGAGAGGGTCTCGATTCTAGCAAAATAGGTGTAGGAGGAGGCCATTGGGCCCTTTGAGCCAGCACCACCATTCATTGTGATCATGGCTGATCGTCCCCAATCAATAACCCGTGCCTGTCTTCTCCCCATATCCCTTGATTCCACTAGCCCCAGAGCTCTATCTAACTCTCTCTTAAATCCATCCAGTGATTTGGCCTCCACTGCCCTCTGTGGCAGGGAATTCCACAAATTCACAACTCTCTGGGTGAAAAGGTTTTTCTCACCTCAGTCTTAAATGGCCTCCCCTTTATTCTAAGACCTGGTTCTGGACTCGCCCAACATTGGGAACATTTTTCCTGCATCTAGCTTGTCCAGTCCTTTTATAATTGTATATGTTTCTATAAGATCCCCCCTCACCCTTCTAAACTCCAGTGAATACAAGCCGAAATGTCATCCATTCCTTCTCTCCAGAGATGCTGCCTGTCCCGCTGAGTTACTCCAGATTTTTGTATCTTTCTCCCTTCCATTGACTCCATTTATACCTCACGCTGCCACGGCAAGGCCAGCAGCACAATCAAGGACGAATCGCACCCCGGCCACTCCCTCCTCTCCCCTCTCCCATCGGGCAAAAGTATAGTATTGTGAAAACGCACACCTCCCAATTCAGGAACAGTTTTCCCAGCTGTTATCAGGCAACTGAACCATCCTACCAACAACCAGAGAGCAGTCCTGAACTACTATCTACCACTTTTTTTTTTTTTTTTTTTTAATCAAAAAATGTATTCAATTATTAAAAATAATATTTACACTACAATAAAACAAGCCAGAACCACCACCATAATACAATACAAACATATATCCATAATAAACTACAATACAACTATGATACAATCCTTATTGAGGGATACATTTAACACCCTGCGGAACCCAGCGGTCCCGGAACTCCCTCAGGATGCCAATAGACAGGGTGTATTACCTTCTAACCGCACCCGGGCACGGACGTATCCCCGGAAAAGGGCAGGCAGCCGGCTCGGGTAGAGCCCTCCACCGCCTGGCGCCTTGACTCACAGATGGCCAGCTTGGCCAGGCCCAGGAGCAACCCAACCAGGACATCTTCATCCCTACCCTCTCCCCCTACGCACAGGGTGTCCAAAGATGAGGATGGTGGGTGAAAAATGCAGCCAGAAGGCAAGGAGCAGCCCCTTTAGGTATTCAAACAGTGGCTGCAGCCTCACGCACCCCATGTACACGTGGTACACAGACTCTTCCAGCCCGCAACAGTGGCAGGCGGCTGGCAAGTCTGTGAACCGCGAGAGAAACAGGTTGCAGGGAACACCTCGGTGCAATACCTCCACCCCAGGTTCCCCAATGTAGAGGGGGAGAATCCCTGCGTAACTATCTACCACTTTGGAGACCCTCATACTATCTTTGATCAGACTTTACTGGCTTTATCTTGCACTAACCGTTATTCACGCTACCCTGTATCTGTACCCTGTGGATGGCTTGTCATGTATTTTCTTTCCGCTGACTGGTTAGCACGCAACAAATGCTTTTCACTGTACCTCTGTGTACGTGACAATAAACTAAGCTAAATGTGTAAGACTCTCCGCCCGCACAATGGGGTGAACAGCAGGGAAAAAATAACGTTCTCAGCTGGTGAACAAGGTCCCCTTGAAAGGCTGCTGGCCCTGACCCAAGCATTGCACCTGCACAGCAGAAAGCGAATGAGTTACAAAACATGGTGTTTCCAAAAAAGAAACTGTGATAAACAGTACTTCTTGGAACGTTTTACCAGCTGCTGTAAACGGATTTTGATTTTTTTTGTTCCTCCTCTTCCCCTCCTTGTTTTTAAGGATCTGTTTGACCCCCCCCCCCCCTGGCAACAGCCCTGTGTGAACTGTTCCCATTATGTGCTGAATAGCTGAATCAGCCCTCCTTTTAGCTCAGGAAACCAGATGCACTTGTTTCCAATGTGGAACGCACTCGTCGGTCATCGTTCTGCGTTTCCAGGAGCTCCAGCGTCTGCTTTGAGAGACAGTATCTATCTGTGCAGCCCTTTGGCGAGCCTTTTAATCAGTGCCTGGGCCTCACTTGAGGGGTGATCTTATCGAGGTGTATAAAATCATGAGGATTAGATGTACTGAGTCCCTTGCCCAGTGTAGGGGAATCGAGAACCAAAAGACAGAGGTTTAAGGTGACTGGGGAAATGTTTGATAGGAATCAGAGGGGCAACTTTTCACACAAAGGGTGGTGGGTGTATGGAACAAGTTGCCAGAGTAGATAGTTGAGGCAAGATACAAGATACATTTATTTCTCACATGTACCAATTGGTACAGTGAAATGTGTGGTCACCATACAGCCATACGAGTAATAAAGAGCACAGAACACGATAGTCTTTAACACAGACATCCCCACACAGCGGGATCAAAGTTTCCCACTGTGAGGGAAGGCTCCAAAATTCAGTCATCCTCCTCCGTTGTCCTCCGTTGTTCATCCCTGGGCTCCCGAACCCCTTGCAGTCGCCGCCGCGGGCGGCCCGATGTTCAGGCCCTCCCGCCGGGGTGATGGAACTCCGACGTCGGAACGGGAGGACCACCTCAACGGCTTGGACATCCGAATCGGCCGCTTCCTACCGGAGTCCTCGGTCCCGAAGCCCACAGGAGATTCAACGCTGGCGGCCCTGGGCAAAAGGTCTCAGGACTCCGCGATGTTGGTCAGCGTCGCCTGCGGCCGGGAGCTCGCCAAACCCCCCAGCTCCGAGATGTCGATGCAGCAGGCCCAGCCCTCCGGAGCTTCAACAAGCAGGTACTTATCACAAGGTTTAAGAAGGTTGTTGCCAGGACTCGAGGGCCTGAGCTACAGGGAGAGGTTGAGTAGGTTAGGACTCTATTCCCTGGAGCGCAGGAGGATGAGGGGTGATCTTATAGAGGTGTACAAAATCATGAGAGGAATAGATCGGGTAAACGCAGGTGACTGGGGAAATGTTTGATAGGAATCAGAGGGGCAAATTTTTCACACAAAGGGTGGTGGGTGTATGGAACGAGCTGACAGAGTAGGTAGTTGAGGCTGGGGCTATCAAAGGACAAAGGACAAAGGACATTTATTGTCACATACACCAAATGGTGTAGTGAAATTTGTTCTTGCCATGCAGCACAAATTAGACACAACATTAAAGAAATTTAACATAAAACATAAAAACATCCCCCCACAATAGTCCCCACTGTGAGGGAAGGCACAGAGTCCAGTCCCCATCCCCATGTCCACCCATAGTCGGGCCTATTGAGGCCTCCACAGTCGCCTTCACGGAGGCCCGATGTTCCAGGCCGTTCTCGCCGGGTGATGGTGCTCCGGTGTCGGGAGAATCCTCTCAGCGGCTTGGGACACCTGGAACGGCCGCCTCCATCACAACGTTTAAGAAACATTTAGACACATACGTGGATAGGACAGGTATGGAGGGATATTGGTCAAACACAGGCAGGTTGCACTTGTGTAGATGGGCCATGAATGAATGAATCAATCAATACTTTATTGGCTGGCCGGTGTGGGCAACGTGGGCCGAAGGGCCTGTTTCCACGCTGTAAGTATGTGCCCAAATGTCTTTTAAATGTTGTTATCGTATCTGCCTTGACTTCTTCCTCTGGCAGCTTGTTCCATGTATTTATTCAGGGTGGTGGGTATACGTAACGAGCTGCCAGAGGAGGTAGACACAAAATGCTGGAGTAACTCAGCGGGACAGGCGGCATCTCTGGAGAGAAGGAATGGGTGACGTTTCGGGTCGAGACCCTCCTTCAGACTGATGTCAGGGGAGAGGGCGGGACAGAGATAGAACGTAGTCGGACACAGTAAGATTAGTGGGAGAACTTGGAATGGGGAGGGGATGGAGAGAGAGGGAAAGCCAGGGCTATTTGAAGCCAGGGGAGGTAGTTGGGGCAGGTACTATTACAACATTTAAAAGACATTTGGACAGGTACATGGATTGGGAAGATAGACACTATGTGCTGAAGTAACTCAGCGGGTCAGGCAGCATCCCTGGAGAAAAAGGATCGGTGACATCTTGGATAAGGACCCTTCTTCAGACTTTCTTTTGCTTTCTTGGCATTTTGACGTTTTCTGACCTTCATCGGTGGGGAAATTTTTTTTCCCACCGATTCGTATAATTTGCCGAGTCTGTGCACTGAGATCACATGGTTAATAATAATAATAATAATAATAATAATAATAATAATAATAAATACTTTATTGATCCCCTCAGGGAAATTCAGATGTCCAGAAGCCCCCAACCAACAAACCCACACATTCAAAACGAACGCAGACAGAAAATTCATAAAATACCATGTGGACACTACCTGAGAGCAAGAAATACTTAAAAATACCAATAATTAACCAACTAAAAATGCAAAAATGCAAAAATGCATCCCCCTACAGCCTAGCGGTCCGAATGATAAAATCTAATGGGTGCATGGGTGAAGGATCTCCTGAACCGTTCCATTCTACAGGGCAGGGAGAGGAGCCGGTTGTTGTTCCCAGTGCTCCTTTGACTCTCCAGAATTACATGGAAGGGATGCCCGGGGTTTTTCAGGATGACCTGCACCTTGCGCCTCATACGCCTCTCAAGCACATCCATCCCAGAGTCCACTCTCCCCTCCAGCACTGAGCTAGCTCTGAGGCAGGAACTGAAAAATTAGCCAAAATGTAAGGAATGGTGCGGAGATAGAGTTGCTGCCTCACACCTCCAGAGACCCGGGTTCGATCTGACTACGGGTGCTGTCTGTACGGAGTTTGTACCTTCTCCCCGTGGCCGTGTGGGTTTTCTCCGGGTTCTACGGTTTCCAAAGACGTGCAGATTTGCAGGTTAATTGGCTTCGATCACATTGTAAATTGGCCCTAGTGCGTAGGATAGTATAACTGTCCCACTTGGGTGTCATTTGTGCGTCATTTACGCGACATCATTTACGCATCACGACGCATGACGCGAGCGTCGTGACGCGCACTTGATGCGCGCATGGTGTGCATTACACGTGCATGGTGCGTGGTGACGTAGGCAGTGAAGCGCGGTCCCGCGCGGCACCCCAGGATTTTGGGATGTACCAAATCTTCGCGCGCCATCAGCGTGACGCGCAAATTACGCCCAAGTGGGACAGGCCCTTTAGCGTACGGGGTGATCGCTGGTCGGCGCGGACTCAGTGGGTCGAAGGGCCTGTTTCCGCGCTTTATCTCTAAAGCCTAAAGGGCCCTGTCCCACTTGCATGCGATTGCGTGCGTTTGGCGCGACCAACCGGAAGCGGAGTTCGCGCGAAGTTCGCGCTAAGTTCGCGCGTGACGTCATTTACGTACGTCATGCTTACAAATCAGCTGGGCAGGAGGCGGGCCGACTGAATTTGGGCGTCGCACGGTGGGTATGCCGTCAAGACGGTGGGTATGCCGTCAAGACGCTGCGTACGACCGCAATGCGCTTGCGTGCGTACGCGAGCCAACAGGCCGTTGGCGCGCGAAGATTTCGGTCACTGCAGGAATTTTGGAGCCCCGCGCGATGTCGGGACCAGCCCCGTACAACTCCATACCCCTCCGCGCTTCTAAGTGGGACCGGCCCCGCGCGGCCATACGGTGCCCGTACGCCATCAAGCGACCACGAGGTCGCGTAATTTGTGTGCCAAGGACACGTAAGTGGGACAGGCCCTTAAGTCTATTGAAATGCCAGAGTGAATCATTGTAGACAAAAGATTGTTTGTTGATTAGTTCAGTTGTTTTACTGTATTGCAGCCAGTGCTATAGAGCCTGACCTGCGTTACACCTGATTCAGGCACATTCATTTCTGCCATAGGATGAAAAGCAAAAAACCACCACATTCTTGTTAGTCTAATGAGGGGAGAAAATGCAGTCATGCAGCCTTGAAATGTTTTGCATTAGTGAATCTCCTGCAGGAAAATGCAAGGAGATGAAGCACGATTTAGGACTCAGATATGCACAGACATTTAATTAATTACATTATGCCATAAGGCTAATTTTAGTTTCCATATTTATTCAGGAATTGTTGGATACACAAATCAGCGGGCGACAGTGTAATGAATAATTCCACCCACTTCAAGAGCACTTGTCTTTATGTGTTATTATTGCAGGATACAGAGGAGAATCTCCCAAGAAGTAGTTGTCCTTTGATCTATTGCCTGTAATCTCGTTGTGCGTTTGTTTGCTTTCAAAACACCCATCAATTTCTTGTCAATCAGCGACCACGTTTTTTTTCCCCCCGATAACACTCGTTCAAAGCTATTAAGCTTAATACATTAATTATTGCTCGGCTCCTTTCATTTCAAGCGGTCTGGAAGCTTTTTGATGGAATTCGGAGCGTTGAAGACCCGTTTTCTCAAAAGCCACCGTGAGACCGGATAAAATGGACCGCAGAGCCATTAGTTCTGTTGATTAGCTTGGCTCTTGGGCTTACAAAAGGAATTGACATTCATTGACTCTGGTTTCAGCACCAGCTCGTGGAGTGAGAGGGAACGAGCTAATTAGCAAGGAGCAGGGAGAAAGAAGAGACAAAGAGAGAGAGAGAGAGAGAGAGAGAGAGAGAGAGAGAGAGAGAGAGAGAGAGAGAGAGAGAGAGAGAGAGAGAGAGAGAGAGAGAGAGAGAGAGAGAGAGAGCAAAGAAACTTACAGTTTGACTTAGCCTCATTCATTAATGAATTCTGTTATGCAGCCGGTATGTTGGTGGCTTCAGATGTACTACAGTCAAACATGTCGCTATCTCAAAAGGGCGCTCGAGTTATCTTCAGCTTTGTTCCAATTGTTAATAATCTGAAAAATGAAAAATAAGGCGCTTCTCAGAATTAAAAAATCAGACTGTTGGATTTTGCGTGTAGGAAGGAACTGCAGATGCTGGTTTAAACCGAAGATTGACATAAAGCCTGGAGCAACTCAGCGGGACAGGCAGCATCTCTGGAGAGAAGGAATGGGTGATGTTTCGAGTCAAGACCCTTCTTCAGACTAGACCCGAAACGTCACCCATTCCTTCTATCCAGAGATGCTGCCTGTCCCGCTGAGTTACTCCAACGTTTTGTGTCTATCAACTGGATTTTCAGTTCAGTTTAGTTTAGAGATACAGTGTGGACATAGGCCCTTTCTGCCCATTGAGTCCGCGCCGACCAGCGATCCCTGTACATACTAAAGGACCTGTCCCACTGTACGAGGTAATTCAAGAGCTCTCCCGAGTTTTTAAAAAATAAATTAAACTCGTGGAAGCACGTAGAATGTACGTAGCGGGTATGTCGGAGCTCGGGGACGTCTCTTAGCGGCTCGTAACGCTAACGGCAGGTACCCGGGAAACGCGGTAAGCTCGTGAAGACTCGTGAAGATTTTTCAACATGTTGAAAAATGTCCACGAGAGCCCCGAGTACCCACGAGCGGCTATTACCGTAATTCTCCAAGTTCGAATCAGGGGAAACTCGGGAGAAACTCTTGAATTAGCTCGTACAATGGGACAGGCCCTTAACACTATCCAACAACCACTAGGGACAATTTGCAATTTTACCGAAGCCAATTAATCTTCAAACCTGTACGTCTTTGAAGTGTGAGAGGAAACCGGAGCGCCCGGAGAAAACCCAGGCGGTCACGGGGAGAAAGTACAAACTCCGTACAGACAGCACCCGTGGTCAGGATTGAACCCGGGTCTCTGGTGCTGTGAGGCAGCAACTCTACCGCTGCGCCGTTAACAATGCTAAATCGTAAACATGAAACTGAAGATGCTGGAATCTCAATCAAAACACAAAGTTCTGGAGGAACTCAGCAGGTCAGGCAGCATAGGTGGACGGATACCAAGTGCTGGAGAAGGATTCCGAGCCAAAACATCACCTATCTGGGTTCTCCAGAGGTGCTTCCTGACCTGCCGAGTTACTCCAGCACTTTTTGTGTAAACCAGCATCTGCAGTTCATAGCATCTACACCTGTGGAGGGAATGAACAGGCAAGGTTTTAGTTCAGGAGCAGCCCGAAGAATGATCACGACCAGAAACCTCGCCTGCCCATTTCGGCCACAAATGCTGCCTGATCTTGGAATTATGAAGAAGTATTAATATTTTCTCTTGTCTGTGTGAGGCACCTGGGCTAAATAGAGTTATAGAATCATAGAGTGATACAGCGTGGAAACAGGCCCTTCAGCCCAACCTGCCCACACTGGCCATAGAGGAGAACTTTCTTCATTCAGAGGGTAGTGGACCAGTGGAAGCTTCTGCCACAGAGGACAATTGTGACTAATGGGCCTGTCCCACTTAGGAGACTTTTTAGGTGTCTATGCAGGAGACTATGCAGTCGCCACATGGTCGCCACATGTTCGCGGGTGGTTGCCGGGGAGTCGCCTTCATGGTCGTGAGGAGTTCCCGCATTCTGGGAACTGGTCGCGGCCTCATTATGGTCGCCGTGAATATTTCAACATGTTGAAAAATTAGCGGTGACTAGAATGAAACCGCCATGGAGAGTAGCGAGAATTCTCGAGCCGTAGGTGGGTCGCCAGGAGGTCAAAGGTTATCGGAGGTTCTTGTAGGTTGTAGCTGGTGCTGACCGGTGAATTTCATTGCCTCATTGGGGAAAAAAAAGGTAAGCAGTAATTTTCAGAACCAAGGATAACCGACCGGTAATGTTAAATGTCCGCCGAACTTCACAGCCGTGTACCTGGCTTCTTAAAAGTTGTCTCCCCTCCTTCTTCCCCCTACCCCCCCCCCCTCTCTTTCCCTCTTTTAAAGGACTTACCGTTCACTGTGCTTTGGCCATCTTTTTACAGCGCCAACCTTCCTGTTCATCGCGGTGTGTGTCTGTTTCACCTTGGCTTTGCACCGTGTGAATTTTTTAGACAGCGCTCCCCTCCCCTACTTGCCCTGTCCCCGACTGTATAACGGTCTGGTGAAGGAAGCGATGTGTGTGTGTATGTGTGTGTGTGTGTTCCACTCTGACAGTCACCGTTCCAGTTACCAGTTTTTCAGGCGACTGCCGGCAACTTGACAGTCGCCGGAAGTCCGCTGAAAAATCGCCTGTGGGACAGGCCCATTAGTTGCTGAATATACTTTAGTTCAGTTTAGTTTATTGTCACGTGTACCAAGGTACATTGAAAAGCTTTTGTTGCGTGCTAACCAGTCAGGAGAAAGACAATACGTGATTACAATCGAGCCATTCACAGTGTTAGATACATAATAAGGGAATAACGCTTAATGCAAGGTAAAGCCAGCAAACTCCGATCAAGTCCGATACTTCAGGAGGAGGTGGATACATTTCTAGACACAAAAGGCATCAGGGAATGTGAAAAGAGATCGGGAATATGGTGTTAAGGTGGATGGTGGGGCGGGCGGAAAGATGAAAGGAAGAGGTGGAGCCAGTGGGCTGAGGGAGAGCTGAGAAGGGGAGAAAGCAGGGACTACCTGAAATTAGAGAAGTCAATGTTCATACCGCTGGGGTGCAAAGTGCCCAAGCGATTCCTCTGGAAGGTTAGATCCCATGGGATTCAAGGAGAGATAGATCTCATGGAGAGATCAATGGATAGAAAATTGGCTTCGCGGAAGGAAGCAGAGGGTGATGGTGATCATATTTGACCATCCACCTTAACACCATATTCCCGATCTCTTTTCACATTCCCCGATGCCTTTTGTGTCTAGAAATGTATCCACCTCCTCCTGAAGTATCGGACTTGATCGGAGTTTGCTGGCTTTACCTTGCATTAAGCGTTATTCCCTTATTATGTATCTAACACTGTGAATGGCTCGATTGTAATCACGTATTGTCTTTCTCCTGACTGGTTAGCACGCAACAAAAGCTTTTCAATGTACCTTGGTACACGTGACAATAAACTAAACTGAACTAAAGTATATTCAGCAACTAATGGGCCTGTCCCACAGGCGATTTTTCAGCGGACTTCCGGCGACTGTCAAGTTGCCGGCAGTCGCCTGAAAAACTGGTAACTGGAACGGTGACTGTCAGAGTGGAACACACACACACACATACACACACACATCGCTTCCTTCACCAGCCCGTTATACAGTCGGGGACAGGGCAAGTAGGGGGGGGGGGGAGCGCTGTCTAAAAAATTCACACGGTGCAAAGCCAAGGTGAAACAGACACACACCGCGATGAACAGGAAGGTTGGCGCTGTAAAAAGATGGCTAAAGCACAGTGAACGGTAAGTCCTTTAAAAGAGGGAAAGAGAGGGGGGGGGTAGGGGGAAGAAGGAGGGGAGACAACTTTTAAGAAGCCAGGTACACGGCTGTGAAGCTCGGCGGACATTTAACATTACCGGTCGGTTATCCTTGGTTCTGAAAATTACTGCTTACCTTTTTTTTCCCCAATGAGGCAATGAAATTCACCGGTCAGCACCAGCTACAACCTACAAGAACCTCCGATAACCTTTGACCTCCTGGCGACCCACCTACGGCTCGAGAATTCTCGCTACTCTCCATGGTGGCTGATCATCCAACTCAGTATCCTGTACCTGCCTTCTCTCCATACCCCCTAATCCCTTTAGCCACAAGGGCCACATCTAACTGCTGTAGATTTGGGAGCAACAGCAGCAGGAGATTAGCAAGAGATACGACTGATTGGCTCTAGCCCGAGTGGGAGGAAAGAAGTGAGTCAGTGCCGGGAAAACAGTTGAAAACTGAGGAATTTTGTTTGTAAATTGGTAAATCAGGCAATTTATCCGTCAATTTAAGCAAGACGGCTCTTAGCGAGCGGCAGTGAGTGAAGTGCCCTGTGAGAAAAGTGTGAGTCTTTGGCTCGAGAGTCTTCGGAGAGGAGACCACGCAATACGCTTGAGAGGTAGAGACGAAAGAAGGAGATGTCAGGCAAGCTGATTCAGTGCGATGCTTGCAGTATGTGGGAGGTCAAGGACACCGCTGGTGCCTCTGGCTGCTACAAATGCGAGAAGTGCATCCAGGTAGAGCTCCTGAAGGGCAGTGTTGGGGAACTGGAGAAGCAAGTGGATGACCTCCGCTTCGTCCGAGAAACGGAGTCGTTCCTCGACAAGTCCTACAGTACGATTGTTACACCTAATAATAATAATAATAATGGATTGGATTTATATAGCGCCTTTCTAATACCCAAGGCGCTTTACATCGCATTATTCATTCACTCCTCAGTCACACTCGGTGGTGGTGAGCTACTTCCGTAGCCACAGCTGCCCTGGGGAAGACCTAAGGTACTGGAAGAGAGAAGGTGGGAGACGGTGAGAAAGGGAGGGAAGCATGGAATGCCAACGTCCCCGGGTGTTGTACCTCTTGTGAACAGGTTCACCCGCTTAGAAGCTGTTGGGACAGAAGACGTGTTTACACTGAGCGGCAGACTGGCTTGCGATGCGAATAGGGCTGTTGAGCCAAAACCAAAAAGGCCTAAGGCAGGCAACGCCATTGTAGTGGGAGACTCGATTGTGAGAGGTACGGACAGAGGTTTCTGTGGCAACAGACGGGATGCGAGGATGGTGTGCTGCCTTCCTGGTGCCAGGATCCAGGATGTCACGGACAGAGTGCAGAAAATCCTCGAGGGCGAAGGTGAACATCCGGAAGTGGTAGTGCATGTCGGCACAAACGATGTCGGAAAGAAGGGGATGAATATTCTGCAGCGTGACTTTAGAGAGCTCGGAAAAATGCTGAAAAGCAGGACCTCCAGGGTTGTTATCTCCGGTTTGCTTCCAGTTCCTCGTGCTGGCGAGAGCAGGAACAGGGAGATACGGGACCTGAACGTGTGGCTCAGGAACTGGTGCACGGGGCAGAGATTTAGATTCTTAGATCACTGGGATCTGTTTTGGGGTAAGGGGGAACTGTACAAAAGGGACAGATTGCATCTTAACAGGTGTGGGACCAGCATTCTGGCAGGCAGGTTTGCCACTGCTACACGGGTGGTTTTAAACTGAATAAGGGGGGTGGGGTGTCGAATGGGATAGTGGAGGATGGAGTTAAAGGGAAAGGGTTTCTTAAATGTGTGAGCGTAGAGACAGAGGAGTGTAAAATGAGGGTAGAAGCAATAGGTAGCAAGGTGAAAAGTAAAAGTGGAAGACAGACAAAACCAGGGCAAAAATCAAAAAGGGCCACTTTTCAACATAATTGTATAAGGGGTAAGAGTGTTGTAAAAACAAGCCTGAAGGCTTTGTGTCTCAATGCAAGGAGCATTCGTAATAAGGTGGATGAGTTGAATGTGCAGATAGCTATTAATGACTATGATATAGTTGGGATCACGGAGACATGGCTCCAGGGTGACCAAGGCTGGGAGCTGAACATCCAGGGATATTCAATATTCAGGAGGGATAGAGAGAAAGGAAAAGGAGGTGGGGTAGCATTGATGATTAGAGAGGAGATTAACGCAATGGAAAGGAAGGACATTAGGTTCGAGGATGTGGAATCGGTATGGGTAGAGCTGCGAAACACTAAGGGGCAGAAAACGCTGGTGGGTGTTGTGTACAGGCCACCTAACAGTAGTAGTGAAGTTGGAGATGGTATCAAACAGGAAATTAGAAATGCGTGCGACAAAGGCAAAACAGTTATAATGGGTGACTTCAATCTACATATAGATTGGGTGAATCAAATTGGCAGGGGTGCTGAGGAAGAGGATTTCTTGGAATGTATGCGGGATAGTTATCTAAATCAACATGTAGAGGAACCAACGAGAGAGCAGGCTATTTTAGACTGGGTATTGAGTAATGAGGAAGGGTTAGTTAGCAGTCTTGTTGTGCGTGCCCCCTTAGGCAAGAGTGACCATAATATGGTTGAGTTCTTCATTAGGATGGAGAGTGACATTGTTAATTCAGAAACAATGGTTCTGAACTTAAAGAAAGGTAACTTTGAGGGTATGAGACATGAATTGGCCATGATTGACTGGCAATTAATTCTAAAAGGGTTGACGGTGGACATGCAATGGAAGACATTTAAAGACTGCATGGATGAACTACAAAAATTGTTCATCCCAGTTTGGCAAAAGAATAAATTAGGGAAGGTAGTGCATCCGTGGATAACAAGGGAAATCAGGGATGGTATCAAAGCGAAAGATGATGCGTACAAATTAGCCAGAAAAAGCAGCATACCAGAGGACTGGGAGAAATTCAGAGACCAGCAGAGGAGGACAAAGGGCTTAATTAGGAAAGGAAAAATAGATTATGAAAGAAAACTGGCAGGGAACATAAAAACTGACTGCAAAAGTTTTTATAAATATGTAAAAAGAAAGAGATTAGTTAAAACAAATGTAGGTCCCTTGCAGTCAGAAACAGGTGAGTTGATCATGGGGAACAAGGATATGGCGGACCAATTGAATAACTACTTTGGTTCCGTCTTCACTAAGGAAGACATAAATAATCTGCCGGAAATAGCAGGGGACCGCGGGTCAAAGGAGTTGGAGGAATTGAGTGAAATCCAGGTTAGTCGGGAAGTGGTTTTGGCTAAATTGAATGGATTAAAGGCCGATAAATCCCCAGGGCCAGATAGGCTGCATCCCAGAGTACTCAAGGAAGTAGCTCCAGAAATAGTGGATGCATTAGTAATAATCTTTCAAAATTCTTTAGATTCTGGAGTAGTTCCTGAGGATTGGCGGGTAGCAAACGTAACCCCACTTTTTAAGAAGGGAGGGAGAGAGAAAACGGGGAATTACAGACCAGTTAGTCTAACATCGGTAGTGGGGAAACTGCTAGAGTCAGTTATTAAAGATGGGATAGCAGCACATTTGGAAAGTGGTGAAATCATTGGACAAAGTCAGCATGGATTTACGAAAGGTAAATCATGTCTGACGAATCTTATAGAATTTTTCGAGGATGTAACTAGTAGCGTGGATAGGGGAGAACCAGTGGATGTGGTGTATCTGGACTTCCAGAAGGCTTTCGACAAGGTCCCACATAAGAGATTAGTATACAAACTTAAAGCACATGGCATTGGGGGTTCAGTATTGATGTGGATAGAGAACTGGCTGGCAAACAGGAAGCAAAGAGTAGAAGTAAACGGGTCCTTTTCACAATGGCAGGCAGTGACTAGTGGGGTACCGCAAGGCTCAGTGCTGGGACCCCAGCTATTTACAATATATATTAATGACCTGGATGAGGGAATTGAAGGCAATATCTCCAAGTTTGCGGATGACACTAAGCTGGGGGGCAGTGTTAGCTGTGAGGAGGATGCTCGGAGACTGCAAGGTGACTTGGATAGGCTGGGTGAGTGGGCAAATGTTTGGCAGATGCAGTATAATGTGGATAAATGTGAGGTTATCCATTTTGGTGGCAAAAACAGGAAAGCAGACTATTTTCTAAATGGTGGCCGACTAGGAAAAGGGGAGATGCAGCGAGACCTGGGTGTCATGGTACACCAGTCATTGAAAGTAGGCATGCAGGTGCAGCAGGCAGTGAAGAAAGCGAATGGTATGTTAGCTTTCATAGCAAAAGGATTTGAGTATAGGAGCAGGGAGGTTCTACTGCAGTTGTACAGGGTCTTGGTGAGACCACACCTGGAGTATTGCGTACAGTTTTGGTCTCCAAATCTGAGGAAGGACATTATTGCCATAGAGGGAGTGCAGAGAAGGTTCACCAGACTGATTCCTGGGATGTCAGGACTGTCTTATGAAGAAAGAATGGATAGACTTGGTTTATACTCTCTAGAATGTCGGAGATTGAGAGGGGATCTTATAGAAACTTACAAAATTCTTAAGGGGTTGGACAGGCTAGATGCAGGAAGATTGCTCCCGATGTTGGGGAAGTCCAGGACAAGGGGTCACAGCTTAAGGATAAGGGGGAAATCCTTTAAAACCGAGATGAGAAGAACTTTTTTCACACAGAGAGTGGTGAATCTCTGGAACTCTCTGCCACAGAGGGTAGTCGAGGCCAGTTCATTGGCTATATTTAAGAGGGAGCTAGATGTGGCCCTTGTGGCTAAAGGGATCAGAGGGTATGGAGAGAAGGCAGGTACGGGATACTGAGTTGGATGATCAGCCATGATCATATTGAATGGCGGTGCAGGCTCGAAGGGCCGAATGGCCTACTCCTGCACCTAATTTCTATGTTTCTATGTTTCTAACTCCCTCTTAAATATAGCCAATGAACTGGCCTCAACTACCTTCTGAGGCAGAGAATTCCAGAGATTCACCACTCTCTGTGTGAAAAATGTTTTTCTCATCTCGGTCCTAAAAGATTCTATAAGATCCCCCTGTAGGTTTCTATAAGATCCCCCATCAATCTTCTAAATTCTAGCGAGTACAAGCCGAGTCTATCCAGTCTTTCTTCATATGAAAGTCCTGACATCCCAGGAATCAGTCTGGTGAACCTTCTCTGTACTCCCTCTATGGCAAGAATGTCTTTCCTCAGATTTGGAGACCAAAACTGTACGCAAGACTCCAGGTGTGGTCTCACCAAGACCCAGTACAACTGCAGTTGAACCTCCCTGCTCCTATACTCAAATCCTTTTGCTATGAATGCTAACATACCATTCGCTTTCTTCACTGCCTGCTGCACCTGCATGCCTACTTGCAATGACTGGTGTACCATGACACCCAGGTCTCGTTGCATCTCCCCTTTTCCTAATCGGCCACCATTCAGATAATAGTCTACTTTCCTGTTTTTGCCACCAAAGTGGATAACCTTACATTTATCCACATTATACTGCATCTGCAATGCATTTGCCCACTCACCCAGTCTATCCAAGTCACCTTGCAGCCTCCTAGCATCCTCCTCACAGCTAACACGGCCTCCCAGCTTCGTGTCATCCGCAAACTTGGAGATGTTGCATTCAATTCCCTCGTCCAAATCATTAATATATATTGAAAATAGCTGGGGTCCCAGCACTGAGCCTAGCCGTACCCCACTAGTCATTGCCTGCCATTCTGAAAAGGACCCGTTTACTCCTACTCTTTGCTTCCTGTCTGCCAGCCAGTTCTCTATCCACATCAATACTGAACCCCCAATACCGTGTGCTTTAAGTTTGTATACTAATCTCTTATGTGGGACCTTGTCGAAAGCCTTCCGAAAGTCCAGATATAACACATCGACTGGTTCTCCCTTATCCACTCTACTAGTTACATCCTCGAAAAATTCTATAAGATTCGTCAGACATGATTTACCTTTCGTAAATCCATGCTGACTTTGTCCAATGATTTCACCACTTTCCAAATGTGCGGCTATCCCATCTTTAATAACTGACTCTAGCAGTTTCCCCACTACCGATGTTAGACTAACTGGTCTGTAATTCCCCGTTTTCTCTCTCCCTCCCTTTTTAAAAAGTGGGGTTACATTAGCTACCCTCCAATCCTCAGGAACTACTCCAGAATCTAAAGAGATTTGAAAAATTATCACTAATGCATCCACTATTTCTGGGGCTACTTCCTTAAGTATTCTGGGATGCAGCCTATCTGGCCCTGGGGATTTATCGGCCTTTAATCCATTCAATTTACCTAACACCACTTCCCGGCTAACCTGGATTTCACTCAGTCCTCCATCTCATTTGACCCCTGGTCCCCTTCTATTTCCGGCAGATTATTTATGTCTTCCTTAGTGAAGACGGATCCAAAGTAGTTATTCAATTGGTCTGCCATGTCCTTGTTCCCCATGATCAAGGACAATGAGCGGTGCTCCGATGCTGAGTGTTTGCGGGTCCGAGATGTGCTTTCCCAGCCTCACATGCTGCTTCCTGTCTGTCAGGAAGCTGGTGATCCACTGACAGAGGGGTTCAGGCACAGTCAACTCAGAAAATTTGGAGTGTAGTAGCTCTGGCACAATGGTGTTGAATGCAGAGCTAAAATCAACAAACAGGATCCTCGCATAGGTCCCCTGGCGGTCTAGGTGCTGGAGGATGAAGTGCAGGCCCAGGTAGTCTCCATAGAACAATACAATACAATACAATAATACTTTATTAGCCAAGTATGTTTTGCAACATACAAAGAATTTCATTTGTCAAGTCAGTCATACAAATAAAAAGCAACAGAACACACAAAATACATTTTAACATAAACATCCACCACAGTGACTCCTCCACATTCCTCACTGTGACGGAAGGCGAAAAAAAAAGTTCAATCTCTTCCCTTCTTTGTTCTCCCGCGGTCGGGGTCCTCGGGCCTTCCGTTGACGGGACGATCTTGACTCCCGTAGCCGGCGGTCGGGCCCACCGTATTGAGGCGATCAGCTCCTGCATCAGGGGGGGATCTCAGCTCCCCCGCACCGGCTATCGGACCGCGGGTCGGGGCTGGTCGAGCCTCTGCTTCGTTGGAGCTTCCCGACTCGGTCTCTCCCGAGACTGCGAGCCCTTGATGGTAAAGTCCGCAGGCCACGGTTGGAGCGATCCCGGGCAAGTAATCGGCCCCGATGGTAAGTCCACACTTGGGGCTTAAAGTCAGTCCCGAGGAGGCCTCCAGCTCCTTGATGTTAGGCCGCAGAGCGACCGGAGATACGATCCGGAAAACAATCGCATCTCCCGACCCCCTCCACATAAAACAAACCAGAGAACATTTACACAAACTTTTAAAACACACTGAAAATAACACCAATAAAATGAAAAAAAACGGACAGACTGTTGGCGAGGCTGCCAATCATACGGCGCCCCTGGTGGTATATAGAACATAGAACAATACAACACTATGTGGGCGGCAAGGTGGCGCAGCGGTAGAGTTGTTGCCTTACAGCGCCAGAGACCCGGGTTCGATCCTGACTGCGGGTGCTGTCTGTACGGAGTTTGTACGTTCTCCCCGTGAACTATGTGGTATTTCTCCGAGACCTTCGGTTTCATCCCACACTCGAAAGACGTACAGGTTGTAGGTTAATTGGCTTGGTATAGATGTAAATTATCCCTAGTTTGTGTAGGATAATGTTAGTGTGCGGGGATCGCTGGTCAGCGTGGACTCGTTAAGTCGAAGGGATTCCTTCTGCAAACTAAGTATCTCCAAACTAAACTAAACTAAACACAGGAATAGGCCATCGCCAGACTGCACTAAATTTTGGACTCGTTTTAATTGTGCACTGTGGACAGCTTGATTGTATTCAAGTATAAATGTTTTCTTTACCACACAAACAAAACCTTTCACGGTACAGGTGACAATAATAAACTAAACTAAACTATTCAGTCCTTGTTCATCAGTCAATGAAAGTAAGCATGCAGGTACAGCAGGCAGTGAAGAAAGCAAATTGTTGGCCTTTATAACAAGAGGAGTTGAGTATAGGAGCAAAGAGGTCCTTCTGCAGTTGTACAGGGCCCTAGTGAGACCACACCTGGAGTATTGTGTGCAGTTTTGTCCCCTAATTTGAGGAAAAACATTCTTGCCATTGAGGGAGTGCAGCGTAGGTTCACAAGGTTAATTCCCGGGATGGCGGGACTGTCATATGCTGGGTGAATGGATTGGGTGGGCTTGTGTACTCTGGAGTTTAGAAGGATGAGAGGATATCTTATTGAAACATATAAGATTATTCAGGGTTTGGACATGCTAGGGGCAGGAAACATGTTTCTGATGTTGGGGGAGTCCAGAACCAGGGGCCACAGTTTAAGAATAAGGGGTAAGCCATTTAGAACAGAGACGAGGAAACACTTTTTCTCACAGAGAGTTGTGAGTCTGTGGAATTCTCTGCCTCAGAGGCCGGTGGAGGCCGGTTCACTGGATACTTTCAAGAGAGAGCTAGATCGGGCTCTTAAAGATAGCGGAGTCAGGGGATATGGGGAGAAGGCAGGAACGGGGTACTGATTGTGGATGATCAGCCATGATCACATTGAATGGCGGTGCTGGCTTGAAGGGCCGAATGGCCTACTCCTGTGCCTATTGTCTATTGTCTATTGTCTAAACTAAACTGCATGTGATCCATATCCTTCAATTCCCTGCATATCCATCTAAAAGCCTCTTAAATGCCACTACCGTATCTGCCCCCACCACCTCCTCTGGCAGCTTGTTCCAGGCACTCATATCCATGTCTTCATGTACTGTCTTTCCTTTGAAGATAGACAAAAGGCTGGAGTAACTCAGCGCGACAGGCAGCATCTCTGGAGAGAAGGAATGGGTGACGTTTCGGGTCGAGACCCTTCTTGGGACTGAAAGTATCGGGGAAAGGGAAATGAGGGAAATACTGTAGACTATGATGTAGAGAGATAAAGAACAATGAATGAAAGATATGTACAAAAATTAACGTTGATAAAGGAAACAGGTCATTGTCAGCTGTTTGTTGGGTGAAAATGAGAAGCTGGTGCGACTTGGGTGGGGGAGGGATAGAGAGAGAGGGAATGCCGGGATTACTTGAAGTTAGAGAAATCGCTATTCCTACCTCTGGGCTGTAATCTGCCCAAACGAAACGTGAGATGTTGTTTCTCCAATTTGCGTTTAGTGGCAAGATTTGAGGGGCAACCTTTTCAAACAGAGGTTGTCACGTATATGGAACGGGCTGCCAGAGGAGGTAGTTGAGGCAGGTACAATAACAACATTTAAAAGACGTTTGGGTAGGTACTTGGATAGAAAAGTGTTGGGTGAATTTGGGGCCAGCATGGACATCTTGGACAGCATGGATATGCTGGGCCAAAGGGCCTATATCTGTGCTCATTGGCTCCATGACTCTACACACTTTTAGTGGGACATTTCCTTTTGGAAAATAAACACCAAATCTATGTTAAAATTGTGTTAAGTGGTAGTAATGTGGCTGTTTAAGGCAATATGACAAGCTAGCTAAAGGAAGCCCCCCCCTAACCTTTTGTTTGCTTGTTTCTCTCTCCATTTACTTAGTTTACTTTAGTTTAGCGATACAACACGGAAACAGACCCTTTGGCCCAGCCAGTCCGCGCCGACCAGCGTGTCCTACACACACCAGGGACAATTTTACATTTTATCCCAAGCCGATTAACCTACAAACCTGTACGTCATTGGAGCGTGGGAGGAAACCGAAGATCTTGGAGAAAACCCACGCAGGTCACGGGGAGGACGTACAAACTCCGTACAGACAAGCACCCGTAGTCAGGATCGAACCTGGGTCTCTGGCGCTGTAAGGCAGCAACTCTACCGCTGCGCCACCGTGCCACCCTGTACTTTGTTGTACTTACGTCGTACTTATAACACAGCGCATTATGGACTAACAACAGCAAAGCTCCTCTAATGCAGTAAAATACCTCCAAGGGCTTTCAAGGCAAATAATGACTGACTGTAAGTGAATAAAGTATTTATTAGCATGCATGACTAGAAACTCCGTCAGGAAGACATACATAATGGAGAGTGCGACGTCAAGCCTTATGGAGAAGTGGTAGTTTAGCTTGGTTTAGAGATACAGCGCGGAAACAGGCCATTCGGCCCACCGAGTCGGTCCGACCAGCGATCCCCGCACACTAACATTACCCTACACACACTGGAGACAATTTTACATTGTACACCAAGCCGAGCAACCTACAAACTTGCACCTCTTTGGAGTGCGGGAGGAAACTGAAGATCTCGGAGAAAACCCGCACAGGTCCCAGGAAGAACGTATAAAATTCGTACAGACAAGCACCCGTAGTGGGGATCGAACCCGGGTCTCTTGCGCTGTAAGACAGCAGGTCTACCGCTGCGCCACCGTATTGTCCTTTAAAAGAAGGGAAACCAAAGGTGGCAAATGTCGCTACAGATAATGCTGCTTCCACTTCTCCTGGTTCAACTCTTTAAATATCCCCATGAAATATTAATCTGCTCAACAATTAAAAATCGAGGAAGGATGAATTAATTGTACTTTACTCTATTTTGGCCTTGGGTCTATTTTATGATTCTAGTCTTTGAGGGTTTAATTAGGAGCTCAGATTGCTGGTTTCTGCACAAAGCACAGAATTTGTCTTGTGATCGTGCTGGTAACTGAAAACAATCCTCCAACAATTCCCAACCTAACTAGCTCGATCTCAGGCTGCCCAAATCAACACACAAAATGAAACAGGTTTGACAAGCTATGACACTACAATCTGCCAATCTAACACAGGGCGGCACGGTAGAGTTGCTGCCTTACAGCGCCGGAGACCCGGGTTCGATCCTGACTACGGGTGCTGTCTGTACGGAGTTTGTACGTTCTCTCCCCGTGACCTGCGTGGGTTTTCTCCGGGTGCTCCGGTTTCCTCCCACACCCCAAAGGCGTACAGGTTCGTAGACTAATTAGCTGGGTAAAATTGTAAATTGTCCCTAGTGTGTAGTGTTAGTGTGCGGGGATCGCTGGTCGGCGCGGACTCGGTGGGCCGAAGGGCCTGTTTCCACGCTATATCTCTAAATTAAACGATACTAATAAGAACAGCATAGAGGGATTTAAGCCTATTCCAGATAAATGGGATAAGCATGGATGGCCATCATGGACGGCAAGATCAAGGCCTGGTTCTGTGCTGTATGATCCAACGGTCAAGTACCCCCCCCCCTCTCCCCCCCCTCCCCCCCCACTCCCTCATCTGTGGTATTCACAGACATTGGAATGCATCACAAGCACGGTTTGGGAACAGCTCCATCCAGGACCGCAAGAAATTGCAAAGAGTTATAGACGGAGCCCAGACCATCACACAAACCAGCCTCCCTTTCATTGACTCCATCTACACTTCACTGTGCCTCGGCAAGGCCAGCAGCGTAATCAAAGACCAGTCACTCCACCAGGGAAAAGGTATAGAAGCGTGAAAACACACACCTCCAGATTCAGGGACAGTTCCTTCCAGGCTGGTATCAGGCAACTGAAGCATCCTATCAACAACTCATAGAAACATAGAAAATAGGTGCAGGAGGAGGCCACTTGGCCCTTCGAGCCAGCACCGTCATTCATTGTGACCATGGCTGATTGTGACCATGGCTGATCGTCCCCAGTCAATAACCCGTGCCTGCCTTCTCCCCATATCCCTTGATTCCACCAGCCCCGAGAGCTCTATCAAACTCTCTCTTAAATCCATCCAGTGATTTGACCTCCACTGCCCTCTGTGGCAGGGAATTCCACAAATTCACAACTCTCTGGGTGAAAAAGTTTTTTCTCGCCTCAGTCTTAAATATTCTAAGACTGTGGCCCGAGAGCAGTCCTGAGCTACCTTTAATCGGACTTTACAGGAGTTTATCTTGCGCTCTTCCCTTTAACATGTATCTGTACACTGTGGGGATCTTGATTATAATCTTGTGTAGTCATGCACGCAACAAAAGCTTTTCACTGTATCTCGGTACACATAAAAACAAACTAAACTAAACAATTTAAATGGGCCGTAGGTACACAAAAATGCTGGGGAAACTCAGCGGGTGCAGCAGCATCTATGGAGCGAAGGAAATAGGCAACGTTTCGGGCCGAAACCCTTCAATTTAAATGGGCCAATTGCCTGGATGGAGTGGATGTGGAGAGGGTGTTTCCATGAATGGGAGAGGCAAGGACCAGAGGTCACAGCCTCAGAATGAAAGAACGTACCTTTAGGAAGGAGATGAGAAGGAGTTCTTTAGTCAGAGTCTGGTGAATCTGTGGAAATCACTACACAGATAGCTGTGGAGGTCAAGTCAATGGATATTTTTAAGGTGGAGTTTGACAGATTCTTGATTGGTAAAAGTGTCAGGGGTTATGGGGAGAAGGCAGGAGAATGGGGTTGAGAGGGAAAGGTAGATCAGCCATGAATGAATGGCGGAGTAGACTTGACGGGCCGAATGGCCTAATTCTGCTCCTATCACTAATGAACTTATCCAGCTGCGTTACTCCATGCTCCTATCACTTATGAACTTATGCAGTCTGACCAGCATCTACAGTTCTTTGTTTCTACATGAAAATCGGTGGGTGGGGTGGGGTGGGGAAGGAGGGGAGGGGGGAGGGGGCGTGAGGAGGATGAAATGGACTGTGAAAGACCGCGCTCCCTGGGGGAATCTTGTTTCGTTTGTGAGCAAAGTAATCCAAGCGATTCTCTGGATCAAAGGTAAAGAAGGACACCGTGTCTTTGGACTTTGGACTTTATGAATACAAGGTGGAAACAGTCCCCTCGGCCCACAGAGTCCGCACCCACCAGCATTCACAAGTTCACAAGTTATAGGAGTAGAATTAGGCCATTCGGCCCATCCAGTCTGCTCCGCCATTCAGTCATGGCTGATGTCTGCCTCCTAATCCCATTGTCCTGCCTTCTCCCCATACATAGAAACAGAGAAACAGAGAAAATAGCCCTGACACCATTTCTAATCAAAAATTTGTCTATCTCTGCTTTAAAAATATCCGCTGACATGGCCTCCACAGCCCTCTGTGGCAATGAGTTCCATTGATTAACCACCCCTTGACTAAAGAAATTCCTCCTCACTTCCTTTCTAAAATTTAATTCTGAGGCTGTGACCTCTGGTCCTAGACTCTCCCACCAGTGGAAACATCCTCTCCGCATCCACTCTATCTATGTCTTTCATTATTCTGTAAGTTTCTATGAGGACCCCCCTCAACCTTCTAAACTCCAGCGAGTACAGGCCCAGTGCTGTCAGACGCTCATCATATGCTAAGCTAACCCGCTCATTCCTGTGATCACCCCGTACACTAGCACTATCCTACACATTAGGGACACTGGGGTCACAGGGAGCTTTTGATCGGCTATTGATCTGTTGAGCTGTTGAGGAAGGCTGGGGACTGATGTATAATCCTCCAACCCTGGCAACAGTCAGGAGTTGCTGTAGACAGACACAAATGCTGGAGTAACTCATCGGCTCAGACAGAATCTCCGGAGAAAAGGGATAGGTGACGTTACAGGTCGAGACCCTTTTAAAAAAAAAAGTGCTGATGATGAGTATAGGTGACCGGGGTTATATATTCTCATTAATATGGAGTGATAGAGTCACACTGTGGAAACAGGCCCTTCACTTGAGTTTGAGTTTAGTTTATTGTCATGTCTACCGAGGTACGGTGAACAGTCCACAGTGTACGGATACATTTATACCCTGTTCTCTCTGCTGCCCTCGGGCAAAATGTATCGTGGTATAAGGAGCAGAACGGCCAGGTTTTGCAACAGCTTCATCCCCCGAGCCATCAGACTCTTGAATTCCATGTAATGTGCACCAGTATTATCTATTTTATCTTTGTATCTATTTAATCTTTTTATCTATTTTGTCCTTTTGTTATTTTATGTTGCACGGTGAGCCAGATGCAACAACATTGCGTTCAGCCTTGCATTTATTGGTGTATTTCTGAATGACAATGAAGTCTTTGATTGATTGATTGGTTGTTATATTACTTTAGTTTAGTTTAGTTTAGAGATACAGCGCAGAAACAGGCCCTTCGGCCCACCGAGTCCGTGCCGACCAGCACACTGACACTATCCTACACACACAAGGGACAATTAGCAGTTTTTACTGACCCATTAGCCTGCATTCTCTGTACGTCTTTGGAGTGTGGGAGGAAACCGGAGCACCCGGAGAAAACCCACGCAGGTCACGGGGAGAACGTACGCACTCCTCACAGACAGCACCCGTAGTCGGGATCGAACCGGGCATTAAATGCAGCCACTGTGCGTGACATTGCTGGTATTAAGTGCAGTGATTTCTCTTCGTGCGGTTAACCCCTTCTCCGCTGTATTTAAATAGAGGCCACAAAACAAAACACGCCGTTTCTGTGGAGGATGTAAAGACTCTTAAAGGCCTGTCTCACGAGTCTGCGGTCATTGGCGGCGAAACGGGAAGAATCTGCCGCCATAGACCGCGCACTCGTGAGAACGCACAATTCCGGGGCCGTGCGGCGGTGTTCCCAACACCGCACGGTGCTAAAATAAAACCTACACTGTTGAAAACTATATTCTTACCGCACAACCTCCACCAGTGATGCACGAGTGCGGCACGGCCGCCCGCACGGGCCGCCGCCAGTGTGGCTCGAGCGCCGTGCGTCAAACTTCCACTGCCACAGCCTCCGCCAGTGAGGCACGTGTGCGGCACGGCCGCTAGCACAGCCACCGCTACAGCGCCGCGATCAGGACGGCCGCCGCCACAGCCGCCGCTCGTGAGTCACGTGCGGCGGGCCGACGTCATCGCAGTCGGCCCCGCCCTTTTTTAAAACTTACCGCAAGCACGTGGGACCAGCCGTATTTGAATCACTCGGCCCCCGCGCAGCATCCGTGCGGCGCTCCCGTGGATAGGCTCGGCGCTCTCGCCGTTGCGTGCGGTCCATTCTACAGGCGAAGCCGCGCTTCACCACCGATGACCGCAAAAATGTAAGACAGAGCCTTTATGCTGCAGCTAGGCTGTCGACAATTTACCAAGCCAGCTTCATTCAGGGTCTTTGTTTCCCTTCCCCCTCTACCACTCTCGCTATCAAATTACATATTCATCGGCACTGTTCTCCTGAAGGCAAAAAATCCTCCTCATCTCCTTCCTAAAGGCTGTGCCCTCTGGTCCTAGACTCTCCCACTAGTGGAAACATCCTCTCCACATCCACTCTATCCAAGCCTTTCACTATTTGGTAAGTTTTAATGCGATCCGCCCACTCATCCTTCCAAACTCCAGCGAGTACAGGCCCAGTACCGTCAAATGCTTATCATAGGTTAACCTACTCATTCCTGGGACCATTCTTGTAAACCTCCTCTGGGACCCTCTCCAGAGCCAACACACCCTTCCTCAGATATGGGGCCCAAAATTGCTCACAATACTCCAAACTTATATAGCCTCCGCATTACATCAGCATGTTTTTTGTATTCTAGCCCTCTTGAAATAAATGCGAGCATTGCGTTTGCCTCCCTTACTACCAATTCGACTTGCAGATTGACTTTTTGGGAATCCTGCACCAGCACTCCAAGTCCCTTTGCACCTCCGATTTCTGAATTCTATCCCCATTTAGAAAATAGTCTACGCCTTTATTCCTACGACCAAAATGAATGAGTCCACACTTTGCTATTCTATATTCCATCTGCCACTTCTCTGCACACTCTCCCAACCTGTCCAAGCCCTTCTGCAGAGTCCCTGCTTTCTCTACACTACCTGCCCCTCCACCTATTTTCGTATCTTCCACAAACTTGGCCACAAAGCCTTCAATCCCCTCGTCCATATCATTAATACACAACATGAAGAGTTGTGGCCCCAGCACTGACCCCTGCGGAACTCCGCTAGTCACTGGCAGCCAACCTGAAAAAGCCCCCTTTATTGCCACTCTTTGCCTTCTGCCATCCAGCCAACCTGCTGTCCATGCTAATATCTTCCCTCCGAAGATACTAGTGGCACAGTGGCGACGCGGTAGAGTAGCTGCCTTACAGCGCTTACAGCGCCAGAGACCTGGGTTCGATCCTAGCTACGGGTGCTTGTCTGTACGAAGTGTGTACGTTCTCCCCATGACCTGCGTGGGTTTTCTCCGGGAACCTCGATTTCATCCCGCACTCCAAAGACCTACAGGTTTGTAGGCTAATCGGCTTGGTATAAGTGCGGACATGGTGGACCGAAGGGCCTGTTTCCACGCTGTATCTCTAAACTAAACCAAACTGAACATAAATAAGGTAAGGAATTTGCAATCATTACGAGTCTTACCTAATGAAATGGATCTGTTTCCGCAATTAGCCACATTAATCACCATTCTGTACTTGCAAATAAAACCCTAAAGTTTAACAAGCTGTCAGCGTAAGTGGTCTAAAAAATGCATGTTTTGGAGATTAGCGTTGACTTAACATAAAGCTGAAATGCAGATATGTAGCATACCACTCGCTAGTTAATGACTTTGTTAATGGGACCATTAATTTAAAGGCGCCAACTAATAGGAAGAAGCATTTTTTTCTTTGCAACGTCTCATCAGGTTCCAGCTTTCTCTTGGTATATTCTAATGGGGAAAGAAAGACTTGGATTGAAGATGGTTGTCAAAAATTGCAACAGGGTCTTGATCGGTTGGCCAGGTGGGCTGAGGAATGGTTCATGGAATTTAATGCAGAGAAATGTGAGGTGTTGGATTTTGGGGATTCTAACATGGGCAGGACTAACAGAGTGAACAGCATCTTTGGTGAACGGTAGGCCTCTGGGGGAGTGATGTAGAGCAGAGGAGTGCAGGTGCATAGTTCGTTGAAAGTGGCACCACAGGGCTGTCGAAAAGGCTTTTGGCACATTGGCCTTCATCAGTCAGAATGTCGAGCATAGAAGTTGGGAGGTCATGTTGCAGTTGTACAAGACGTTGGTGAGGCCGCATTTTCAGTATTGTGTTCAGTTCTGGGCACCATGCCATAGGAAAGATGTTGTCAAGCTGGAAAGGGTACAGAGAAGATTTACCAGGATGTTGCCAGGACTCAAAGGTAAATTGTCCCGAGTGTTCGATCCAGACCACGGGTGCTTGACTGTATGAAGCTTGTACGTTCTCCCCGTGATCTGCGTGGGTTTTCTCCGGGATCTCGGGGTTTCCTCCCACAATCCAAAAACATGCAGGTTGGTAGACTAACTGGCTTGGTATAAATGTAAATTGTCCCTAGTTTGTGTAGGATAGTGTTAGTGTGCGAGGATCGCGGACTCAGTCGGCTGAACTGCCTGATTCCGCACTGTATCTCTAAACTAAACTAAAACATAAAAACTAATCTCTGACACTGTAAGACCAGGGGGACAGAGGGCAGGATTCCAGAGGCCATAGCCTCAGAATTAAAAGACGTTCCTTTAGAAAGGAGATGAGGAGCAATTTCTTTAGTCAGAGGGTGGCTAATCTGTGGAATTCTTTCCCACAGAAGGCTGTGGAGGCCAAGTCAGTGAATATTTTTAAGGCAGAGATAGATTGATTCTTGATTAGTACGGGTGTCAGAGGTTATGGGGTGAAGGCAGGAGAATGGGGTCGACGGGGAAAGATAGATCAGCCATGATTGAATGGTGGAGTAGACTTGATGGGCCGAATGGTCTAATTCTGCTCCTAGAACTTAGCAACATGAAAGGGAGGAGCAGGGGAAGCTATTTTGCCCCATTGGCCATTGAATCATTCAACCAGACTCAACGCTGATGTGAGTCTGTACAACATTTATCTGCCTTCATTCATTATCCATCCATTATACTTCAGTTTCCGCATTTCAGATCACACAGGGCGATAGTGTATTTTTGGAAAGGGAGTTACGGGGACCCACTACACTTTGAGTGAAAAGCTCCCGGCGATCGTCACGGCAACACAGCAGGGAAGCTCCACAGAACCGTCCATGAGAGGACCCGGCAGCAGGCGGCTGAGGACGGGCCTGCGCCACCGAGAACAAAGAGGGACCTGGCGTGGGGGTGGTGGGGGAGGGGGGGGGGGGGAGTGCGTCGAGAATAAAGAAGGACAATCCAGAATATCATGAATACTTTTGTAACTTTGTCGGCTTCCTACATGTGGCGACTGTTTGCATACTTTATGTATCGTATACCAAGCAAAGAATTTCACTGTGCCTGGATACAGTGTGAATACAGTACCTTCAGCCCAACTTGCCCACACCGACCAACATGTCCCAGCGACATTAGTCCCACTCGCCTGCGTTTGGCCCGTATCCCTCTAAACCTGTCCTATCCATGTCTAATTGCTTCTTAAAAGTTGCGATAGTCCCTGCCTCAACTACCTCCTCCGACAGCTTGTTCCATACACCCACCACGCTTTGAGTGAAAAAGTTACCACTCAGATTCATATAAAACCCTTCCCCCTTCACTTTAAACTTATGCCCTATGGGTTCTCAATGCCCCTACTCTGGGCAAGAAACTCTGTGCGACTACGCAATCTATTCCTCTCACTATTTTGTACACCTCTATAAGATCACCCCTCATCTTCCTGCACTCCAGGGGAATAGGGTCCCAGCCTACTCAACCTATCCCTATAACTCAGGCCCTCGAGTCCTGGCAACGTCCTTGTAAATATTCTTTGCACCCTTTCCAGCTTGTAACAATAAAGTATTGTTAAATTGAATCATTGAATCATTGAAGGAAGACAAATTTCTCTGAACCAAAGCTTAGAGAAATATGGGCTTCCTAGCTATTAATTAGAAAGGTTCTTGTTCGGGAAGGAATAAATGAATTCCACCCTGACTCCAGTGTTAAATCATATGCCACTGTTCATAATATATTCATACATTTCACATCCTAACTCATGCAAATTGCCTCGGCAGCGAGCAGAAATTAATTCAGCGCTGTAAATGTTTTATGACATTGGTTGTGACAAAGATGAGGCCACCTTTCTGTGCGAGCGATCCATTGTGTTCCTGGTGGCAATCCAAAAATGGACCAAGTTCCCCAGACGAAAGTGCCCAGAAGTCAGATGCAGCAAATAAAGTAGGTCCCTCGTCCATTTTGGCAAATGTTCCTTCTAATGAAGGAGAACTGTCCTGCAGGCTTCTGCGTTATTCAAATGACTTTTAGATGCAAAAACATCCCAGCAATATCATTATAGAATGGCTCACTAATTATGGCTTTTTCACCCGCACAAAGATCACCATATAATTTATTTAAATGAACGGCTTCCTTTTTTTGCTTTTTCCTCATCCCTCCCCCCCCTTTATTTTTCAGATTTGTTACTTTATTAATCTGGGTGATAAAACGACATGAGATTTAACACCATGCGCAAAGACTGTTGTTATATAAAATCCATTTTCGGACATTGGGCTTGTTTCAAAGGAACTGTGCGTGTCAGATCGGAAGCGCAGTTGGGATTGCTGGTTTGTATGAGGATCTGCAGGGGGGGGCTTTGAAATAAAGAGCTGCCCAAAGTACTCGGTAAATCAGATGATCACCACCTGCAAATAAACACAAATAGAACAGATTCACTTTTAACCCTGTAATGATTTTACTTTGCTGAGACCTTTCATGCGAAAGAAAATTAGACAAATGAGGTAGCCTTCTTATTATAATCAATAACAACCCAGGAATTAGTTGGGTTAACATACAATGGGCGTTTGATGGCACTGAGCCTGGACACGGTGGAGTTTAGAAAGGTGAGGGGGGGCCTTATTGAAACTTACCGAATAGCCTGTATAGAGTGGATGTGGAGAGGATGTTTCCACCAGTGGGAGAGTCTAGGAACAGAGGCCATAGCCTCAGAATAAAAGGATGTATCATTAGAAAGGAGGAATTTCTTTAGTCAGAGGGTGGTTAATCTGTGGAATTCATCGCCACACCTGTGGAGGCCAAGTCAATGGATATTTGGTGGAGATTGATAGTGCGGGTGTAAGGGGTTATGGGGAGAAGGCAGAAGAATGGGGTTGAGAGGGAAAAATAGACCAACCATGATTCAATGGCAGAATAGACTTGATGGGCCGAATGGCCTAATTCTGCTCCGAGAACCTATGAATTTATGAACATATGAACATTATGGTACATAGAACATAGCAGAATGATAGTCATAGATTCATACAGCGTGGAAACCTTCATGGATTACACCCTTCGGCCCAACTTGCCCACACCAGTCAACATGTCCCATTTACACTAGTCCCACCTGCTTGCGTTTGGCACATAATCCTCCAAACCTCTCCTATCCATGTACCTTGTGTTGCGATAGTCATTGCCTCAACTACCTCCTCTGGCAGCTTGTTCCACACATGCACCACCCTTTGTGTGAAAAATGACCCCTCAGGTTCCTATTAAATCGTTCCCCCTTCACCTTAAACCTATGTCTTCTAGTTCTTGAACATGGTAAAGTACAGCCATTCAGCCCACAATGTCTGTGCTGAACAAGCTAAACGAAAATGATAGATTCATACAGGACGAAAACAGGCCATTTGGCCCAATTTGTCCATGAACCTGCCAGTCTCATCTGCCTGCGCTTGGCCCATATCTCACTAAACCTTTCTTATCCATGTACCTGTCCAAATGTCTTTTGAATGCTGTTATAATAACTGCATCAACTACTGTACCTCTTCTGACTGCTCGTTCCGTATACCCACTGCACCCTGTGTGAATAACTAATCTCATCCGCCTGCAAAGATCCATATCTCTGCATTCCCTACATATCCATGAGCCCATCTAAAAGCCACTTCAATGCCACTATCCTATCTTCCTCCATCACCACCCTCTGGCATCTTGTTCCAGGCACTCACCACCCTCTGTGTAGAAACAGCTCCCTGCGCATCTCTTTAAACATCAAATATTAGACCACTGAGAGTTTTGTCAAGCTTATTATAATTATTGTTGCAACTCGATACCACTTGTGCAACGCTAAATAAACCCCCGCTTTAATAGTCATGGCAGCGCAGCGGTAGAGTTGCTGCCTTACAGCAAAAAATGCAGCGCCGGAGACCCGGGTTCGGTCTCGACTGCGGGCGCTGTCTGTGCAGAGTTTGCACGTTCTCCCCGGGACCTGCGTGGGTTTTCTCCGAGATCTTCGGTTTCCTCCCACATTCCAAAGACGTACAGGTTTGTGGGTTAAGTGGCTTGGTAAATGTAAATATTGTTCAGTATAAATTGTATACAACTTCCAATAGTGGCTCTTCGGAATTGATGACCACAAGGTTCAGGGTACAAGGTATAAGGTGCAACGTAAACCACTGATTGATTAGTGCGAGCGTCAAGGTTTATGGGGAGAAGGCAGGAGAATGGGGTTAGGAGGGAGTGATAGATCAGCCATGATTGAATGGCGGGGTAGACTCGATGGGCCGAATGGCCTAATTCTACTCCTACCCAATGACCTCATTGGTCTATTAAAATCTAGTTATTTGTTGGATATTATGCTTGGGGTTCCTCAAATGAGTGTAGGACTCACAAGTGTCTATTGCATCCATTTGTATTAGACCTTAGACTTTAGATTTTAGGGAAACAACACAGAAACATGTCATGACGTAATTCGGTCGTAAGTGATAGGAGCAGAATTAGGCCATTCGGCCCATGGAGTCTACGCCATTCAATCATGGCCGATCTATCTCTCCCTCCTAACCTCATTCTCCTGCCTTCTCCCCATAACCTCTGACACCCGTACTAATCAAGAATCTATCTCTCTCTCTGCCTTAAAAATATCCACTGTCTTGGCCTCCACAGCCTTCCGTGGCAAATAATTCCACAGATTCACCACCCCTCTGACTAAACAAATTCTTCCTCATCTCCTTTCTAAAAGAACGTCCTTTAATTCTGAGGCTATGGCCTCTGGTCCTGGATCCCCCCGCTAGTGGAGACATCCTCTCCACATCCACTCTATCCAAGCCTTTCATTAGTTGCCACTCCGACCTTGGAAATGATGCCCTCCCTGATAGGGAGAGCAGTGAAGGAGATTTGACCACCTGAACCTTTTACAGAGGTCACTCCATTATCAATCTCACTGACAGCGAAGTGCAATGGAAATTGGACAGGTACGAGAAACAGCCTTCAGCAACCAGAACACAAAGGTGCTGGGGCACCCAACGGCTCAGGCCTTCGGGACCCTTCATCATTCTGCCGCACTGGTCCTCAGCCTTCGATGCTGAACAGCGCATTCCTGATGCATGGTCGAGAAACCAGCAGTCGTTAGCGCCATCTGGTGGAGTATTCGTACAGACTCTGCCAGGATTACTATTCAAAAGCCTCTTAAAATAAGTTCATAAGCAGCAGACTTAAGTCATTCAGCCCATCAAGTCTACTCCGCCATTCAATCATGGCTGATCTATCTCTCCCTCTTAACCCCATTCTCCTGTCTTCTCCTCCGTACTACAGAGCGGCACGGTGGTGCAGCGCTCTAGTTGCTGCCTTATGGCGCCAGAGACCCGGGTTCAATCCTGACTACGGGCACTGTCTGTACGGAGTTAGTACATTCTCCCCGTGATCTGCGTGGGTTTTCTCCGGGTGCTCCGGTTTCCTCCCACACTCCAAAGGCATAAAGCCTTATAGGTTTATAGGTTAATCGGCCTCGGTAAATGGTAAATTGTCCCTAGTGTGTGTAGGATAGTGTTAGTGTGTGGGCAGATGTACAGTTTAACTTAGCATCATGTTCGGCCCCAAGCGTCATGGGCTGAGGAGCCTTTTCTCGTGCTGTACTCTATCGTTTTTTTTTAGTTTACTTTAATTTTACTTTAGTTGTATCCTACACACTCGGGTCAATTTACAGAAGCCAATTAGCCATCGGAGTGTGGGGAGCGGTGGTGGCTCGTTGCTGCGGCCCGACTCCGGAGCTCGGAGGCTCCAGCTGCAGGCCGGTGGACTGTGACATCGGGAGCTCCCGGGTCCGGGTGGGAGACGGCTTTTCGGAGCTCCCGCAACGCAACTTCTCCAGCCCGTGTCGCGGGGTTGGAACGACCCGGAGCGGGGCCGTACATCGCCCGGCGCGGCTTTAATGGCCGCGGGACATTCCAGCGCCCGCTGGGGGCCCCAACTTTGTGACATTTAGACCTGGAGCGGGGCCGTACATCGCCCGGCGCGGCCTTAAATGGCCGTGGGACTTACCATCGCCCGCCTGGGGCTTCAACATCGGGAGAAAAATGGTGCACAGGGGAGAGAAAAGACTTTGCCTTCCATCACAGTGAGGAGGAGATTCAATGTGATGGATGTTTGTGTAAATTGAATTGTTTGTGTGTCGTGTAGGAATTGTTTTTGTTTGTATGGCTGTGGAAACGGAGTTTCGTTTGAGCCTCACTGAGGTTCAAATGACATGGCATAAATATTGTATTGTATTTGTATTGTAGTCTCATTGGGATGTGGGAGGAAACCGGAGCACACGAAGGAAACCCACGCGATCGCAAGGAGAACGTGCAAACTCCACGCAGGCAGCACCCAAGGTCAGGATGGAACCTGGGTCTCTGGCGCTGTGAGGCTCCACCACTGCGCCACCGTGCCGCCCATTCTACGTTCTACATTCCATGTTCTCCCTACTGCTGAACTTGGCTACGCATGTATCTGCCTGAAACTAATTAAGCTCTCAGATGCAAAACATAATGGAGCCACTGACAGACACCCTTACTAATACCATTGACTTGGTTCAAAGGAACTAGTTTACATAACTGAACTTGTATCCATGTATGAAAATGAGTTCATTGTTGTGCTGGCTGCAACTGATAATGCTGGGTTGTTCATATTTTTCACGTTAGAAAGGATTTGAATGTTTTTGTAAATGCTTGGACATTTGACATTCTCAGCATGCCAGGTGCTGTGTTGTTGACTGACCTCATTTACCCTCATATGCCACTGCACTGTTAAAGTTTAGTTTAGTTTCGAGATACAGCGCGGAAACAGGCCCGTTGGTCCACCGGGTCCACACAGCGCTAGTCTTACACACATTAGGGACGATCTACATTTATACCAAGCCAATTAGCCTCCAAAACTGGATTATTTTTGGAGTGTGGGAGGAAACCGGAGCACCCGGGGAACACCCACGCAGGTCACGGGGAGAACATACAAACTCCGTACAGACGGCACCCGTAGTCAGGATTGAACCCGGGTCTCTGGCGCTGTAAGGCACTAACTCTACTACTGCACCACCGTGCTAACCGCGAAACTAAAGAGTTGCGATAAAGAAAGCATTTAAATTGTGTATAGAACTTGGGAGGCCATGTTTCAGTTGTATAAGATGTTTGCAAAGGTACATTAGAGTAATGTGTTCAGTTCTGGTCACCATGTTGCAGGAAAGATGTTGTCAAGCTTTGAAAGGGTTCCGAGAAGGTTTACCAGGATGTTGAAAGGACTCGAGGGTCTGAGCTATAGACACTATAGTTCTGGAGAAACTCAGCGGGTCAGGTGGCATTCCTGGAGAACATGGATAGGTGACATTTCAGGTTGAGAACCTTTTGCAGGCTGAAGTCTTATAAGGTCACCAGGAGCAGAATTAGGCCATTCGGCCCATCAAGCCCACCCTACCATTCAATCATGGCTGATCTATCTTTCCGTCTCAACCCCATTCTCCTGCCTTCTCCCCATAACCCCTGAGAGCCATACTAATCAAGGATTTGTCAATCTCCACCTTAAAAATATCCATTGACGGCGTCCACAGCCGTCTGTGGCAAAGAATTCCACAGATTCACCACTGTTGCCATTTAATCATCATCCTCACCATTGTCTTCCTCCTCCTCCTCTTCCTCATCATCTTCTTCTTTGTAGTTTAGTTTAGTTTAGAGATACAGCGCGGAAACAGGCCCTTCGGCTCACCGGGTCCGCGCCCACCAACGTTCCCCGCACATTAACAATATCCTACACACACTAGGGACAATTTTCACATTTATACCAAACCAATTAACCTACAAACCTGTACGTCTTTGGAGTGTGGGAGGAAACCGAAGATCTCGGAGAAAACCCACGTAGGTCACGGGAAAACGTACAAACTCCGTACAGACAGCAACCGTGGTCGGGATCGAACCTGGGTCTCCGGCGCTGCAAGCGCTGTAAGGCACCAACTCTACCGCTGCGCCACCGTGCCACCCATCAACCAAACGTCAACACAAAGGATGTGCCGGCTCTGGAGAGGGCCCAGAGGAGGTTTAGAAGAATGATCCCAGGAATGAGTGGGTTAACATATGATGAGCGTTTGACGGCACTGGGCCCCGTACCTGCTGGAGTTTAGAAGGATGAGGTGGGATCTCATTGAAACTTATCGAATAGTGAAAGGCTTGGATAGATTGGATGTGGAGAGGATGTTTCCACTAGTGGGAGAGTCTAGGACTAAAGGTCGTAGCCTCAGAATTAAAGGATGTTCCTTTTGGGAAGGAGATGAGGAGGAATTTCTTTAATCAGAGGGTGGTGAATCTGTGGAATTCTTTGCTACAACAGGCTGGGGAGGCCAAGTCAATGGATATACAGTATTTAAGGCAGAGATAGATAGATATTTGATTAGTACGGGTGTCAGGGGTTACGGGAGGAAGGCAGGAGAATGGGATTAGGAGGGAGAGATAGATCAGCCATGATTGAATGGCGGAGTAGACTAGATGGGCCGAATGGCCTAATTCTCCTCCTATCACTCATGACCTTATGATCTTATAACACTGTCCTGCCACGTAATAAAATTTGCATAAGTTCAAAAACAGCCATAAAGATGTCACAGCGATTCGAAGCAGATGAAAGTGTGCGTGGGGAAAGTGACCTCAGAAAATTACAGGATGATTATTTACCATCATTACACAGCGCACACAGCTCTCGGTCAAGGGCAACAGTACAACCAGTGGCTCCGCTACTGCGGGGGTGGGTTAATTCTCTCGTCTTCTCCTTCAAGAACCTTGCTTCAACAATAACCGCTCTGTCCCAACGCACATTCCACCACAAGCACAAGCTTTGTCCCCCAACGTAAGAGTCAGTGCACTGGCACGTACATGGGACCTTTCCTCTTTGTTCAAGACTTCAACAAATCTTGCCTTTTCATAGCGGGGTCTGACTCATCATCCCTCCAACCCTCCGTGATGACTCCATTCTGCGGGACACCTGGCACTGGAATGCAACCAGCAGCTCCCAATTGCACCATTTTGTAGTGCAGTTGGCAGCAAGTCTTCTATCTTTACCTCCTTCTCCCTCTACCCCCCCCCCCCTTCTCTCTCCCTTCCCCCTCCACCACTCTCTCTGCCCTTCCGTTTCCATGCACAAGCCAATAATTACTGCACGGTTACAACTATTGTGCTCCGCAGTCATAGAGTCTAAAGGGGCTGTCCCACTGTACGAGCTCATTCAAGAGCTCTCCCGAGTTTTTTTTTTAAATCAAACTCGTGGGAGCACGTAGAATGTACGTAGCGGGTACGTCGGAGCTCGGGGACGTCTCTTAGCGGCTCGTAAGGCTAACGCCAGGTACTCGGGAAACGCGGTAAGCTCGGGAAGACTCGTGAAGATTTTTCAACATGATGAAAAATGTCCACGAGAGCCCCAAGTACCGACGAGCGGCTATTACTGTAATTCTCCGAGTTCGAATCTGAGGTAACTCGGGAGAACTCTTGAATTAGCTCGTACAGTGGGACAGCCCCATTACAGCGTGGAAATGGGCCCTTTGGCACAGCTCATCCATGCACACCAAGGTACCCCATGTAGAGTCGTACAGTATGGAGACAGTCCCTTCAGCCCAACTTGCCCACGCCGACCAACATGTCCCATCTATTTCCCTCAAAACCCATCCTTTCCATGTCAAAGACCCATAGAGTCATAGTCATGCAGCCTTGAAACAGGCCCTTCGGCCTCACTTGCCCGATACTGGTCCCACCTGCCCGCGAACATTTAATATGAACCTGAGAGGCCACCATCTTTTCATTCAGAAGGTGGTGGGTGTATGGAACGAGTTGCCAGAGGAGGTAGTCAAGGCAGATACTATAACAGCATTTAAAAGGCACTTGGAGAAGTACACGGATAGGACAGGTTTTCAGGGATATGGGCCAAACATGGACAGGTAGGTAGATGGGAATGTTGGTCGGTGTGGGCAAGTTGGGCTGAAGAGCCTGTTTTCCGCGCTGTATGACTCCAAATGGTGCTTAGATGGGCCATCTTGGTCGACTTGGATGAGTTGTGCCAGATGGGCTTGCTTCCATGCTATCTGACTCTATGAATCAAGAGATTTATAGTTGCAATCACTCCGCCATTCAATCATGGCTGATCTATCTTTCCCACTCAACCCATTCTCCTGCCTTCTCCCCATAACCCCTGACACCCGTACTAATCAAGAATCTGTCAATTTCCGCTCCAAAAAAATTCCCAATGACTTGGTCTCCACAGCTGTCTGTGGCAATGAATTCCACAGATTCACTACCTTCTGACTAAAGAAATCCGTCCTCATCTCCTTTCTAATGGTACGTCCTTTTATGCTGAGGCGGTGGCCTCTGGTCCTAGACTCTCCCACTTGTGGAAACATCCTCTCCACATTCACTCTATCCAGGCCTTTCACTAGTCGGTACGTTTCAATGAGGTCCCCCCTCCATCCTTCTGAACTCCAGCGTCAAACGCTCATCACATGTTAACTCAATCATCCCCGGGATCATGCTCGTAAACCTCCTCTGGACCCTCCCCTATGCCAGCACATCCTCCCTCAGATATGAGGCTCAGAACTGCTCACGATACTCCTAATGCAGTCTGACCAGCTCCTTATAATAGCCTCAGCTTTACATATGGGGTATTGCACATAATACTCCATATGCAGCCGAACCAATGTTTTATAGAAGATAGACACAAAAAGCTGGAGTAACTCAGCGGGACAGGCAGCATCTCTGGAGAGAAGGAATGGGTGACGTTTCGGGTCGAGACCCTTCTTGAGCTTTATAGAGCTGCATCAAGACTTTTTATTCAATGTCCCCACCAATGAAGGCAAGTATACCATACGCCCTCATTACCACTCTATCAACTTGCCAATTTCGGGGAGCTATGGCTTAGGAAAGGATAGATTACGTTAAGAAGACGGGATAGTTCTGGGTGAAAATAAATGGGCTGTAAAACAATAAATGCCCCGTCTAGAGGTGGTGTAAATGGGGGAAGTGAATGCTGAAAACACTAATGATCTGAAAATGATCAATTCCAATGTGGTCCAGAATGCTTTACATGTCTAGTTATAGAGTCATAGAGCTGTACAGCATAGAAACAACCCTTCATCCCACCTTGACCATGCCAAACAAGTTGGCATTTTGATTGCATTTGACCTACAGCCGTCTAAACCCTTCCTATCTATATAGTTGACCAAATGTCTTTTAGAAATCAGGATTGTATCTGCTTTTCATTGGGTGATAAGATGTTATCCTGACCATTAACACCATTGATATGCAGAGAGGTTTAGGAGTCCAGGTTCATAGCTCACTGAAGGTGGCAACACAAGTGGACAGTGTGGAGAGAGTGTCCAGCTTTAAGTTTCTGGGCACACACATTTCGGAGGACCTCACATGGTCCACCAACACCGCTGCGCTGGTCGAGAAGGCACAGCAACGACTGTTCTTCCTGAGAACATTGAAAAAGACTGGTCTGCCCCAACAGCTGCTGACAACCTTCAACCGCTGCAGCACAGAGAGCATCCTAACATATGGCATCTCTGTGTGCTATCTCAGCTGCACGGAGGCGGGGAGGAGAGCTCTTCAGCGGGTCGTCCACAGAGGGCAGAAGATTACTGGGACACAGCTACCAGCCTTGGAGGGCATCTACTACACACGGTGCCTCAGGAAGGCCGTCAGCATCCACAAAGACTCCTCACACCCTTGTAATGGTCTGTTCGAACTCCTACCTTTCGGCAGACGTTACAAGGCCTTCTACGCCCGCACCTCCAGACTCAGGAACAGCTTCATCCCCAGAGCTATCGCTGCTCTGAACTGGCCCTGCTGAGTGCCCCCCACCCCCCCCCCCCCCCCCATGAACTGTCTCCCTCGGATGGTCACGTCGCACATCGACCCGGCACAGACATATTTGCACTTTAGACTGTTTTACTGTTTTACTGTTCTTTTTTTAATATAAATCATGTTTCTCCGGGTATCTAAATTTTATTAGTTGTTTAAGTTATGATATCGGATGGAAGCTGCGTACCAAATCTCATTGCAACTATGTGCAATGACAATAAATATATATTATTATTATTATTATTATTATTATTATTATTATTATTATTATTATTAAGTAGATAGGTGGTTACAAAGACATATGGTATGCTTGCCTTCTTTGTAGGGGCATTGAATATAAGGGTCAAAAAGTCACGCTGCAGCTCCATAGGAGTGGTTGGGCCGCATTTGGAGTATATTGCGTGCAGTTCTGGTTGCCCCATTGCAGGAAGGACGTGGGGGCTTTGGAGAGGGTGAAGAGCAGGTTTACCAGAATGCTGCCTGGATTAGAAGGTTCCAGCTACAGGAATATGTGGATAGATAGATTGTTTTCTCTGGAGCATCAGAGGTTGAAGGCAGACTTGATAGAAGTATATCAAAGTATGAGAGGCATAGATAGGGTGAACAGTCAGAACCTTTTTCCCAGGGTAGAAATGTCCAATTCTAAAGGTTATAAGGTCTTAAGTGATAGGAGAAGGATTAGGCCATTCGGCCCATCAAGTCTACTCAGCCATTCAATCATGGCTGATCTATCTCTCCCTTTAGTTTTTTAGTTTTAGAGATACAGAGCGGAAACAGGCCCTTCGGCCCAACGGGTCTGTGCCGACCAGCGATCCCCACACATTAACACCATCCTACACCCACTAGGGACAATCTTTTTACATTTACCAAGCCAATTAACCTACAAACCTGTAGGTCTTTGGAGTGTGGGAGGAAACCGAAGATCTCGGAGAAAACCCACGCAAATCATGGGGAGAACGTATAAACTCCGTACAGACAGCACCCGTAGTCAGGATCGAACCCGGGTCACCGGCGCTGCATTCGGTGTAAGGCAGCAACTCTACTGCTGCGCCACCATGACCCCACTGTACATCCTAACCCCATTCTCCTGCCTTCTCCCCATAACCCCTGACACCTGTACTAATCAAGAATCTATCTATCTCTACCTTAACAATGTCCACTGACGGCCTCCACAGCCTTCTGTGGCAAAGAATTCCACAGATTCACCACCTTCTGACTAAATAAATGTCTCCTCATCTCCTTCCTAAAAGAACGTCCTTTAATTCTGATGCTGTGGCCTCTAGTCCTACACTCACCCACTAGTGGAAACATCCTCTCCACATCCACTCTATCCAAGCCTTTCACCATTCTGTAAAGGGAATCGGTGAGAGGGGGAAAGTTTAATGGAGATGTGTGGGGCAGGTTTTTACACAGAGGGTGGTGGGCGCCTGGAAGGCATTGCCTGGGGTGGTGGTGGAGACAGATACAATAGTGGCATTTAAGAGGCTTTTGGATAGGCACATGGAAATGAAGGGAATAGAGGGATATGGATCACGTGCAGACAGATAAGATCAGTTTAACTTGGCATCATGTTCGGCACAAACATAGTGGGCCGAAGGGCCCGTTCCTGTACTGTACTATTCTATGTTCTATGCTCTATATGTTCTATGGAGAACCTGAAGATGTTACTGGAGTTTAAGCCCAGTGTATGGATTCTGCTGGTCTTTCTCCGATAGCTTGTGGGTGGTGGGTCAGAGATTCTGCTGTTGCTGGGAAAAGTGCTGGTGCCAGCAAGTCTGAAGCCTGTCTGATAAATGCCTGTTCTCACCCTCGTAGGCAAGAACAAGGATCCATCAGCTTAAGTGCCTCTCTGTCTCACCAGCACAAAGAGAGAGTGATTCATTTCTGTGTCATTAAGGGGTGCCAGAGGATTCCTCTCATGTAACTCCTCTCGCTAATTGCGTTGCTAGTCGATACGTTTCCATGGCCGAGGCTTCAGCGAAGATCTTGAATCTTTCTCAGAGGATCCAAAAGAAAAAAAATCTCCGCTTGTTTCTTTAAGCAGCTGTGCTTTTGTGATGACATTGGAAGTTTTAAACAAAAGAAATCGCAGTACCCAAAACTTTTAGTTTAGTTTGGTTTACAGATACAGCGCGGAAACAGGCCCTTCGGCCCACCGGGTCCGTACCGAACAACAATCCCCGCTCATTAACACTATCCTACACACACTAGGGGCAATTTTTACATTTATACCAAGCCAATTAACCTACAAACCCGAGATAGACAATAGAGAATAGACAATAGACAATAGGTGCAGGAATATGCCATTCGGCCCTTCGAGCCATTCACTGATATTCACATGGCTGATCATCCACAATCAGTACCCCGTTCCTGCTTTCTCCTCATATCCCTGACTCCACTATCATTAAGAGCTCTAACTCTCTCTTGAAAGCTACACAATGCTGGAGTAACTGAGCGGGACAGGCAGCATCCCTGGAGAGAAGGAATGGGTGAAGTTTCAGAAGGATCTGAAGAAGGGTCTCGACCATTCCTTATTTCCACAGATGCTGCATGTCCCACTGAGTTAAACCAGCATTTTTTTTTTGTCCATCTTCGGTTTAAACCACCATCTGCAGTTCCTAACCCACAACCCTGTACGTCTTTGGAGTGTGGGAGGAAATCCGAAGTTCTCGGAGGAAACCCACGCAGGTCACGGGGAGAACGTACAAACTCCGCACAGGCAGCACCCGTGGCCAGGATCGAACAAGCTGTAAGGCAGCAACTCTCCCGCTGCTCCACCGTGCCGCAGTATCTTCTGCTCATTACTGTTTCCCAACCAGCGGGGTTTTTAGTCCGTTAGTGATCCCACTGATCCGTGAACATTGCCAGCACACATGGTATTGGTAAACTAATACTGGGACCAACCAATGTCTTAATAGACATTGACAATAGATTTTAGTTTTAGTTTAGTTTTAAAGATACAGAGTGGAATCAGGCCCTTCGGCCCGCCGAGTCCGCACCAACCAACGATCACCCGCACGCAAGTTCTATTATATCCCAGTTTCGCGTCCTACGCCCTGGGGACAATTTTACACAGGGCCCAATTGAACTGCAAACCAACACGTCTTTGCGGCGTGGGAAGAAACCGGAGCACCCGGAGGAAACCCATGCGGTCACAGGGAGGGAGAACGTGCAAACTCCACACAGACAGCACCCGAGGTCAGGATCGAACTCAGGTGTCTGGTGTCAGAGCTTATGGGGAGACGGCAGGAGAATGGGGTAAGGAGGGAGTGATAGATCATCCATGATTGAATGGCAGAGTAGACTTGATGGGCCGAATGGCCTAATTCTACTCCTGTCACTTATGACCTTATGAGGCAGCAGCTCTACCCGCTGCGCCGCTGTGCCACTCTACTGCCTGCACAGTTCTCTGTACGTAGGCACCCACGGGCAAGTGCAATGGAGGAAATGACCCCATTTCCAACTATAGTATCGACAATCCAATGCTCTTAGGGTTACAGATATTAGGCTTGGGTCGTGGCTGAACCCTGCATGGAGTCAGAAGGAAAGGAGACAGGATTTCATGGCACGGTTGAGTTTGTTTTTTAGATAAGGTTTAATGTCACGTGTACAGTGGAAACCTTTTGTTGCCTGCTAACCAGTCAGCTGAAAGACTACACGTGATTGGATTTCGCAGTCTGAAGATGGGTCCCGGCCCGAAACGTCACCCATTCCTTCTTTCCAGAGATGCTGCCTGTCCCGCTGAGTTACTCCAGCATTTTGTGTCTATCATGACATCATAAGTGATAGGAGCAGAATTAGGCCATTCAGCCCATCAAGTCTACTCCACCATTCAATCATGGTGGATCTGTCTCTCCCTCCTAACCCCATTCTCCTGCCTTCCCATAACCCCTGACACCTGTACTAATCAAGAATCTGTCAATCTCTGCCTTAAAAATATCCACTGACTTGGTCTCCACAGCCTTCTGTGGCAATGGATTCCACAGATTCACCACCCTCCGACTAAAGAAATTCCTCCTTCTCTCCTTCTTAAAAGAACATCTTTTAATTCTGAGTCTATGACCTCTAGTCCTAGACTCTCCCACTAGTGGAAACATCCTCTCCACATCCTCTCCATGTCTATCTTTGACTATACCTGATCACCGGGCCTATCGGGCCGGTCCTACTCTGAGGTGGGTCCACAGCGGGGGAGGCGGGTCTACTTGCGGGAGTGTCCCGGCCCGCTGCTATCGATAACAACCGTCTTAGAGAAGCATAAAAGTGCAACGATTGTAGCGTAATAGTAGACTTCACCGAGACAGTACACAAAGTTTCTGGAGCCAACAAAGTCTCAATGCTCTTAAGAATGCAGTCTTATTTTGGCCTTAAAGGCCCGTTGTCATGGCGGGACCAATCCTCTAGATGGCGCAGCGGTAGAGTTGCTACCTTACACCGCTTGCAACGCCAGAGACCCAGGTTCGATCCTGACTACGGGTGCTGTCTGTACGGATTTTGTACGTTCTCCCCGTGACCGCGTGGGTTTTCTCTGAGATCTTCGGTTTCCTCCCACACTCCAAGTACATACAGGTTTGTAGGTTAATTGGCTTGATATAAATGTAAATTGTCCCTTGTGTGTGTAGGATAGTGTTAATATGCGGGGACTTGGTAGGCCGAAGGCCCTGTTTCCGCACTGTATCTCTAAACTAAACTAAACTAAACTCATGGTCGTATCCTGCACTGAGACTGGGAGCTGTGCTGAACTACTATCTACCTCTTTGGTGAACCTCAAACTATCCTTGATCGGACTTTGCTGGCTTTACCTTGCACTATACCTGATCACCGGGCCTATCGGGCCAGTCCTACTCTGAGGTGGGTCCACAGCGGGGGAGGCGGGGGGAGGTGCAAAACCAGCAGGATGCTCCTCAGCCTCTTCCCGCAGGTTATAAGACTGATAAACGGACTTTGTCCCCTGCCAAAGTATCGTGCACCAACCACCAACCTGGACACACGGCAGCAGAGCCACTGTCGTGCCGCTGCCGATCGGAACGCCTGTTGATGTTTAGTAGAGAGTAGAGTGTTAATTTGTTCATGATATATGTATTTTTACTTCTATTTATTTTTTACTGCACACTGAAATGGACACTGGTTGAGGAACGTTTTTTTGTTTCCTCTGGGTATGTGAATACTCAGGAAATGACAATAAAGATATACAATACAATACAATACAATACTAAACGTTATTCCCTTCATCATGTATCTGTACACTGTGAATGGCTCGATTGTAATCATGTATTGTCTTTCTGCTGACTGGTTAGCACGCAACAAAATAAACGTGACAATAAACGAACTGAAACTGAAACAATCCTACTGTGTAGGATAGTGTGCGGGGATCGCTGGTCGACGGGGACTCGGTGGGCCAATGGGCCTGTTTCCCACGCTGTATCTCTAAAGTAAACTGAGCTAAACCCGTGCCAGTGTCCTGCACGTTGCGGAGACTGAGAGCCGGGTGTTGGCAGAGTAATGGGCGGGTGCTGCTAAAAGGTGCCCCCCGTGGGATTATGTGACTCCCTCCTCCACTCTTCACCCTCCCTGCAGTTGGCACTGCGCCAGGCTCTCCCGCAGGATACTGCTAATGACTTGCAGCTGTGCCAGTCTCTAGGGGCAATGCCATCCATTACAACTGCCAGGCAGTGGAGCATGGGGCAGCACGGTGGCGCAGCGGTAGAGTTGCTGCCTTACAGCGCCAGAGACCCGGGTTGGATCCTGACGACGGACATGTAGCTGGGACATGTTGGCCGGTGTGAGCAAGTTGGGCCGAAGGGCCTGTTTCCACACTGTATCACTCTATGACTGTGACTCTATGACTGAAAAACAGACACGTCTCTTCATGTGTCACTGTCTGAAGAGCCCTTGCTAAGCTTCTTTTCATTTCCATTCAAACGGGCAAGAGCGGAGTGACGGACTGCAGTTCGCAAGCTTCTCAGAGCTCTTTGTGCCCCGTTAGAAGTCCTTTCATTGCAACGCACACCGCGGTGGTCGGCAGGGTCCTTTTGAATCCCTTTCATTCTCCTCTCCTTCCTCGCGATGTCACTTTTCTTCCCCTCCCTGACAACATCCTGACTACGGGTGTTGTCTGTAAGGGGTTTGTACATTCTCCCCGTGACCTCGTGGGTTTTCTCCGGGTGCTCTGGTTTCCTCCCACACTCCAAAGTCGTGCAGGTTTGTAGGTTAATTGGCTTTGCTAAAAATTGTAAATTGTCCCTAGTGTGTAGGATAGTGTTAGTGTACAGGGATCGCTGGTCGGCGCGGACTCGGTGGGCCGAAGGGCCTGTTTCTGCGCTGTATCTCTAAAGTCTAATCTCTGACCTTTTCACTCTCAGGCCTGGATTTAACTTCCATCACAGACATGTCATCTTGAACATGAAAATGTCATCTTGTTGACCATTTTCTAAGTTTTAGTTTTTTTTAGTTTAGTTTAAAGATATAGTGGGGACTAAGAAGGTGCCGACAAGCGATCCTCGTACACTAACGCTATCCAACCATTAGGGACAATTTACAATTTTACTGAAGCCAATTAACCTACAAAGCTGTACGTCTTAAGGGCCTGTCCCACTTGGACGACCTAATCCACGAGTTTAGAAGACCGTAGACGAGTTGAAAAAAATGTCAAGGTCGTGTTGACTCGACGAAGTAAAAATACGACCTCCTACGACTATGTCTACGACCTCCTACCACCCCCCTCGACCTCAGTCTTCCACACCTTTTTTTTTTTTTTTTTTTTTTTTTTTTTTTTTTTTTTTAGAAGTACGGTAGATTACAGTAATGTACAACACGTATATATTAATACATTTTTTGTACCGCTTCACTTTTTTAAACTTTAAGAAAGAAAAAGAAAGAAGTAAGAAAAGTGAAGAAAGTGCGCAAAGGTTGTGAAGTGCAAAAGAGTGTTGGGAAAAGAAAGCCCCTTAGAAAAGAGGTTAGAGAAGGAAGAAAAGTTAGAAAATAGACCCTAGAAAAAAAAAGAGAAAGAAAGAAGGAACAATCGCTCTATTATAACTCTTATACCATACTTCATAGAGAAGGAACTACCAACCAAGTCTGTTTTTATTTTACCTCCCATTACCAGGTCCAGATACCTTTTATTTATTTATTTGTTTTTCTAAATTACTATTGCACCTCATGCTTGTAATAGGTCCAAAAACGTAGACCACGTCTTTTGAAATTGATCTACTTTGCCTACTAGGAGGAATCTCATCTCTTCCAGATGTAATGTTTCCAACATATTTGATGTCCACATTTTTATTGTTGGTGTGGGCGCATTTTTCCAGAATTTAAGTATAAGCTTTTTTCCCATTATTAGCCCATAATTGAGTAAATTCTTCTGATACACGTTTAATTCAGGAATACCTTCCGATATTCCAAAAATAATCCATTCTGGTTTTGGTACCAGTTTTATTTTGATTAATTTTGAAAAAATATCAAATATTTCAAACCAGAATTTTTGGATTTTTGTACAAAAAACAAAAGAATGTGCTATGGTAGCTTCTTGACATATACATTTATCACAGATTGGTGAGACGTTAGGAAAGATTTTATTTAGTTTGGTTTTTGAATAATATAATCTATGTAATGTTTTAAATTGGATAAGCGTATGTCGTACGTTGATCGAGCATTTATGCACCTGTAATAAATGATTATCCCAACTCTCTTTTGAAATTTTTATACCTAGATCTTGTTCCCAATCTCTTCTAATTCCATCTGTTGTGGGTATTTCTATATTTAAGATGATATTATATAAGTATGATATTAAATTAACTGATTCCGCCTTTGTCTTCATTGCTTCATCTAGTAAGTCGGAAGGCATATTATAATAATCTTTTGTGTGTGTTTTCAAATAGTCACAGATTTGTATATATTTAAAATATTGATTATTTTTCAAATTATATTTCAGTTGTAGTTGTTGGAATGATAGTAATTTTTCTAATTCATACAGATCTTCGAGCGTTTTAATTCCCATTCTTTCCCATTGTATAAATGCTTTATCTATGATTGAAGGTTTAAACGATGGGTTATTGACTATTGGTATTAAGAGAGATAGGTTTCTTAATTTTAGATTCTGTTTTATTTGCTTCCATGTTCTAATAGTGCTATATATAATTGGATTTTTATTATAATTTTTATTATTCAAATTTATTGGAGAGAGAATAATCGCTCCTATATTATTCGGGGAGCAATCCCCTTTTTCCATTATAATCCAGTCCACCTGCTGGGCAGAATTGTCCAGCAGGTGAATCATATTTTTAATATTTACTGCCCAGTTATAATACATAAAGTTAGGGAGCGCTAGACCCCCCAACTCTTTTCGTTTATTAAGGTGTGTTCTTTGTATTCTGTGGGATTTGTAATCCCATATAAAATTTGTAATGTCTGAGTCCAGTTTTTTGAAAAACTTTTTTGGGAGATATATAGGTATTGATTGAAATAGGTAAAGGATTTGTGGTAAGAAAATCATTTTTATAGCATTTATCCTACCTATTAAGGACATCGGAAGTGTTTTCCAAAATTTAATCAGATTATTTAATTTCTTAAGT
>JAXLNO010000954.1:211888-270682 GCA_038087875.1 Malacoraja senta | reverse complement strand
AACCTAATCATCACTGGGATCATTCTTGTAAACCTCCTCTGGACCCTCTCCAGAGCCAGCACACCCTTCCTCAGATATGGGGCCCAATACTGCTCACAATATTCCAAAGGCAGTCTGACCAGTGCCTTATAAAACCTCAGCATTACATCCCTCAGGTGCTGTCTGTGTGGAGTTTGCATGTTCTCCTTGTGACCCGTGACGTTTTGGGTTCGGCCCGCACGGTCACAGGGAGAACATACAAATTCAGCTCAGACAGCATCTGTTTAGTTTAGTTTAGTTTATTGTCACATGTACTGAGGTACAGTGTAAAGCCTTTGTTGCGTGCTAACCAGTCAGCGGAAAGATACGACATGATTACAATCGACCATTCACAGTATATAAATACATAGAAACATGGAAACATAGAAAATAGGTTGAGTAGTAGGCCATTCGGCCCCTCGAACCAGCACTGCCACTCAATATGATTATGGCTGATCATCCATAATCTATACCCAGTTCCTGCTTTCTCCCCATATCCCCTGATTCTGTTAGCCCTATGAGCTATATCTAACTCTCTCTTGAAAACATCCAGTGAATTGGCCTCCACTGCCCTCTGTGGCAGGGAATTAACAATTCTCTGGGTGAAAAGGCTTTTTTCTCACATCAGTCCTAAATGGCCTACCCTTCATTCTTAAACTGTGATCCCTGGTTCTGGACTGCGCCAAATCGGGAAGATTTTTCCTGCATCAAACCTGTCCAATCCCTTAAGACTTTTACGTTTCTATAAAACTCCCTCTCATCCTTCTAAATTCCAGTGAAAATAGTCAGCAGAAAGACTATTCATGATCATAATCAAGCTGTCCACAGTATGCAGATACATGATAAAGGGAATAATGTTTAGTGCACAATAACGTCCTGTAAAGTCCGATTAAAGATAGTCCAAGGGTCTCCAATGAGGTAGATAGTAGTTCAGGACTGCTCTTTAGTTGTTGGTAGGATGGTTCAGTTGCCTGATAACAGCTGGGAAGAAACTGTCCGTGAATCTGGAGGTGTGCGTTTTCACACTTCTATACATTTTGCCTGATGGGAGAGGGGAGAAGAGGGAGTGGCCAGGGTGCGACTCGTCCTTGATTATGCTGCTGGCCTTGCCGAGGCAGCATGAGGTATAAATGGAGTCAATGGAAGGGAGGTTGGTTTGTGTGATGGTCTGGGCTGCGTCCACAATTCTCTGCAATTTCTTGCGGTCTTGGATGGAGCTGTTCCCAAATCAAGCTGTGTACATATTTATTTTCAAGATGTTATTAATTTATACTTGGACTTTAATTCTTAGTTTTGTTTAGTTTAGAGATACAGCGCGGAAACAGGCCCTTCGGCCCACCGAGTCCGCGCCGACCAGCGATCCCCTCGCACTGACACTACCCTACTCACACTAGGGACAATTTACAATTTTTACCGAAGCCAATTAACCTACAAACACGTATGTCTTTGGAGTGTGGGAGGAAACTGGAACACCAGGAGAAACCCCAAGTGGTCACGGGGAGAACATACAGTCCTTATAGACAGACCCGTAGTCAGGATCGAACCAGGGTCTCTGGCGCTGTGAGGCAGCAACTCTACCACTGCACCACCTGGTTGTCTTGTTATTCTTGTTGGTATATACAAGTTGCACTTGGTCTAAGACAACATAGCCTTCATAATATGTGACACCCAGGCCTGCCTACCATAGTTGAGGTGGGGTCAATGAGATATTGCATAGCTCCAGCTCCAAATATATACATCACATCCCAATAGCTTTGTAAATTAATTTTCTGTACCGCCCCATGATAGTTTAACCATCCTTGTACATAAACAACGAACATGACTCAGGATTCATGCTCTAAATTATCCCTGATTTAAAGTTACTGCATTCATATAGGTTGACTTCACAGACCATTGGCCATATTTCATGCTGATCACAAAACCTGGTTGAATGACACAACATCACTAACACTCCACCTGGTGGATTAAGCGTGTAATGGCTAATACTTTTCGATGGTTTTAGCTTTTGTTAGTTTAGGAGATACAGCGCGGATACAGGCCCTTCGGCCCACCGCGTCCGCACCGACCAGCGATCCCCACACATTAACACTATCCTGCACACTCGGGGGAATTTTTACATTTATACCAAGCCAATTAACCTACAAACCTGTACGTCTTTGGAGTGTGGGAGGAAACCGGAGCACCCGGTTCACGGGGAGATCGTACAAACTCCGTACAGAGAGCACCCGTAGTCAGGGTCGAACCCGGGTTTCTGGCGCTGTAAGCGCTGTAAATCAACAACTCTACCGCTGCGTCACCGTGCCGCCCTGATATGAAGTATTGTTGCCGGATTTCACTGCTGCATGACTGACCTTTAGAAGTTAGACTAGAGATACAGTGCAGAAACAGGCCCTTCGGCCCGCCAAGTCCGTGCCGATCAATGATCACCCGGTACACTAACACTATCCTACACACTGGGGACAATTTACAATTTTACCGAAGCCAATTAACATACAAACCTGTAAGTCTGTGGAGTGTGGGAGGAAACCCGTGATCCCAGAGAAAACCCACGCGGGTCACAGGGAGAACGTACAAACTCCGTACAGACAACACCCATGGTCGGGATCGAACCCGGGTCTCTGGCGCTGTAAGGCAGCAACTCCACCGCTGCGCCACCGTGCCGCCCGCTATGACCTCGAACTCTAACATTATTGTCGCTTTAGTTTAGTTTAGTTTAGAGATACAGCGCGGAAACAGGCCCTTCGGCCCACCGGGTCCGCACCGACCAGCGATCCCCGCACATTAACGCTATCCCACACCCACTAGGGACAATTTTTACATTTACCAAGCCAATTAACCTACAAACCTGTACGTCTTTGGAGTGTGGGGGGGAACCGAAGATCTCGGAGAAAACCCACGCAGGTCACGCGGAGAACGTACATACTCCGTACAGACAGCACCCGTAGTTGGGATCGAACCCGGGTCTCTGGTGTTGCATTCGCTGTGCCACTATGACCGCCCTTAATCATTCATCTGCGACCACTGACCCTCGTATCATTTCAAGGACCGGATCAACAGATGAGGAAAAACGTTTTCAGCCAGAGAGTTGTGAATCTTTGGAATTCTCTGCCACAGAATGCAGTGGAGGTCAATTCACTGGATGTTTTCAAGAGAGAGTTAGATGTAGCTCTTAGGGCTAACGGAATCAAGAGATATGGGGAGAAAGCAGGAACGGGGTACTGATTCTGGATGATCAGCCATGATCATATTGAATGACGGTGCTGGTTCGAATTACCGATTGGACTACTCCTACACCTACTTTCTATGTTTCTCTGTTTCTATCGCAACTCAGCATTGTAAAGCAGAATAAATGTGTATAAAACAGCAGAAGTCTTTTCAATCCTGGGATCGTCCTTATGCATCTTTTATACAACAAGCCAAGTGCAGACTCGGCGATCATTTCGCGGAACCTCATCGCTCAGTCCACCCAGGCCTACGCGATCTCCCAGTTGGTTGCTAAACACTTTAACTTCCCGTCCCATTCCCACACTGACCTTTCTGTCCTGGTCCTCCTCTATTGTCAGAGTGAGGCCCAACATCAAATTGGAGGAACAGCACCTCATATTTCACTTGGGCAGCTTACAACCTAGCGGTAGTAATATTGATTTATCTAGCTCTATACACGGATATGACAGGTTTGGAGGGATATGGACCAAATGCAGAAAGGTGGGACCAGTGTAGCTGGGACATGTTGGCCGGGGTGCGCAGGTTGGGCCGAGGGGCCTGTTTCCACACTGTATCACTCTATGACTCTAACTTCAAGTAACCCTTGCTTTCCTTCTGAATTTTGTAGTCGGCAGGGCAGTACTCTGCATATCGCCAACTTGGACAATTTTACATATTTATCAAGCCAATTAATCAAGCCAATTAACCTACAAACTTGTACGTCTTTTGCTGTAAGGCAGCAACTCTACCACTGGGTCACCGTCCCTCTCTCTCTGTCACTCCCCACACTAGTCTCTGACTAGTTTCACTGTCCTCCTGATTAATTTTATTGCTTGTATGCCTGGTTGTCACCTCAGCCAACATTCTACATTTCCTTGAACATTTTCTGCTTTGATCTGCAGTGTTTACACCTTACCCTTCCATATTTCTAGTCTCCCTCTCCCCTGACTCTCTGTCCCAACCCGAAACGTCACCCATTCCTTCTCTCCAGAGATACTGCCTGACCCACTGAGTTACTCCAGCGTTTTGTGTCTGTCTCTTGGTATAAAGAAGCATAATAACCCTGTCCCACGGTGCGAGTTCATTCCAAGAACTCTCCCGAGTTTAAAAAAAATCAAACTCGTGGTAAGCACGGAGAATGAACGTTGCGGGTACGTTGGAGCTCGGGGACGTCTCTTAGCGCCAACGGCAGGTACTCGGGAAGACTCGCTAACGGCAGGTACTCACGGGAAGACTCGTGAAGATTTTTCAACATGATGAAAAATGTCCACGAGAGCCCTGAGTACCGACGAGTGGCCATTACCGTAAATCTCTGAGTTTGAATCAGGGCAAACTCGGGAGAACTCTTGGAATGAACTCGTACCGTGGGACAGAGGTTTGAGAGATAACATGTGCAACATTTGGGTTCAGCTGGAGTTCATTAACTGGTCACTAGAGGGTGCTCAGTATCCATTTAAGGATTACCAAGGCTTTCCAAGATGCTTGTCCACAATCTCAAGAGTCAATAGTCAAGAGTGTTTTATTGTCCTATGTCCCGGACGGGACCATGAAATTCTTACTTGCTGCAGCACAACAGAATATGTGAATATGTAAACATTGTATATAATGGGGGGGAAAAAGAAAAAGTTTAATAAATAACAAATATAGTGCAAATGACAAATAATAATATAGTCTTTTGCAGTTCAGAGCTCATAGCTTATTCGTTGTGTTTAATAGAAGTTTAGGAGAATCCTCTTCGACATGCCGAATTTCCGTAATCTTCTCAGGAAGTAGAGTCGCTGATGTGCCTTCTTTATAATTGCATCGGTGTGCTGGGTCCAGGAAAAATCTTCGGAAATATACATGCACAGGAATTTGAAGTTATTGACCCTCTCCACCATCGTCCCGTTAATATAAACGGGATTGTGGGTCCTCATCCTTCCCCTACTAAAGTCCACAATCAGTTCCTTGGTCTTACTGATGTTGAGAGCCAGGTTGTTGTGCTGGCACCATTTGGTCAGTCGGTCGATCTCACTTCTATACTCTGACTTGTCACCATCAGTGATTCGTCCAACCACAGTGGTGTCATCGGCGAACTTGATGATGGAGTTTGCACTATGTCCAGCTACGCAGTCATGAGTATAGAGTGAGTACAGCAGGGGGCTGAGCACATAGCCTTGAGGTGCTCCCGTACTAATTGTTACTGAAGATGAAATGGTTCCTCCAATTCTAACAGACTGTGGTCTGTGGATGAGGAAGTCGAGGATCCAATTGAAGAGGGATGCGCAGAGGCCCAGTTGCGTGAGCTTGGTAACCAGCTTGGAAGGGATGATGGTATTAAACGCCGAGCTGCAGTCTATAAACAACAGACTGACGTAGGTGTTTTTATTGTCCAAGTGGTCCAATGCGGAGTGGAGAGCCAGTGAAATTGCATCTACCGTTGACCTGTTGTGGCGGTATACGAACTGTAGTTGGTCGAGGTTCTTGTCGAGGTAGGAGTTGATGTGCACCATAACCAACCTCTCAAAGCACTTCATCACCACAGACGTTAGTGCCACTGGTCAATAGTCAATCTCAACGAAGACACCTGTCAAATCAGGCTTTGCATTGCCCAAATACTTTTCTTGATCTTCCTTGCCATAATCACCTTTAATAAACTTCCTGCAGAATGATACAGCATGTAAACAGGCCTTTCAGCCCAACCTGTCCACACCGACCAACATATCCCATCTAAACTAGTTCAAGTTCAAGTTCAAGTTCACATTTATTGTCACATGCCCCAATTAAGGTACAGTGAACTAGTCCCATCTGCCTGCGTTTGGCCCATGTCCCTCTAAACCTATCCTATCCATATACCTGTCTAAATGTTTCTTAAACGTTGCGATAGCCCCTGTCTCAACTACCTCTTCCGGCAGCTCGTTCCATACAATCACCACCCTTTGTGTAAAAAGGTTACCCTCAGGTTCCTGTTAAATCTTTCCTCCCACACATGAAATCTGTGTCCTCTGGTTCTCGATTCCCTCACTCTGTTTACCCGATCTATTCCTTTCATGATTTTGTACACCTCTATAATGTCACCTCTCATCCTCCTGCACTCCAAGGAATAGAGTCCTAGCCTAATCAACCTCTCTCGATAGCTCAGGCCCTCTAGTCCTGGCAACATCCTCATAAATCTTCTCTGCACCCTTTCCAGCTTGACAAAATCTTTCCTGTAACATGTGTGCCCAGAACTGAACACTCTAAATACAGTCTCACCAACGTCCTGTACAACTGCATCATGCCCTCCCAACTTCAAAGTCAAAATTCAAAGTCAAAGTCAATTTTATTTGTCTTCTATACTCAACACTCTGACTGATGAAGGCCAATGTTCCAAAAGTATTTTTGACCACCCAATCTACCTGTGGTACCACTTTCAACAAACTATCACAAGATAGGACATCCTTGTGATTGAGGCAGTGCAGCGTAGGTTCACGAGATTGATCCCTGGGATGGCGGGACTGTCATATGAGGAAAGATTGAAAAGACTAGGCTTGTATTCACTGGAGTTTAGAAGGATGAGGGGCATCTTATAGAAACATCTAAAATTATAAAAGGACTGGACAAGCTAGATGCAGGAAAAATGTTCCCAATGTTGGGCGAGTCCAGAACCAGGGGCCACAGTCTTAGAATAAAGGGGAGGCCATTTAAGTCTGAGGTGAGAAAAAACAATTTCTCCCAGAGAGTTGTGAATTTGTGGAATTCCCTGCCACAGAGGGCAGTGGAGGCCAAATCACTGGATGGATTTAAGAGAGAGTTAGAAAAAGCTCTAGGGGCTAGTGGAATCAAGGGATATGGGGAGAAGGCAGGCACGGGTTATTGATTGGGGACGATCAGCCATGATCACAATGAATGGCGGTGCTGGCTCGAAGGGCCGAATGGCCACCTCCTGCACCTATTTTCTATGTTTCTATGTACCTGCAATTGCAATGTTCCTCCTTTGGTTATTCAATGATTGTTACTTATTACTATAACATTTATAAATAAAATTCATTATAATATTGCCCCAAGTGTAAGTGATTGAAGTGACATCAGAGAGATGTTGGGGTGGAAGATTGCAACCTTCAAGTGGTCCGCCCTGTTTCGACGAATGCAGTCAACCCAATCAAATAAGATCAAATAGAACAAGTTGTCCGACAACTTTAGGTTGCGCACGCCATACGCAAGAAGAAGAAGAAGAAGAAGAAGAAGAAGAAGAAGAAGAAGAAGAAGAAGAAGAAGAGAGATGTTAATAGACAGAGGTGACAGACTATCTTACAGGATAAGTAATGGGGAGATTAACCCGACGGGCCGAATGGCCAGATTCCAGCATCTGCATTCCATTTATTACTCTTGCCTCTTTCATTGCCGGTAGGAAATATGTTCATCTTCTGCTTGTGTTGTTTTGCAATTTTCCAGGCACAATAATATTATAAGGTCATAAGGAATAGGAGTAGAATGAGGTCATTCGGTCTACATTAGGAAACATCCTCTCTACATCCACTCTATCCAATTCTGTATGTTTCAATGAGGTCCCCCCGCCCTCATTCTTCTAAACTCCAGCAAGTACAGGCAGTGTGCCGACAAACGCTCATCGTAGGTTAACCCAACTCATTCCTGGGATCATTCTTGTAAACCTCCTCAGGGCCCTCTCCAGAGCCAGCACATCCTTCCTCGGATATGATGCCCAAAATTGCTCACAATATTACAAATGCGGCCTTACCAGCGCTTTATAGAGCCTCAACATTACATCCTTGTTTTTGTCTACAAGCCCTCTTATATCTTCCAACTTGATGTGACTTGCGACTGATCCAAGATGGCTCCCAGCCCAGGCCACTCTTTGTGTACTGGCCCCAGAAGTGGATCAGCAATCGTACATTACAATCGCTCCACTCTTTCAAACTTCTGCTCCGACAGCAGCCTTTCTTACTTTAAGTGTGCTATTCCCCCTTATCATGTATCTGTACACCGTGGATGGCTCGATTGTAATCACGTATTGTCTTTCCGCTGACTGGATAGCACGCAACAAAAGCTTTTCACTGTACCTCGGTACACCTGACAATGAACTAAACTCAAACTCAAATTTATGTTAGATTTTCAGCAACTATTCCATATTTTTAATTGATTTTGTGTAATCCAGCTTTGTATTACTCATTTCAGGCATACATTTTGTTTCTCTATCCACTTCTGGGAACTTCAGATTTAGTTTGTCTCCTCCTATTTCCAGTTTATGCAGACACACCGCTTGTTATTCATCAGCCGTCACCATCTTGATTCAGCAAATACCACCGCCAAATGTGTCTATGAGTCGCTTTTGGTCTCCACCCTTCTTTTCTTTACTCTGCTCCCTTCCCCTTCTTCTTAAAATTTAGTTATATCTAACTTATGCCAGTTTAGTTTAGTTTAGTAGGAATACAGAGCGGATACAAGTGCATGCTGAGCAGCAAACACCCGTACACTAACACTATCCCACACACGTCGGGCGGCACGGTGGCGCAGCGGTAGAGTTGCTGCCTTACAGCACTTGCAGTGTCATAGACCCGGGTTCGATCCCGACCACGGGTGCTGTCTGTGTGGAGTTTGTACGTTCCCCCCGTGACCTGCGTGGGTTTTCTCCGAGATCTCCGATTTCCTCCCACATTCCAAAGACGTACAGGTTTGAAGGTTAATTGCCTTGGTGTATGTGTAAGATTGTCCCTGGTGTGTGTAGGATAGTTTCAATGGGCGGGCAACGCTGGGCGGCATGGACTCGGTGGGCTGAAGGGCCTGTTTCCACACTGTATCCCTAACTAAACTAAACACTAAGGACAATTTACAGAAGCCAATTAACCTACAACTCCTGTATGTCTTTGGAATATGAGAGGAAACCGGAGCATCCGGAGAACGTACAAACACTGTACAGACAGCACCCGTAGCCAGGATCGAACCTGCGTAAGGCGGCAACTCTACTGCCGCGCTGTGCTGCCCCAGTTCTGCCGCAGAGTAATTACGATGAAACTTTAATGGTGTTTCACCCTCTGCAGGTGCTTCCTGACTTGTTGAATATTTCCATCAATCTCCTTTGTCTGTATCTATTATATCTCTATATTCCAGTTATGTGCTGATCTTAAATCTGCTTATCTTGGAGACCTCCCCAACAATGCAGGTGTGTCCTTTGCTTCCCAGGCATCATTGCAGATGTGCCCTCTGCTTCCCACACTTCGGCTCTCAATGCTGGTGATGCCATGAGTCATGTTCCCAGAACCTTACCTAACAGATTCTGCAACTTCACTTTGGCTTAACTCCTGTTCCATAAAGGCCGCTCCCACAGGATCTTCCTGTAACTATCGTAGGTTTCCTAGTCACTGGAATCCTGGCTGTTGCAATTATTCATGTGGAGAAATTTGTCCTTTTTTGTGGATTCTTCGATTCATTTCGGCACCTAACTTATATTTTTCTTTGTGTAATAAGGAACTGCAGATGTGTCCTCTGCTCCACACTGCTAGGGACAAGGACCAAGCGCAGGCAGGTGGGACTAGATGCTGGTTTAAACCGAAGATAGACACAAAAAGCTGGAGTAACTCAGCGGGACAGGCAGCAGGACTTACTACCAATCTCCCCTAATTCCCCATTTAGTGGTGCTCACCTCTAATTGCCCAGTTACCTGTTGCTCTCATAGATACATAGATACATACAAAATAGGTGCAGGAGTAGGCCATTCGGCCCTTCGAGCCTGCACCGCCATTCAATATGATCATGGCTGATCATCCAACTCAGTATCCCGTACCTGCCTTCTCTCCATACCCCCTGATCCCCTTAGCCACAAGGGCCACATCTAACTCCCTCTTAAATATAGCCAATGAACTGGCCTCAACTACCCTCTGTGGCAGAGAGTTCCAGTTCTTGTACCACTCTCAGTTTGATCCTGACGTCAGGTGGCTGTCTTCGTCTGTTGCCTGCATGTTATTATCTTTATTTATTTATCTATCTATTTATTTATTTATTTATTTATTTATCTAATCGTTTATTTATTTATTTATTTATCTGTCTATTTATTTATTTATTTATTTGTTTATTTATTTTTAATTAGAAGTATTTTACATTACAGTAATCTGCAATAACGTAAATTTATACAGTTCTTGTACCACTTCTGTTTTTCAACTTTAATAGAAAGAACGGATAGAAAGAGCTAGCAAAGACAGTCAGTGAGTGAATGAAAAAGTGGTCCAGGAACACACATGTGAACCTAAACCACAAGAAGTAGTTAAAGAAGAAAAGAAAAAAAGAGAAAAAAGAAAATAAGATAGGACAATATGAAAGGGATGTACCTACTTCTTATCTTTACTCACCCCTCGCCAGGTCCTAAAACCATTTATTATCAACATTTTGTTGCACCCTATGTTTGTAATGTCGATATATGGAGACCAAATCTTTTGGAATTGGTCTTGTTTACCTGCTAGGAGGAATCTCATATCTTCTAGATGTAACAATTCCGACATATTAGAAGTCCACATTGTTATTGTTGGCGTAGGAGCATTTTTCCAAAATTTCAGTATTAATTTTTTTGCCGTTATTGTCATAACTAAGAAAACTCCTTTGAAATGCAGTCAGCTCCAAACTTGCTTCTATTGTTCCAAAAATAATCAGTTCTGCATTCGGTTTCAGTTTTATTTTAAATAATTTAGTGAAAATGTTAAAAATTTCATTCCAAAATTTTTGAATTTTTATACAGAAAACAAAAGAATGTGCTATAGTTGATTCTTGGACTAGGCATTTATCACAGTTAGCAGACGTATTTGGGTAAAATTTACTTAATTTAGCTTTTGAATAATATAATCTATGTAAAATTTTAAATTGAATCAGAGTATGTCTTACGTTAATCGAACATTTATGTACATATAATAGATGTTTATCCCAACTCTCTTTCGAGATTTTTATAGCTAGTTCCTGTTCCCATTCTCTTCTAATCCCGTCCGATGATGGAATTTCTATATTTAAAATGGAATTATATAGGTATGATATTAAATTAGCTGATTCCGCTTTTATATTCATTATCCCGTCTAATAGGTCAGGAGACATATTTTGATATTCTCGTGTATTCTTTTTCAAATAGTCACATAGTTGGAAATATTTGAAATATTGATTACTATTCAAGTTGTATTTAAGTTGTAATTGGTGAAATGTTAAAAAACTTCCATTATCATACATATCTCCAAACGTTTTAATTCCTACTCTATCCCAATTTATAAAAGCTCTATCTATCATAGAAGGTTTAAACAAAGGGTTATTCATTATAGGTGAAAGAAGTGGTAGATTTCTTAATTATTTTTTTTTTGATTAATATTTTTATTAGAAGCAAACATATTATAAGGTATGGTAACACATTATAATAGAAATAAAAGCTTTTCATATACATCAATCATACATTATTAAAATTGTCAATTATCGATTAATTCTGCTTCTAGTGTTTTTTTTATATAGATAGAAAAAGAAAGAGAAAGAAAAAAGCATTACAAATATCATGAGAAAAAAAAAAGAGGTGGAATGAACTACTTATAATACGTCTTTGGAGATAAGTTCGTAGGTTATGAAATATATTTTTACATCTAATCCTGAGTTCAAGCTTCAGTTGAGATTTCTTAATTTTAACGTTAATTTTATTTGTTTCCAAATTCTAATTGTACTATGAATAATTGGATTTTTACTATATATTGTATTCTTCATTTTTGTTGGTAAGAGAAGGATCGCTCCTATGTTAAAAGGGGAACAGTCCTCTCTCTCCATTACTATCCAATCCACCTGCTGGGCCGAATTGTCCAACAGGTGAATCATATTTTTGACATTTGTGGCCCAATAATAATTGCCTGCATGTTATGTTCTCCCTGTGACCTGGTGGACAGACTCGGATTATTTTTCTCTGGAAAGCCAGAGTTTGAGGTGTTGTGCATCAAATTATGAGATGTAGATAAGATCAGAAACTTTTTCCCCAGGGTGAAAATGTCAAAGGCTAGAGGGCAGAGGTTGACGGTGAGTGGGGCAAAGTTTAAAGGAGATGTGTGGGCAAAGGTTTTTTTTTTACGCAGTGGGTAGTGAATGCCTGTGACTGGCACTGGGGTATTGGTGTTGAGGCAGATACGATAGTAGCATTTAAAAATACTTTTGGAGAGGCACACGGATAATCAGGGAAGGGAGGGATAAGGATGATGAGAAGGCAGATAAGAGCTGGTAGCACAGACAATACAAATACAAATACAAATTGCCTTTATTGTCATTCAAACAAACAGAGGTTTGAACAAAATTTCGTTCCCTGCAGTCATAACAGCAAAATAAACATTACACACACTTAACACAATTCCACACAAACATCCATCACAGTGAATCTCCAGACACCTCCTCACAGTGATGGAAGGCAAAAGTCTTATCTCTTCCCTGTTCTTTGCGAGGTGATCGATGCTCTTGATGTTAAAGCCCCCGGCGGGCGATGGTAAGTCCCGCGGCCGATTAAGCTGCACTGGGCGATAATGTTTTATTATTAATGTTTTATGTGTCATTCCTGACTGTCACTGTATGTCATGTTGTCACTTGTGGGCGGAGCACCAAGGCAAATTCCTTGTATGTGAATACTTGGCCAATAAACGTATTCATTCATTCATTCATTGTGGACCTGTTCCTGCACTGTATGTGGACCTGTTCCTGCACTGCACTAAAATATTCGAGGTTTTTGGAGCAATTTGATTTTTACAGAGAAGGTAATGGGTGCCCAGAACGCACCGCTAGGGGGTGGTGATGTGCATATCAGTCAGATACAACAGTGGCATTTAAGAGGCTTTTGGATAGGCACAGGGATGTGAATATTGTGTTCAGATGCAATAAAAGGCGTTTTCTTCCGGTTGGCTGCCAGTGACTAGTGGAGTTCCCCAGGGGTCAGTGCTGGGGCCGCTGCTCTCCGTCAAGCTCGCCCCCTAGTGGGTTACGTGAGAGAGAGTGAGATGTAGCTACATCTGCATAGATCTAGATAAATAGCTGAGCAGCTAGGTAGATAGTAAAATAGCAAAGATAGACACAAAATGCTGGAGTGACTCAGCGGGACAAGCAACATCTCTGGATAGAAGGAATGGGTGTCGTTTCGGGACGAAGCCCTTCTTCAGACTCAGCTAGCTAGCTATCAAGCTGCCTGGCTACATATCCATCTAGCCCAGTTATCTAGCATTCTAGCCTTCGAGCCACAGCCGTCTAGACCTTTAGCCAGCTAGCCAACGTGCCAGCTTGCCAGCACACAGACTAGCCATGCAGCCAGTTAGACCTCTAACCGTCTAACCAGCTGTTCACTATGTAGCTAACTAGCAATCTAGCCATCTAGCCATCCAGCCATCTAACTATCTAGTTATCTGGCTCTGTGGATATCAATTTAGTCACAGAGAGAGGGGGCACCACACAAAGGTCGAGAGAGGAAGCGCACCCCACAGAGCGAGCGATCGGGCGGCGCAGAGTGACAGGGACAGCGCGCACAGGACAGATACTAGCATGGAGAGCAGGTTGGCTGGATGGCAAAAGGCAAGACCAGCGGAGTTCCGCAGGGGTCGGTGCTGGGGCCGCTGCTCTTCACGTTGTATATTAATGATTTGGACGAGGGGATTGAAGGCGATGTGGCCAAGTTGGCTGATGATGCAAAGATATCGCCCACACTAACCCCCCCCACACATTCACCCCCTCCCCCCACACTCCCCCCCTCCCCCCACACTCATCCCTTCCCCCACCCTTACCCCCTCCCCCACACTCACCCCCTCCCCCCACACTCACCCCCTCCCCTAGCGATGTTAAAATACTTACCTTCAGCGGCGCTGCAGTTCTGCCACTGGCCGTGTGCGCGACTTTGGCGCCTTTGAGGTGGGGGGCGGGATTAAAATGCCGTTTTCTCCTGCCTGTCGGTGGCGAACTTCCTCGGGCTGCCAGCTGCTGCAGAACAATCGACCGGACTTCCGTTCTCGATATGGTTTTTTTTTAAATCGCAGGACAATTTAATCGCTGGATTAAAATAACAAGCTACTTCTAGTGCCGTCAACGCCTACAACGTGACAGATCTCAAGTAGGGGACAAAACACGGGGTAAGTCGTCTATTTTACATATAAACTTGCTTCTTAGGATGACTTTAATCAAAATTTCCATGGCAAAAATGTGATTTTGGCCCCATACGAACCGGCAGTGTTTTTCCTGCCAATATGGGGTTCAACGTTCCAATCGATCGCGTTCCACAAAAACCCACTCGCAAGATGATTTAAATGCCCATTAATTTACGGGAAATAAACATTAAATTCCTTCCATTTGGCCTATAAATTCATGACAATGAGATTTAAAAATCATGTTATATTGTGAATTCTTGTGTGAATGTTATTTGGACAATTAGGCTATTTAAAAATGTTAACCTTTTCTTAAGAAATGGATAGATGTTTAGATCTAGTAATTGAATTTTGTAATCAGCTAAAATTAGGTAATTAACTAATTATATGCTTTAATTTCAGGTCATCCAAGTAAGATTGGTTCATATTTGTTTCAGAATGCTTCAATCTATAATAACTGATAATTTCTTTCAGTTCTCTTAATTTTTAAGAAAGTTATGGGCTTTTGACTGTCCTCGATCACAGCGTATGAAAATGGCCATAACTTTTTTAATACTGAAGATATGAAAGTGAATTAGGTGTCAAATTAAACTTCTTTTTATGTTTTATCTGATGGAATAAATTGCAGACTTGATTTTTTAAATCTCAAAATTTTGTAACATTGCTACCTCCCCCACAGTCCCCCCATCCCCCACACTCACCCCCTCCCCTACATATTCACCCCTCCCCCCACACTCCCCCCCTCCCCCCCCACAGTCACCCCCTCCCCCCACACTCCCCCCCTCCCCCACACATTCACCCCCCCCACACTCATCCCCTCCCCCACACTCACCCCTACCCACACTCACCCCCTCCCCCATACTCAACCCTCCCCACACTCACCCCCTCCCCCACACTCACCCCTCCTGCACACTCACCCCCTCCCCCACACTCACCCCCTCCCCCACACTTACCCCCATACTCCCCCCCTCCCCCACATTCACCCCCACACTCACCCCCTCCCCCACACTCACCCCCTCCCCCACACTCACCCCTCCCGCACACTCACCCCCTCCCCCACACTCACCCCCCTCCGTCCACACTCACCCACCCCTCCCCCACATTCATCCCCTCCCCCCACAATTGCCCCATCCCACCACACACTCACTTCCACATTCACCCCCTCCCTCAACATAGCTAGATAGCTAAACTGAGTTACATACTGGATAGCTAGATAGCTAGTTAGAGTGAGCTACATACTGGATAGATAGATAGCTAGATAGACTGAGCAACATACTGGATAGCTAGGTAGATAGCAAGATGGCTACATACTGGATAACAAGGTAGCTAGCTAGAAGGCTACATACTGGATAACTAGGTAGCTAGCTAGAAGGCTACATACTGGGTAGCTAGATAGCTAGCTAGATGTCTACATACCGGATAACTAGGTAGATTGGAAGATGGCTACATACTGGATAAGGGGTAAGCTATTTCGAACGGAGACGAGGAAACTCTTTTACTCACAGAGAGTTGTGAGTGTGGAATTCTCTGCCTCAGAGGGCGGTGGAGGCCGGTTCCCTGGATACTTTCAAGAGAGAGCGAGATAGGGCTCTTAAAGATAGTGGAGTCAGGGGATATGGGGAGAAGGCAGGAACGGGGTACTGATTGGGGATGATCGGCCATGATCACATTGAATGGCGGTGCTGGCTCGAAAGGCCGAATGGCCTACTCCTGCATCTATTGTCTAGTCTATTGGACAGCTACAGTGGCTTGCAAAAGTTTTCATACCCCTTGAATTTTTCCACATTTTGTCACGTTACAACCACAAACGTGAATGTATTTTATTGGGATTTTATGTGATAGACCATTATAGTGGTGCATAATTGTGAAGTGGAAGGAAAATGATACATGGTTTCCAAATTTTTTTACAAATAAAAAACTGAAAAGTGTGGCGTGCAAAAGTATTCAGCCCCCCTGAGTCAATACTTTGTAGAAGCACCTTTCGCTGCAATTACAGCTGCAAATCTTTTGGGGTATGTCTCTACCAGCTTTGCACATCTAGAGACTGAAATTTTTGCCCATTCTTCTTTGCAAAATAGCTCAAGCTCAGTCAGATTGGATGGAGAGCGTCTGTGAACAGCAATTTTCCAGTATTGCCAGAGATTCTCAATTGGATTTAGGTCTGGACTTTGACTGGGACATTCTAACACATGAATATGCTTTGATCTAAACCATTCCATTGTAGCTGTGGCTGTATGTTTAGGGTCGTTGTCCTGCTGGAAGGTGAACCTCTGCCCCAGTCTCAAGTCTTTTGCAGACTCTAACAGGTTTTCTTCCAAGATTGCCCTGTATTTGGCTCCATCCATCTTCCCATCAACTCTGACCAGCTTCCCTGTCCCTGCTGAAGAAAAGCATCCCCACAGCATGATGCTGCCACCACCATGTTTCACAGTGGGGATGGTGTGTTCAGGGTGATGTACAGCGTTAGGTTTCCGCCACACATAGCGTTTTGCATTTAGGCCCAAAACTTCAATTTTGGTCTCATCTGACCAGAGCACCTTCCTCCACATGTTTGCTGTGTCCCCCACATGGCTTGTGGCAAACTGCAAACGGGACTTCTTATGGCTTTTTTTCAACAATGGCTTTCTTCTTGCCACTCTTCCATAAAGGCCCGATTTGTGGAGTGCACGACTAATAGTTGTCCTGTGGACAGATTCTCCCACCTGAGCTGTGGATCTCTGCAGCTCCTCCAGAGTTACCATGGGCCTCTTGGCTGCTTCTCTGATCAATGCTCTCCTTGCCCGGCCTGTCAGTTTAGGTGGACGACCATGTCTTGGTAGGTTTGTAGTTGTGCCATACTCTTTCCATTTTCGGATGATGGATTGAACATTGCTCCGTGAGATGTTCAAAGCTTGGGATATTTGTTTATAACCTAACCCTGCTTTAAACTTCTCCACAACTTTATCCCTGATCTGTCTGGTGTGTTCCTTGGGCTTCATGATGCTGTTTGTTCACTAATGTTCTCTAACAAACCTCTGAGGCCTTCACAGAACAGCTGTATTTATACTGAGATTAGATTACACACAAGTGGACTCTATTTACTAATTAGGTGACTTCTGAAGGCAATTGGTTGCACTGGATTTTATTTAGGGGTATCAGAGTAAAGGGGGCTGAATACCTTTGCACGCGACACTTTTCAGTTTTTTATTTGTAAAAAAATTTGAAAACCATGTATCATTCCACTTCACAATTATGCGCCACTTTGTGTTGGTCTATCACATTAAATCCCAATAAAATACATTTACGTTTGTGGTTGTAATGTGACAAAATGTGGAAAAGTTCAAGGGGTATGAATACTTTTTCAAGCCACTGTAGGTAGCTGGCTGGATGGCTGCATACTGGATAGCTAGGTAGCTAGCTAGACTGAGCTACATACTGGATAGCTAGGTACAAAGTGTAGCTAGCTAGACAGCTACATACTGGATGGCTAGGTAGCTAGCTGGATGGATACATTCTGGATAGCTGGATACACAGCTAGATGGCTACATACTGGATAACTAGGTGGCAAGGTAGACTGAGCAACAGACTGGATAATGAGGTGGCGAGCTAGACTGAGCTACATACTGGATAGCTAGATAGCTAGCAAGACCGAGCTACGTATTGGATTACTAGCTAGATGGCTACATACTGGATAGCTAGCTAGACTGAGCTACATAACTAGATTGCTAGAATGAGCTACATACCTGGATAGCTAGGTGGCTAGATTGTCATCCAGAGGAAGATAGCTGGATCTCTTGTTAGCTAGAAACATAGAAACATGGAAACATAGAAAATAGGTGCAGGAGTAGGCCATTCGGCCCTTCGAGCCTGCACCGCCATTCAATATGATCATGGCTGATCATCCAACTCAGTATCCTGTACCTGCCTTCTCTCCATACCCCCTGATCCCTTTAGCCACAAGGGCCACATCTAACTCCCTCTTAAATATAGCCAATGAACTGGCCTCAAGTACCTTCTGTGGCAGAGAATTCCAGATTCACCACTCTCTGTGTGAAAAATGTTTTTCTCATCTCAGTCCTAAAAGACTTCCTTCTTATCCTTAAACTGTGACCCCTAGTTCTGGACTTCCCCAACATCAGGAATAATCTTCCTGCATCTAGCCTGTCCAACCCCTTAAGAATTTTGTAAGTTTCTATAAGACCCCCCCTCAATCTTCTAAATTCTAGCGAGTACAAGCCGAGTCTATCCAGTCTTTCTTCATATGAAAGTCCTGCCATCCCAGGAATCAGTCTGGTGAACCTTCTCTGTACTCCCTCTATGGCAAGAATGTCTTTCCTCAGATTAGGAGACCAAAACTGTACGCAATACTCCAGGTGTGGTCTCACCAAGACCCTGTACAACTGCAGTAGAACCTCCCTGCTCCTATACTCAAATCCTTTTGCTATAATAATAATAATAGATTTTATTTAAGGGCGCCTATACAAAAGTCTCAAGGACACGTTACAAAATTTAACAAAGAAACATATAATCAGAGTAAAATAAGTTATAAAGACATCACAATACACAAATTAAAGACAGAAATTCGATCCAAAAAAGACGTACAACAAAATTCAGAAACACAATGTGAAGGGAGACCAGCGGCAGCCAAACCGCGCCAGCGTACACTCTCCCTTCCGACCGCCATCTTGGACACAGACTAACATAGACACTACACACTACACACAAAATCATCCCCCCACAATGGTTACCACTGTGGGGGAAGGCACAATGTCCAGTCCCCAACCCCAGTTCTCCCCAAAGTCAGGCCTATTGAGGCCTCCACAGTTGCCTCTACGGAGGCTCGATGTTCCTGGCCGTTCTCGCCGGGTGCAGTTGCCCCGGCGTCGGGAGAGTCCTCGCAGCGGCTGGGATGGCTGTTAACATACCATTCGCTTTCTTCACTGCCTGCTGCACCTGCATGCCTACTTTCAATGACTGGTGTACCATGACACCCAGGTCTCGTTGCATCTCCCCTTTTCCTAATTGGCCACCATTCAGGTAATAGTCTACTTTCCTGTTTTTGCCACCAAAGTGGATAACCTCACATTTATCCACATTATACTGCATCTGCCATGCATTTGCCCACTCACCCAGTCTATCCAAGTCATCTTGCAGCCTCGTAGCAACTTCCTCACAGCTAACACTGCCCCCCAGCTTCGTGTCATCCGCAAACTTGGAGATGTTGCATTCAATTCCCTCGTCCAAATCATTAATATATATTGTAAATAGCTGGGGTCCCAGCACTGAGCCTTGCGGTACCCCACTAGTCACTGCCTGCCATTCTGAAAAGGACCCGTTTACTCCTACTCTTTGCTTCCTGTCTGCCAGCCAGTTCTTGATCCACATCAATACTGAACCCCCAATACCGTGTGCTTTAAGTTTGTATACTAATCTCTTATGTGGGACCTTGTCGAAAGCCTTCTGAAAGTCCAAATATAACACATCCACTGGTTCTCCCTTATCCACTCTACTAGTTACATCCTCAAAAAATTCTATAAGATTCGTCAGACATGATTTACCTTTCATAAATCCATGCTGACTTTGTCCAATGATTTCACCATTTTCCAAATGTGCTGCTATCCCATCTTTAATAACTGACTCTAGCAGTTTCCCCACTACCGATGTTAGACTAGCTGGTCTGTAATTCCCCGTTTTCTCTCTCCCTTTTTAAAAAGTAGGGTTAAATTAGCTGGGCAGCACTCTCTCTCTCACTCGAGGGCGGGAACTAGCTATATCTAGCTATCTGGATAATTAACTCGCTAGCTAGGTAGCTAGTTGGATGGCAAGACTGCTAGCTAGACAGGTATAGCAAGATAGCTATCTAACCAGCTAAATATGTAGATAAATAGATAGCTTGATTGAAAGTTACAGAGCGAGATAGCAAGATACGGCTGATGGCTAGATCACTAGATGGCTCGATGGCTGGACGGGTAGGCTCGCTGGTTACAATAGCTAACTCACTAGATAGCAACTAGAGAGCTAGTTAGATAGCTAATTTGCCAGTTAGCTAGATAGATAGGTAGATAGCTAATCAGATAGCTTGATAGATAGCTAAGGTAGACAAAAATGCTGGAGAAACTCAGCGGGTGAGGCAGCATCTATGGAGCGAAGCAAATAGGCAACATTTCGGGTCGAGACCCTTCTTCAGAGTTAGATTGGTAGCTATGAAGGTCGAGAACCTTTTTCATAGCTAGATTGGTAGCTACAGACTACGTGACTACATGGCTAGGTGACTAGCTGGCTAGATAGCTAGTTATCTAGGTAACTAGCTAGATAGATAGGCACACAGACGGCTAGATAGTTATATATAGCCAGCTAGATAGCTATCTAGGTAGATAGCTGGATTGATAGACAGCTAGACAGAAAAGTAGTTAGCTAACCAGATAGCTAGATAGCCAGCTAGCCAGATACGTATATAGGTAGATAGATAGCTAGATTGATAGTTACAGGGCTAGATATCTAGATAGCTAGATAACTAGATATCTAGATTGCAAGCCAGAGGGATAGCTGGATAACTTGTTTGCTAGATACGTGTGGGGGGTTTGGGTGGGGGGAAGGGGGTGAGTGGGAGAGGGGAGGTGAGTGTGGGGGGCGGGAGGGAGTCTGTGTGGGGGGGGGGTGTTGAGTGTGGGGGAGGGGGTGAATGCGGGTGGGGGAGTTGGGTGGGGGGAGGAGGGTGCGTGAGAGAGGGGGGGGGGTGAGTGTGGGTGATATCCTAGCATCATCTGCCAACTTGGCCACAACGCCTTCAATCCCCTCGTCCAAATCATTAATATACAACGTGAAGAGCTGCGGCCCCAGCACCGACCCCGGCGGAACTCCGCTGGTCACTGGCAGCCAACCTGAAAAAGTGCCTTTTATTGCAACTCTTTGCCTTCTGCCATCCAGCCAACCTGCTGTCCATGCTAGTATCTGTCCTGTCCGTGCTGTCCCAGTCGCGATCGCTCGCTCACTCTCTATGGGGTGCACTCCCTCTCTTGACCTTCGTGTGGCGCTCCATCTCTCTCTCTCGCCAGAGACCTGGGTTCGGTCCTGACTGTGGGTCCTGTCTGTACGGAGTTTGCATGTTTCTCAGGAGAACTGGTGATGATTGTCTAAAACCCAAATGCCAAAGTCTTATTTTGGCTCAAATTTTTTTTTAAAGTGAAAGACGAGAAACAACCCAGGAGAGAGATATATTCCAGGGAGCCATTCTCTTCTGGAGTTTAGTTTAGTTTAGAGATACCGCGTGGAATCAGGCCCTTTGGCCTACCGAGTCTGCGCCGACCATCAATCCTCCCCCTTACACTACACATTAGGGGCAATGTTCAGAGGCCAATTAACCTAGAAGCCTGCAGATCTTTGGAACATGGGAGGAAACCTGAGCACCCGGAGAACATCCACCTGGTCACAAGGAGAACACACAAACTCCATACAGACATCATCCACAACAAATTAGGCCATTCAGCCCATCGAGTCTACCCCACCATTTGATCATGGCTCATCTATTTTTCCCCCTCAACCCTATTCTCCTGACTTCTCCCTGTAACCTTTGACGCCTTTACTAATCAGAACCCCAAGCAATATTATTCATCTCTTCACAAAGGATGGTCGGTGCCTGGAACACGCTGCCAGGAATGGTGGTGGAGGCAGATACAATAGAGACGTCTAAGAGGCTTTTAAATAGGCGCATGGATATAGAAGCATAGAAAAATAGGTGCAGGAGTAAGCCATTAGGCCCTTCGAGCCAGCACCGCCATTCAATATGATCAAGGCTAATCATCCAGAATCAGTATCCCGTTCCTGCTTTTTCCCCATATCCCTTGATTCCTTTAGCCCTCAGAGCTAAATCTAATTCTCTCTTGAAAACATCCAGTGAATTGGCCTCCACTGCTTTCTGTGGCAGAGAATTCCAGATTCACATCTCTCCGGGTGAAAAAGTTTTTCTTCATCTCAGTCCTAAGTGGCCTACCCCTTATTCTTAAACTGTGACCCCTGGTTCTGGACTCCCCCAACATCGGGAACATTTTTCCTGCATCTAGCCTGTCCAATCCTTTAAGAATTTTATATGTTTCTATAAGATCCCCCTCATCCTTCTAAGTTCCAGTGAATACAAGCTCAGTCGACCCATTCTTTCATCATATGTCAGTCCTGCCATCCCGGGAATTAACCTGGTGAACCTACGCTGCACTCCTTCACTAGCAAGAATGTCCTTCCTCAAATTAGGAGACCGAAATTGCACACAATATGCAGGGAATGGAGGGATATGGATCACGTGCAGGCAAATGTTGATCTTAATGTAATGGTCGGCACAGACACTGTGGGCTGAAGGAACTGTTCTTGCGCTGCTTGTTCTATGTTCTATCTTCTGACAGAACCCAAAGTAAAATTATTAATTCCTTTCTGTCAGCTGTAATTCACAGACTAATTTAAGGATGACAATGTGACGCAGTAGTAGTTGCTGCGTTACAGTGCCAGAGACCAGAGATCAATTCTGACTACGGGTGCTGTCTGTACAGAGTTTGTACGTTCTCTGTGTGGGTTTCCTCCCACACTCCAAAGACATTTAGGTTTGTAGGTTAATTGGCATCGATACAAATTGTAAATTGTTCCTAGTGTGTAGGATCGGGTTAGCGTACGAGGTGATCTCGTGTCAGCATTTTTGGGTGAATTGGCTTCAGTTAAAATTGTAAACTATTCCTAGTGTGTAGGGATGTGCTAGTATATGGGGATTGTTGGTCGACGCTGACTTGGTGGGCCGAAGGGCCTGTTTCCGCACTGTATCTCTGAGAGTCAGGTCGGGGTGAGTTCCCCCCGCCACGGGTACCATGTAATCCCGTGCTACCTGCTCCATGGTCGGATAGTCGGCGACTAAACCTGGTTTGCCAGGTGAGGAGGGGGCTGTGGTCCCCCAGCAGGACCAAAACCAAGACCTGTCAAAGGGCGGAGGAGCTCCTAGCGAGCTAACGGCCACCCACACTCCAGGAGAAGTTGGGATCACTGTCGTACACAGCATTTGACAGGCATCATGCCCGTTGATGTTTTCAACGGTGATGATGATCTCTACACTAAACTGAACCTGACTCAGGCAGGAGCTCTGCTGTGTAGAATGTTGTGACCCCATTATCCATCTCTCACATCCCTCATAATTGCAGTTGTCAGCAAGGTGATGCGTTTGGTTCGCACGGAAGGTGGGACGACAATACATGGCAGCGGGTTTTAACCCTGACTCATATCATCAAGTCACTGATGATGACAGATCTTACAAGAGATGGAGGGTAACACCCAAATGTCAATAAAATGCAGCAAGTCAATAAAGTAATACGATTTATTCTTTTATATATCAAACAAAAATATACATAAGCTTCCAAACTAGATTTTTCTTACAAACTTTTAATATTAATCAACAATATGGCATAGTTACATAGAGAGCTATATATGTATGTACAGTTATAAAGTGCATAGCCTTGCAATCTTGGTCGCTTGATTTTATTTTAGTTTAGAGATGCAGCACGGAAACAGGCCCTTTGGCCCATCGAGTCCGTGCCCACCACCGATCCCACACACCAACACACTAGGGACAATTTACAATTTAAAAAAAAAACGAAGCCAATTAATCTGCAAACCTGTACGTCTTTAGAGTGTGGGAGGAAACCGGAGCTTGCAGAGAAAACCCACGTGGTTACGGGGAGAACGTACAAACCCCGTACAGACAGCATAGTCAGGATTGAACCCGGGTCTCTGGCGCTGTGAGGAAAAAACACTACTGCCATGCCACCGTGATGATAACAGAACTTAAAACAGCTGGAGAGTGACACCCATATGTCAATAAAAATAGCCATCAATAAAGTAATAAGATTTATTCTTTTATATATCAAACAAAAATATACATAAGCTTCCAAACTAGATTTTTCTTACAAACTTTAATATTAGTCAGCAATATGGCACAGTTACATAGAGAGCTATATATTAATATACAGTGATAAAGTGCATAGATTTGCAATATTGTTCTCTAGATATTATTAGATAGAGATATGCAGGCATGGTATGAAATGAGGATACCAAGAGAAATTTAAGGGAATTGTAAGGGCCATGTAATATTCTAGGAGCTGACTGCAACTGAGTCATGCCAGACCTCTGGAGTTAGAGTCAAACAGTATGGAAACAGACCTTTCCACCCAACTTGCCCATACCGACCAACATCTACACGAAGAAAAGTCTGAAGAAGGGTTTCGTCGCGAAACGTCACCCATTCATTCCTTCCTTCTCTCCAGAGGTGCTGCCTGTCCCGCTGAATTACTCCAGCTTTTTGTGTCTATCTTCGGTTTTAACCAGCATCTGCAGTTCCTCCGTACACATCTACACTAGTGTTCTTTAGTGTCCTGTCTACACTAGTCCCACCTGCCTGCGTTTGCCCCATATCCCTCTAAACCTGTTCTATCCATGTACCTGTTTTAATGTCTTAAGCATTGCGATAGAACCTGCCTCAACTGCCTCCTCCGGCAGCTCGTTCCACACATCCACCACCCTTTGCAAGAAAAAGTTACCTCTCAGTTTTCTGTTACATTTTCCCCACTGTACATTGAACCCATGTTCTCTGGTTCTTGATTCCCCTACTCTGGGCAAGAGGACTCTGTGCGTCTACCGGATCTATTCACCTCATGATTTAGTACACCTGTACAAGATCATCCCTCATCTTCCTGCGCTCCAAGAAATATAATCCCAGCCTGCGCAACCTCTCCCTATAGCTCAGACCCTTGAGTCCTGGCAACATCATGGATGTCATGGTACACCAGTCATTGAAAGTAGGCATGCAGGTGCAGCAGGCAGTGAAGAAAGCGATTGGTATGTTGGCCTTCATAGCAAGAGGATTTGAGTATAGGAGCAGGGAGGTTCTACTGCAGTTGTACAGGGTCTTGGTGAGACCACACCTGGAGTATTGCGTACAGTTTTGGTCTCCAAATCTGAGGAAGGACATTATAGCCATAGAGGGAGTGCAGAGAAGGTTCACCAGACTGATTCCTGGGATGTCAGGACTTTCATATGAAGAAAGACTGGATAGACTTGGCTTATACTCGCTAGAATTTAGGAGATTGAGAGGGGATCTTATAGAAACGTACAAAATTCTTATGGGGTTGGACAGGCTAGATGCAGGAAGATTGTTCCCGATGTTGGGGAAGTCCAGGACAAGGGGTCACAGCTTAAGGATAAGGGGGAAATCCTTTAAGACCGAGATGAGAAAAAACTTTTTCACACAGAGAGTGGTGAATCTCTGGAACTCTCTGCCACAGAGGGTAGTTGAGGCCAGTTCATTGGCTATATTTAAGAGGGAGTTAGATGTGGCCCTTGTGGCTAAGGGGATCAGGGGGTATGGAGAGAAGGCAGGTACGGGATACTGAGTTGGATGATCAGCCATGATCATATTGAATGGCGGTGCAGGCTCGAAGGGCCGAATGGCCTACTTCTGCACCTATTTTCTATGTATCTATGTATCATCAATCTTCTGTGCACCCTTTCCATCTTAACATAGTTTCCCACCTATCACTGCATACACTGTTGTGAATAACAGTTGGGGGGGGGGGGATTTAATATCAATGGGACATTAGAAAGACGGCATGGTTTTTTTTCTTGCGCTACCATCCTTATTTTATTTGTCCATCATTCCTTCAACCCCCCCCCCCCCCCCATCCCCCATTCAATTGTAGGATATGGAAAAGGAGGGTGGTTAGACCTGGCTGCTGAACCCAAGGTGCGTTGGCAAAGCCTCCAGGACAATATACAACCAGAGCTGCCAACTCTGTTGAGTCCACGTGATGTTTAGGGTGTTATTTGTCCCTCGTGTTGACAACAGACGGTTCCCTACGTAAGCCACAACTGTGGGGGATGCATATTATAAATCGACTTTTAAATTATTATTACTGTACATTAAGTAGATTATAAAACTACTTTTCCATGTATCCATGCCGATTTGGTTAACAAAAGGCTCCATATCCGAGTAAGGATGTGCTGGCATTGGAGAGGGTCCAGGTTTACGCGAATGATCCCAGGAATCATTGGGTTAACATAAGAATGGGTTTGACGGCACTGGGCCTGTATTCGCCCGAGTGAAAATCTGCTCCGAGAATTTATGAAAGTACTTATTCAAACAGCATGCACCACCATGCCGTATTCACTCTCCAACCACTGGTTTCCGTGTGAGTGGTGGGCTGGGGTGGGGGTAGAATAGGGAGGACTATGTATAAAATAAAGTGCAACACAAACACAAGCCAGTTTATGGATGTCCCTCATCACCTTTCCCCACCGATTTTTACTCCCTAGCGTTTTTGAGGCCCTCTGAGGGGTGCTGTAAACAGTTTATGTATGTATTGTTAGGTCTGTGTACCATTGTGTGTAGCACATTAGTATCTGCACTGATGTACAGCACTTTGGTCAACGTGAGTTGTTTTTAAATGTGCTATACAAATAAAATTGATTGATTGATTGATTGACCCAACCATCAACACCAACTTCAGCAACATTTGGACACGTGCTGTATAACTCTTCGTTAGGGGAATCAAGAACTAGAGGGCATCGGTTTACAGTGAGTGGAACCCAAAGGTTAAGCTTTTCCACACAGAGGGTAATGAGTATATGGAACAAGCCCCAAGAGGAGGTGGTTGATCCAGGTACAAATAACAGCATTTAAAAGACACTTGGACAGGTATGGATCGGAACGGTTTGGAGGGATACATGTCAAATGCACGCCCATGGGACTAGCTTAGATTAGGCATCTTAATGGGCATGGATGAGCTGGGCCAAAGAGCCTGTTTCCATGCGGTATGACTCTACAAAGAATCAGGTCAGGTACAACGGGATCCTGCAGGCGTTGTTAAGGCAGAGAGAGGTATTTTGATGTTGGGAAATCCCATCGCAGGTACTTGCCTACCGAATGCTGCAATGCTCAGCCCATTAGCAGCTCAGCCCATCCTAGCTCGCCAGAATAATTTAAAATATTTTAATCTCCTTTCCAAAGGACCAACCCACATTCCAGAAGCAGGTTGGCACCCATCCCAGTTGAGATTGAGCTGGAATTAGCCCTTTGAGATTTTTGGTGTATAAAGATTTCTCTCAACCCAAACCCAAACGCAACACAGTTTGTATATTGAAGTTCCCCATTACATTAACTACATGTAATGATAAACTAAACTCCATCAGGTCAGATCAGACCCTAGAGTTGATCACCTGCCACAATTAGGTTTAATAGCACATGGAACACAAGGTTAAAAAACCCCTTTCAACTATATACCTGGCACAGAGGAATGCATAGAAAGGAACCGCAGATGCTGGCTTACACCGGAGTCGGACACAAAATGCTGGAGTAACTCAACGGGTCAGGCAGCATGTCTGGAGAAAAGGAATGGGTGACGTTTTGGGTTGAGACCCTACTTCGGACTGAGAGTCAGGACGGAGGGGAAATTACAGATATGCAAAGATACCAAGTACAAGTGAAATGAAAGGTATGAAAAGAACAAATCAAAGGCAGAAAACGTGGCCTTAAGGGCCTGTCCCACTTGGCCGTCATTTGCGCGTCATGCAGATGGCGCGCGAAGATTTTGTACATCACAAAATCCTGCGCCGCTGCCTATGTCATCACGCACCACGCGCGCGTAATGCGCATCACGTGCATGTCACGACACGCGAGTCGTGCGTCGTGACGAGTAAATGATGTTGCGTAAATTACGCGCAAATGCCAGCCAAGTGGGACAGGCCCCTTAGAACACGAGGAGTCACAGAGGGGGTACAGCAAGAGAGGGTTATGCGGAAGTCTTGTCAGAGAACTTCGCTCTCGTTTCAAGGGCAAAGCATTTGTGAGATTTGAACCATATTAATAAAAGACACACACTATATTGTTGCAGAGAGGCATCCCCAGGAATGGAAGGATATGGATCCCGTGCAGGTAAGAATGCGTTTAACTTGGCATCATGTTCAGCACGGACATTGTGAGCCGAAGGACAATATCTCCCCCCCCCCCCCCCCCCCCCCGTGAAAAGCTAAGTTTTCTGACATTACTTTTGTTTAGTTTATAGATACAGCACGGAAACAGGCCCTTCGGCCCTCTGGGTCCACGCCGACCAGCGATCCCCGCACATTAACACTATCCTACACCCACTAGGGACAATTTTTACATTTACCAAGCCAATTAACCTACAAACCTGTACGTCGTCTTTGGAGTGTGGGAGGAAACCGGAGATCTCAGAGAAAACCCACGCAGGTCACGGTGAGAACGTACCAACTCCAACATGGATTCTAAGTCCGTGCCCTTATTGATTACTGGCACATGAACCAAATACTTCCAGTGGAGCAGGAATGCTGAGCATCACTGAACTAAGATCCATCCAGATTCACACCAACCATTCACACCTGTGTTTCAAAAAGGCAATTAAGTTGTCCGGCACCAGATGCTGAACACCCATTTCTTGTTTGACATTATGACATTCACTCTTCAGGTAGTGTAATTTTAAAGTTCTAAACCTCTGTTTGACTACATTGGCAATCAAATCTCTACAATTAATAACACATAGGGCTGGTGTAACTCAGCGGGTCAAAGTAACATTAGCAAATTTGCAGATGACACAAAGCTGGGTGGCAGTGTGAACTGTGAGGAGGATGCTATGAGAATGCAGGGTGACTTGGACAGGTTGGGGGTGGGCAGATGCATGGCAGATGCAGTTTAATGTGGTTAAATGTGAGGTTATCCACTTTGGTAGCAAAAACAGGAAGGCAGATTATTATCTAAATGCCGTCAAGTTGGGAAAAGGGGAAGTACAACGGGATCTGGGGGTCCTTGTACATCAGTACATATGAATGTAAGCATGCAGGTACAGCAAGCAGTGAAGAAAGTGAATGGCATGTTGGCCTTTTTAACGAGGAATCGAATATAGGAGCAAAGAGGTCCTTCTGCAGTTGTACAGAGCCCTAGTGAGACCACACCTGGAGTATTGTGTTTAGTTTTGGTCCCCTAATTTGAGGAAGGACATTCTTGCTATTGAAGGAGTGCAGCGTAGGTTTACAAGGTTAATTCCCGGGATGGCGGGACTGTCATATGCTGAGAGAATGGAGCAGCTGGGCTTGTACACTGGAGTTTAGAAGGATGAGAGGGTATCTCATTGAAACATATAAGATTGTTAAGGATTTGGACACGCTAGAGGCAGGAAACATGTTCCCGATGTTGGGGGAGTCCAGAACCAGGGGCCACAGTTTAAGAATAAGGAGTAAGCCATTTAGAACGGAGACGAGGAAACCTTTTCTCACAGAGAGTTGTGAGTCTGTGGAATTCTCTGCCTCAGAGGGCGGTGGAGGCCGGTTCTCTGGATACTTTCAAGAGAGAGCTAGATAGGGCTCTTAAAAATAGCGGAGTCAGGGGATATGGGGAGAAGGCAGGAACGGGGTACTGATTGGGGATGATCAGCCATGATCACATTGAATTCAGACGTTTGAAAATTCAAAATATGTGTGCCCACACACATGAAAAGATGCATATACATTTATATATATTCAATGTACAAACATACTTTGAATTTTTCAAAATTTGAATATAGGTCTTTGATGTGATCAAACTTTATTTCAAAGTGTATGTGTGTGTGTCTTTGTGTCTGTGTGTGTGTCTCTCTTTGTGTGTGTGTGTGTGTGTGTGTGTGTGTGTGTGTGTGTGTGTGTGTGTGTGTGTCTTTGTGCGTGTGTGTGTGTGTGTCTGTCTGTGTGTCTCTTTGTGTGTGTGTGTGTGTGTGTGTGTGTGTGTGTGTGTCTCTTTGTGTGTGTGTGTGTGTGTGTGTGTGTGTGTGTGTGTCTGTCTGTGTGTCTCTTTGTGTGTGTGTCTTTGTGCGTGTGTGTGTGTGTGTTTGCGTGTGTGTGCGCACGTGTGTGTGCGTGTGCCTTTGTGTGTATGTGTGTGTGTGTGTGCGCGCGTGCGTGTGTGTGTGTACACATACTTTGAATTATTCAAACTTTGTCTGAATATATACATACACGAGATATATAGTCTTAGTCCCTTTACACATGCACATACACACATATACACACACACATACACGTATATATGTGTGTGTGCGCAAAGGGACTAAGCCTTAGCATGCACGTGCACACTCAAACAAAATCTCCATCAGTGGAATTAATTCTAGTGTTTATGGATGTATTGCAAGTTCCCATAAAGTTTGTTATCTCTTTATATCTTGGGATTTCTCCTCTTCAGATTCTCACCTTCACCCTGAAAAGTCTGCTGTTGCAAACAAGTCAGTAACTAGGTGACACTAATTCTAAACAGTGGACTCCCTCACAACCGTTGGAAGGGTACAGTAGAGATTTTGTTTCTACCTGTAATCTGACGCGTTTATTTTTGAAGAGGAAAAAAAAGTATCTTTCTTTCTTAACATAAGTGCAGGTGTTGGTTAGGAAGTGTCCGCGTCTGGGTGGCTGATGGGAATGGGCGCGGTTAAAAGTGGGTCAGGTTTCAAACTGGATGTCGAGGTTTCAGAAGAAAGAGATGAGAATAATTGGATGATGAGAGGGAGGCGATGCTTCAGTTGCGAGGGGGGGGGGGGGGGGGGAAAGAGTTGACTGCGTGAAGGGACAGGAATTCACAACAACCTGCATTTACATAGCACCTACTTTGGGTTTCACTGGCATTTTATCCAACGAGCATTCTGCAGCAAAGGTGACTTTGGATCATGCGCCTCCGCACCCCAGGTTAAAGAGATAATTCTCAATTCAGGTCAAATGACTGCTAATTACTCGGTAGAACCCAAGGCTTTTGCTTCAAAACAAAATAACAGGATACTCCCGTAAACATTGCAGTATCCAGGGGAATGAGGACAATTACAATTCTAAACCTTACCCAGTCCCCAAATGCACAACCCCAAAACAAAACAACAGACCTGCTGAGTGGACAATAGGCCTGATGGTGAAAAGCTCACCAAAAAAAAGCCTTTAACAACCAGCTGAAAATATACAAAAATATCTTCAGATTATGAAGCAACAGAGGCCGTAACAGCTGGGGTTTTAAAGACTGTCTGGTCGATGTCGCCAAAGCAAAGGCGCTAATTCCATTTTTGGAAGGTAAACACAAAATGCTGGAGTATAACTCAGCGAGACAGGCAGCATCTCTGGATAGAAGGAGTGGGTGACGTTTCGGGTCGAGACCCTTCTTCACTCCCTCTTCAGACTGAAGATGGGCCTCGACCCTAAACGTCACCCGTTCCTTCCATCCAGAGGTACGGCCTGTCCCGCTGAGTTACTCCAACATTTTGTGTTTACCTTGGGTGTAAACCAGCATCTGCAGTTGCCTGCTACACGATTCCATCTTTGGTCGTGCTTGCGTGGATCGGTTACGATGCAGTGAGCAACCTTTGCCTCTGTCCCCACTAATCCCTCCAATGGCAAGTTCTTCCATTGCACTTATCCAGCCGTCTGCAAGAGAGTGACCAGGTGTAGCGAGGAAGGCGGGATCAGGCAGCAGGTTTCCCAGCTTAGGCCGACGGCGGGCGGTTGCGTTTCCTCTTGCTCCTGCACGATTTGCAGATGCAGCACAGGATGCAGGGCGAGGCCAGGAGCAGCAGTGGGGATGTCACCAGTACAATCAGACCTATTCCAAAGAGGATTCCTACGACCTGCAGAAGGGGGCAAAAGGAACAGCCATTAATGCTTCAGTAGCCCACAGCATCAGTAGTTTACCATTTCTTCGTTATCACCTCGTCCCCAGCCAACAATGGGCCATTGTGGGCTCCACCTTTCCCGAGTCATCGATGCATCGATCCAGTGACCCCTCTCTGACTCTTAGTCTGATGACGGGGTCTCGACCCGAAACGTCACCTATTCCTTTTCTCCAGAGATGTTGCCTGACCCGCTGAGTTACTCCAGAATTTTATGTCTATCTTCGGTGTAAACCAGCATCTGCCGTTCCTTCTTACACATCAATAGTTTAATTTAGAGATGCAGTGCAGAAACAGGCCCCTCTGAGTCCGCACCGACCAGCAATCATCCCGTACACTAGTACGCTAGCACTATCCTGCATACCAGGGACAATTTACAATTTTAATGAAGCCAATTAATCTACAAACCTGCACATCTTTGGGGTGTGGGATGAAACTGGAGCACCCGGAGAGAATCAGGCAGCAACTCTACCGCTGCGCCACTCTACTGCCCCAAAGTAGTTGAGCTGTATCAACGTTCAGAATCCCAAGTGCTTTTTTCTGTACAATCACCAAATTCTCACTGGGAAACTCCAAAGAATTCAAAAATCCGTTATACAAAGCCACTCCAAGCCTTACCCATGGCAGCTGATGTATGAGTCACTTTGTTATATTTCCAATTACTTTTTTTTTGAAGGATTAAATATCCAGCTACATGCATCTATAAACATTGTTTAGCTCTCAACACAAACACTTTGAAACATGCCAAACATTTTCAGTATTGTCACGCATTATGCTATTTATGGTTGCAATCATTTCACAAACAAACATTTCCCCAACCTCTCGCTCTCAAACGCACAGCTAGTCAAAAGCAAGCGGCCTCTCTGGAATAGGTCGCATTCAGAAATGGGGCAACAATTGATAGAGATTATTTCAGTTTGAAGAAGGGTGTCAACTCTAAACGTCACCCATTCCTTCACTCCAGAGATGCCGCCTGTTACTCCAGCATTTTGTGTCTATCTTCGGTGTAGACCGGCACCTGCAGTTCCTACCTACACAAACCAACCTCCCTTCCATTGACTGCAGTTACACCTCGCGCTGCCTCGGCAAGGCCACCAGCATAATCAAGGACAAGTCTCAACCCGGTCACTCCTCTTCTCCCCTCTCCCATCAGGCAAGAGGTATGGAAGTGCGAAAACGCACACCTCCAGATTCAGGGACAGTTTCTTCCCAGGTATATTCAGGCAACTGAGCCATTCTATCAACAACTAACGGTCCCGAGCTACTATCTATCTCATTGGAGACCCTAGGACCCTAACTTTAATCAGACTTTACTGGACGTGGACTAAACGTTATTCCCTTTATCATGTATCTGTACACTGTGGATGGCTCGATTGTAAACATGAATTGTCTTTCCGCTGACTGGTGAGCACCCAACAAAAGCTTTTCACTGTACCTTGGTACACCTGACAATAAACTAAACGAAACATAACTGGCACAGAACTCTGTATAAACGAACTGTATCCAAATGACTGTATCCAATTCTAAGCCAACATGCCTATATGCATATGATGCTCCCAATGTGGCCTCCTTTACGTCGGCGAGGGCAAGCAGACAATCCATTTTGCTGAACACTAACGATCAGTCTGCCAAGGTCTATTGGAATTCTTGTTGCTAACCACTTTAGCTCTTATTCCCATATCAACCACTCTGTCCTGGGCCTCCTTCTTTATGGGCCTGTCCCACTTGGCGATTTTATAGGCAACTGCCGGCGACTGTCATAGTCGTAGCACGTCGTCGAAAAACCGGTGACAACCTACGACAGCACCTATGTCAAGCTACGCTCATTGGCGTCAAACCCACTGTCACCGAAAATGTTTCAACATGTTGAAAATTTAGCGGCGATCAGAAAGATGCTATGACCTTTTGCGCGACTGAGGAGACCACTCCGGGCGACCACTGGTGAGCATGTGGCGAAAAACTAGTCGCCTGTAGTTGCCTAAAAAAAAAAAAATCGCCTAAGTGGGACAGGCCCATTACCAGAGTGAGGCCACTTGCAAATTGGAGGAACAGTTCGCCTCATTCCACTGGGGCAGCTTACAACCCAGCATTTTGAATATTGATTTCTCTAACTTCAAGAAACCCTTGCTTTTCCCCCTCTCCCTCATTTACTGTTTGCATGCCTCGTTGTCACCTTCCCCTCAGCCAACAATGAACCGGAGGTAGACAAAAGTGCTGGAGAAACTCAGCGGGTACAGCAGCATCTAAGGAGCAAAGGAAATAGGCAACGTTTCGGGCCAAAACCCTTCTTCAGACAGCATTGTGCATTTCCTTGATCGTCGTCTGCTTTGATCTGTCCTTTTTGCACCTTACCTGCTCTGTGCACCCTTCCATATCTCTATTTTCCCTCTCTGCCTCTCAGTCTGAAGGGTTGTGACACCAAAAATATCACCCTTTCCCTCTCTCCAGAGATGCTGCCTGCCCCGCTGAGTTACTCCAGCATTTTGTTTCTATCTTCGCTATGAACAGTGAATTATCCATCGTCAAGTAATACCCTCTTACCCCCATCACCTCTTTCTCCCGAACCCACCATACCCTGATGCACACATTTCCCCATCGTCATCTCCCACCTCAATCACCCTACTCCTTTCCCCTCCAGTACTTCTCCCATCCCCTCGTGCCATATTTCCTTTTAATCACCCTCTATTTCCCCTCCCCTATCCCCATCCATCCATATCCCTCCTTTGTTTAGAGATACAGCGAGGAAACGGGCCCTTTCGGCCCTCCAGGTCCGCGCCGACCAGCGATCCCCGCGCAATAACACTATCCTACACCCACTAGGGACAATTCTATTTACATTTACCAAGCCAATTAACCTACATACAAAGCACGTCTTTGTAGTGTGGGAGGAAACCGAAGATCTCGGAGATAACCCACACAAGTCACGGGGAGAACGTACAAACTCCGCACAGACAGCACCCGTAGTCAGGATCAAACCCGGGTCTCCGGCGCTGCATTCGCTGTAAGGCAGCAACTCTACCGCTGCGCCACCGTGCCGCCCTTTGCATTTCACTCCTGCTCTTCTTTCCCTTTCCAAATCCTTTTGTCTTATTTTCACCTCCAGTCTTTGTCACTAACTTCACCCATATCCCAATCACCCTCCACATCATTTGTATTCACCTATCATTTGCCAAGTTTGGGCCAACCCTAACTCCCTTTTCCAGCTTTCTCCCCCCTAATCTAATCAATCCGAAGAATCTTTTTGCCACAATACATCTTCTGTCCATTCCCTCCATACGATGTTGCCTGAATTGCTGCGTTCTGCCAGCACTTTTTGATGTATGCCTATATATCACATCATGTCGTACTTAGTACCAACTTTCCTTGTAATCGACTCACCTGAGTTCTGTTCCAAATGACCGAAGCCCTGGAGTGGCCAAGTTTATTGCGGCATGGTCCTTTGTCATAATGCCTCAGGAAAATATCATTCTGAAAAGTACAGATTGTCCGTAAATAAATACATCATCTTGAGCCTTCACATCCTACTGAGTGTCAATAATTTGCCGGTTTAGTTTGTAATAAATTAGCAGGGCGGGTGTAATTAGTCTGTTACATGCTTAAGGCCTTCATTTGCAGCAGTCTGCTGTTTATCAAGGTTAGACACAAAACGCTGGAGTAACTCAGCGGGGCAGGCAGCATCTCTGGAGTGACATTTCGGGTCGAGACCCTTCTTTTAACCTGAAATGAGGAAACAAAGAATTGCAGATGCTGGTGAATACACAATTCAGTCTCCAGTCTGAAGAATGATCTCAACCCATAACGTCACCTATCCATGTTTTTTTTTGCAGAGATGCTGCCTGACCTGCTGAGTTACTCCAACACTGTGTGTCCTTAACCTGAATGAAGCTTGAAGCATCATGGAGTGAGCAACACCGGAAATTGGAGGAACAGCACCTCATATTCCACTTGAGTAGTCTGCAACCGGGTGGCATGAACATTGATTTCTCACAATTCCGTTAACCCTTGCTGTCTCCTCCCCTTCCTACCTCTCCCTCAGCCCTCGGGCTCCTCCTCCTCCTTTTTTCTTTCTTCTCCCCGCCTCCCCCCACCCCCTATCAGTCTGAAGAAGGGTTTCAGCCCGAAACGTTGCCTATCTCCTCCGCTCCATAGATGCTGCTGCACCCGCTGAATTTCTCCAGCATTTTTGTGTACCATGGTATTGCTTCTAATGGAACTAAATAATTTCCAGTTTGTTTGGTTTAACTTAGTTCAGAGATACAGCATGGAAACAGGCCCTTCAGCCCACGCCGACCAGTGATCACCCGTACGCTGTCCTTCACACACCAAGGGCAATTTACAGAAGTCAATTAAACTACAAACCTACACATCTTTGAAACGTAAAAGGAAACAGCGAAATGCTGTGATGCCGCAGTATGTTCTCTAAAGTACACCTGTAGAAGTTCAATAATAGGTCAATAGAGGTGACATGACCGAACCTCCTCAATCATCTACGTAGAGGCATTGATGAGCCTTCTTTGTTCACGCATCAATGTACTGGGCCCAGGACAGATCTTCGGAGATGTGCACATCCAGAAAGTTGAAGTTGTTGACTGAACTTGTAGTCATTGGGGGCTGCCTCACAGGGCCAGAGACCCAGGTTCGATCCCGACTACGGGTGCTAGTCTGCATAGAGTTTGTACGCTCTCCCCGTGACCGCGTGGGATTTCTCCGGGTGTCCGGTTTCCTACCACACTCCAAAGACGTACGGGTTTGTAGGTTAATTGGCGACGGTAAAAAATTGTAAATTGTCCCTAGTGTGTAGGATCGTTTTAGCGCACGAGGTGATCGCGAGTCAGCATGGACTAAGGTGGGCCAAAGGTCTTGTTTCCGTGATGTTCTCTAAAGTCTAAAGACTCTCTCGACCTCTGTCCTGACAATACAGACAGGTTTATGGACCCTCAGCTTCCCCTTCCCAAAATATCAATCAGCTCAGCCTTCAAAAATAGAAGCTGAAACTTTCTAAAGGATTTAAGCAGACCCCACAACAACAAAAAATGCTAGATTATGGATGAAAAAAAATAAAGCAACTCTACTTGGTTCATAAGTTATAAGAAGAATTAGGCCATCGGCCCATCCAGTCTACTCTGCCATTCAATCATGGCTGGTCCATCTTTCCCTCTCAAACCCGTTCTCCTGCCTTTCCCCAAAAGCCCTGACATCCTCACTAATCAAGAATCTATCAATCTCTGCCATAAAAATATCCATTATTTGGCCTTCACAGCCTTCGGTGACAATGAATTTCACATATTCATCGCCCTCCGACTAAAGAAATTCCTCCACACAAATTCCTTTCTAAAGGTAGGTCCCTTTATTCTCTGAGGCTATGGCCTCTGGTCCTAGACTCTCCCACTGGTGGAAACATCCTCTCCACATCCTTGGTTAATTCTCAAGAAGGAACTGCAGATGCTGGAAAATCTAAGTTAGACAAAAGTGCTGGAGAAACTCAGCGGGTGCGGCAGCATCTATGGAGTGAAGGAAATAGGCAACGTTTCGGGCCGAACCCTTCTTTAGACTGATGTAGGGTGGGGGGGCGGGAAGAAGAAAGGTAGAGGAGGAGCCAGAGGGCTGAGGGAGAGCTGAGAAGGGGAGGAGACAGCAAGGGCTACCGGAAATTGGAGAAGTCAATGTTTATGCCGCTGGGGTGCAGACTGCCCAAGCGGAATATGAGGTGCTGCTCCTCCAATTTCCAGTGGTGCTCACTCTGGCCATGGAGGAGGCCCAGGACAGAGAGGTCGGATTCGGAATGGGAGGGGGAGTTGAAGTGCTGAGCCACAGTGAGATCAGGTTGGTTAATGCGGACCCTCAGCCCTCTTCCTTTCTCCTTTCTTCTTCCCGCCCCCACCCCCCACCCCCCCCCCCCACCCTACATCAGTCTGAAGAAGGGTTTTGGCCCGAAACGTTGCCTATTTCCTTCGCTTCATAGATGCTGCCGCACCCGCTGAGTTTCTCCAGCACTTTTGTCTACCTTGGTTAATTCTCTCTCATTACTGTTTATAATGCCTCCACCTGCAATCTGGGTATCTGAATAGGCAACCATTAATGGCGGGATTTTGCCTGCACACTCCTTACTCCACAAGATCAGTTGCTGCACGAGTGAGTCTTCAGTCAGAATATTTGTCAAAGGAATGGCCCTTGAAGAGAACTTAAAACAAACAAAAGAACAGAATTCATGCAAATCATTGAACGGGCTGCAGTTGTTTGCGAGAGATACTTACGTCCAAATCGTGAAGGCAGTACCAGCAAAAAGTGTGCTTGCAGTTTTTGCACATCATTTGGGCACAGCCTTGGTTTCGTTCGATGAGAATACGGCATACAGGACACTGTTTGATGGGAGCGTCCGTGTCTTGGTTATTAAGAACACTATGGGGAGAAGCAAAGTAAAATTAACCTTGCAATTTAGTTTAGATTATTGTCACGTGTACCGAGGTACAGTGAAAAGCTTTTGTTGCGTGCTAACCAGTCAGCGGAAAGACAATACATATAATCAATCCATTTACAGTGTATAGATACATGATAAGGGAATAACATTTAGTGCAAGATAAAGCCAGCAAAGTCTGATCAAGGATTGTCCGAGGGTCACCAATGAGATAGATGGCAGTTTAGCACTCCTCTCAAGTTGTGGTTGGATGGTTCAGATGCCTGATAACAGCTGGGAGGAAACTGTCCCTGAATCTGGAGATGTGCGTTTTCTCACTTCTATACCTTTTGCCTGATGGGAGAGGGGAGAAGAGGGAGTGGCTAGGGTGCGACTCATCCTTGATTATGCTGCTGGCCTTGCCGAGGCAGCGTGAGGTATAAACGGAATCAATAGAAGGGATGTTGGTTTGTGTGATGGTCTGGGCTGCGACCACAATTCTCTACAATTTATTGCGGTCTTGGATGGAGCTGTTCCCAAACCAAGCTGTGATGCACCCTGATAAAATACTTTCTATGTTGCATCTGTGGAAGTTGGTGAGAGGTGTAGGGGACATGCCAAACCTCTTAAGCATTCTAAGGAAGTCGAGGCGTTGGTGGGCTTCCTTGGTCGTTGCTTCAATATGGGTGATCCAGGTGATTGTTGGTGATATTGACTCCTAGGAATTTCTACTTGCATCTCTACTTCGGCCTCGTCAATGCAAACTGGGAGGTGTGCACCGCTTCGCTTCCTGAAGTCGATCACTATCTCCTTTGTCTTGCTGACGTTGAGGAAAAAGGTTGCTGTCTTAATACCATGACACGAGGTTCTTGTTCTCCTTCCTATACACCATCTCATCATTATTTGATATCGGGCCCACAATGGCGGTGTCGTCTGCGTATTTGAAAATTGAATTAGATTTGTACATGGCTGCTCAGTCGTGGGTGTACATGGAGCAAAGAAGGGGACTGAGAACGCAGCCTTGCGGAGCACCAGTGTTGAGGATTATCGTGGAGGATGATTTGTCCCTCATCCTCACTGATTGGGGTCTGTTGGTCAGGAAGTCGAGGATCCAGTTGCAGTGATGAGTGCTGACACCTAGTCATGTGAGTTTGGTGATAAGCTTGGATGGTATAATGGTATTAAAGGCAGAGCTCTAGTCTATGAATAGGAGCCTGACGTAGGTGTCTCTCCTATCCAGGTGTTCTAGCGATGTGTTCAGGGCTAGGGCGATGACATCATCCATGGACCTGTTGTGGCGGTAGGTGAACTAAGTCTTTGCGGAAAGACGCATCCATTTATTTCATAATTACCCGTTGTTGGCCCAATTAAATATTCCTGTACCAATGAAATATTCATAAATCTCTGATATGATCTCATTCTTAAGTTTTCCAATGCACAAAATGTCAAAGCTATTGAAAAAGAGCCAGGCCCATCCAAAGTAGACGAAAATGCTGGAGGAACTCAGCGGGTGAGGCAACATCTATGGAGAGAAGGAAAAGGCGATGTTTCGGGTCGAGACCCTTCTTCAAGCTGAGGGTCTGATTCTGATTCCTCCTTCCCCATCCAAAATCTGATGAACACTGCAAGAAATTGCACAAGACTGCAAGAAATTGCAGAGAATTGCAGACGCAGTCCACACCATCACACAAACCAACTTCCCTCCCATTGACTCCATTTATACCTCAGCAAGGCCAGCAGCATAATCAACGATCAGTTGCACCCTGGACACTCCCTCTCCCTAAAGCTTTAGAAGTGTATAAAAAAAAGCATACCCCCCGATTCAGCTGTTATCGGCTTTACCGGCTTTATCTTGCACTAAATGTTATTCGTGTTATTCCCCTTATCACGCGGATGTACACTATGAATGGGTCGATTGTAATCATGTATTGTCTTTCCTCTGACTGGTTAGTACGGGACAAAAGTTTTCCACTGTACCTTGGTATACGTGACAATAAACTAAACTGAAACTGAAACATTCCTAGTGTGTGTAGTGGCACAGCAGTGCAGCTGCTGCCATACAGTGACAGAGACCCCGGTTCGATCCTGACTACGGGTGCTGTCTGTACGGAGTTTGTATGTTCTCCCTGTGACCCGCGTAGGTTTTCTCTGGGTGCTCCGATTTCCAACACTCCAAAGACGTGCAGACTTGCAGGTTTATTTGCTTTGGATTTTGGATTTTCTTTGGCTGCTCCGGTTTCCTCCCACACTCCAAAGACATACAGGTTTATATGTTAATTGGCTTCTGTAAATTGTCCCGTGTGTGTAGGATAGTGCTCGTGTATGGGGAGATCGCTAGTCGGCACAGACTCGGTGGGCTGAAGGGCTTGTTACCACATTGTCTCTCTAAAGTCCAAGGAATTTGATGACCAGTTATGGGCTCCCTGCCACAGAAGGCTGTTGGCGGTCGAGTCTATGGATATTTTTAAGGTAGAGATTGATAGATTATTAGAAGAACAGAAAGCATGTTCAATAGTTCTCATAGAAACATAGTTCTCATAGAAACATAGAAAATAGGTGCAGGAGGAGGCCATTCGGCCTTTCGAGCCAGCACGTCCATTCATTGTGATCATGGCTGATCGTCCATAATCAATAACCCGTGCCTGCCTTCTCCCCATATCCCTTGATTCCACTAGCCCCTAGAGCTCTATCTAACTCTCTCTTAAATCCATCCAGTGACTTGGCCTCCACTGCCCTCTGTGGCAGGGAATTCCACAAATTCACAACTCTCTGGGTGAAAAAGTTTTTTCTCACCTCAGTCTTAAATGGCTTCCCCTTTATTTCTAAGACTGTGGCCCCTGGTTCTGGACTCGCCCAACATTGGGAACATTTTTCCTGCATCTAGCTTGTCCAGTCCTTTTATAATTTTATATGTTTCTATAAGATCCCCCCTCATCCTTCTAAATTCCAGTGAATACAAGCCCAGTCTTTCCAATCTTTCCTCATATGAGAGTCCCACCATCCCGGGGATTAACCTTGTGAACCTACGCTGCACTGCCTCAATCACAAGGATGTCCTTCCTCAAATTAGGAGACCAAAACTGCACACAATACTCCAGATGTGGTCTCATCAGGGCCCTGTACAACTGCAGAAGAACCTCTTTACCTCCTATACTCAAATCCTCTTGTAATGAAGGCCAACATGCCATTAGCTTTCTTCACTGCCTGCAGAATACCGCACTCAAACAAACAAAGCAGTCACTTGGTGCACAGATAATAACCTCCTACTCAACACATCAAAAACACATGAACTTATCATTGATCTCAGACGTAAGGCACAACCCAAGACCTCCCTACTCATCTCTGGCGAACCCATATCCACCACTGATTCATTCAAATTTCTTGGCACTCACATAAGCAATAACCTCAAATGGAAAATCAATTCAGATCACATTTATAAAAATGCCAACCAAAGACTTTTCTTTCTCCGTCAGCTCAAGAAGTTCAGAGTGAGGAAACATCTCCTAATCCGATTTTACACAGCCATCATCCAAAGCATGCTCACTTCATCAATAACAGTCTGGTACAGCAGTTTAGACACTCACTCCCGTAATAAACTACAACGCATTGTCAACAAAGAATCCAAAATCATCAGCACTCCCCTCCCATCAATAGAATCACTCAATCTCAAACGGTCCGTGTCAAGGGTGAAGAAAATCATTTCTGATCCCTCCCACCCAGCTCACCACATCTTCCACCTGCTGCCATCAGGAAGGCGCTACAGCTCACTGCCCGCCAAAACATCACGATTTAAAAACATTCTACCCATATGCAATTCGAACTCTGAACACTCTATGACAACATCACATATCCACCTCGTGCATGTACTGTATACTGTATGTTGTTGTGTTTTATGTTATGTTTGACGGGAATCAGCCTATTGTGTAACATCTTGTACTGAACATGAATTCCACCAGCTTGACTGTGTGGTCATTAAATAATCTGAAATCTGAAATCTGAAATCTGAGTAACTGCACGTTTACTTTCAGGGACTGGTGTACAAGGACTCGACCCTGGTCTCGTTGCACTTCCCTTTTTGTTCTTGCTGCCAAAGTGGATAACCTCACATTTATCTACATTATACTGCATCTGCCACGCATCTGCCCACTTACTCAACCTGTCCAAGTCACCCTGCAACCTCCTAGCATCCTCTTCGCCGTTCACACTGCCACCCAGCTTTGTGTCATCTGCAAATTTGCTAGTGTTACTTTTAATTCCATCATCCAAATCATTAATATATATTGTAATTAGTTGCGGCCCCAGCACCGAGCTATGCGGCACTCCACTCGCCACTGCCTGCCATTCTGACAGGGACCCGTTTACTCATACACTTTGCTTCCTGTCCGCCAACCAATTCTCTATCCATGTCAATACCCTACCCCCAATACCATGTGCTCAAATTAGTTTAACTAGTTTAGTTTAGTTTAGAGATACAGCGTGGAAACAGGCCCTTCAGCCCACCAAGTACACTAGTTCTTTCCTACACACTAGGGACAATTTACAGAAACCAATTAACCTACAAACTCACAAGTCTTGGGAATGTGGGAGGAAATCGGAGCACCTGGAGAAAACCCACACCATCACAAGGAGAACGTACCAACCCCATACAGACAACACCCTTAGTCAGGATCGAATCTGGGTTCCTAGCGCTGTAAGGCAGCAACTCTACCGCTGTGCGTCAATATCTCCCATTTAATCGTGTAACATTGGATCTTTCTTCCACTTAATATAGATTGTTGTAAAAATACATAAAGAATGTGGGATAATGCAGTGAGTCGCAAGATCAGTCATCCTTGCAATCAATTTAGTTGTCAATTCGTACCTCATTAAATCATTAATGGCTTGAAGCACACGGGATTTCACCTCAACGGAATGTACTGTATTGTTGCTGCAAGTTGTAACTTTAAGCAAGTTGAAACAAACTTCAAAAAGCAGTCTAACCTCAACAAGGTGCATCCACTCATTTCCCACAATAGAAACTGGACGCTTTAGGGGATCGTGCAAGTATTACTGTTTGCGGGTGCAAGGTTGCGACCACCCCAGGCCACTCTTTGTGTGCTGGTCAAAAGAGTGGGTCTGCAATCAGGCATTACAATCGCTGCACTCTTTTCAACCTCTGTTCCTTTATCATGTAATCTATCTGTACACTGTGAATGGCTCGATTGTAATCATGTATTGTTTTAGTTTTAGTTTAGTTTTTACAGATACAGCGTGGAAACAGGCCCTTCGGCCCACCGGGTCCGCGCCGACCAGCGATCCCCGTACATCAACACTATCCTACACCCACCAAGGGACAATTTTTTATTCTTTTTTACATTCACCTACCCAATTAACCTACAAACCTGTACGTCTTTGGATTGTGGGACGAAACTGAAGATCTCGGAGAAAACCCACGCTGGTTACGGGGAAATCGTACAAACTCCGTACAGACAGCACCCGTAGTCGGGATTGAACCCAGGTCTCCAGCACTGCATTCACTGTAAGGCTGCAACTCTACCGCTGCGCCACCCTGACCGCCCATATTGTCTTTCCGCTAGCTGGTTAGCACGCAACCAACGTTTTTTACTGTACCTCAGTAGACGTGACAATAAACTAAACTGAAAACTGAAATTAAAACAGAAAATGCTGGAAACCCGGACCTGAAATCTAACCCAATTTCTCTTTCCACGGATGTTGCCTGGCTTGCTAATGTTTCTAACATTTTCTGTTTCACATTGTCGGCATCTGGAGGGTTTTTCTTTCCTTAAGTAGTAACATTAATAGTATAAATAAGCCATGACATAACTAAATAGCCAAAGGACTCAGGGGCCGAGACAATCTAATTCCTGGGTCAATTTTGTAGCTTTTGTTAATAACATATCTTTACATCTCATTATTATTCAATTACAGAAAGAAGGCGATCCCACTATAGGCCCAAGTAGAAAAACCAGGGGAAATAAGAACGTCTATTATTTACGCATTACGCCTCCAAGTTATTGCCATTGAGAATTGGGTTAAATCAGATTAAAATACCCTAATTAGATGAGTTAATGGAATAAATAAATCGTGAATTTTTAGATCAAAATGTATTCACTCTTCATCATGTACAGAAATAGCAAAAAAAAAGTCAATTGTTTAAATAGAAAAGTAGTAAATATAGAAGCAAAAAACCTAAATCGAGGTAAATTGTATCATGCAAACATAGACAGAAGATAGAGCAGTACAGCACAGGAACAGGCCCTTCAGCCAACAATGTCTGTGCCAACAATGATGTGAAGGTCAACTCTTATCTGCCTGCACATAATCTATAGCCCCTCCATTCCCTACATATACATGTGCTTAACCAAAAGTCTCTTTTTAAATACAAATACTACTATCGTATGCCTCCACCACTAACCGAGCCAGTGCGATCCAGGCACTCATCATCCTCTGTATCAAAACATCTCCTTTAAACGTTCCCTCTGTCAACTTAAAGCTGTGTCAATAGACAATAGACAATTGGTGCAGGAGTAGGCCATTTAGCCCTTCGAGCCAGCACCGCCATTCAATGTGATCTTGGCTGATCATCAACAAACAGTGCCCCGTTCCTGCCTTCTCCCCATATCCCTTCACTCCGCTATCTTCAAGAGTTCTATCTAACCCTCTCTTGAAAGTATCCAGAGAACCGGCCTCCACCGCCCTCTGAGGCAGAGCATTCCGCAGATTCACAACTCTCTGTCTCTGCTCTGGACCACTTGGACAACAGAAACTCATATGTCAGGCTGTTATTCATCGATTACAGCTCGGCATTTAATACAATCATCCCCTCCAAGCTGGTTACCAAACTCGCAGAACTGGGTCTCTGCGCATCCCTCTGCAATTGGATCCTCGACTTCCTCATTCTCAGACCACAGTCTGTTCGTATTGGTGGACATGTGTCAGACTCGATAACAATCAGCACGGGAGCACCTCAAGGCTGCGTGCTCAGCCCTCTGCTGTACTCACTCTATACTCATGACTGCTTAGCCGGTCATAGTGCGAACTCGATCATCAAGTTCGCTGACGACACCACTGTTGTGGGACGTATCACTGATGGGGATGAGTCAGAGTACAGAAGAGAGATCGAGCAACTGTCCATATGGAGCCAGCACAATAACCTGGCCCTCAACACCAGCAAAACCAAGGAACTGATTGTGGACTTTGGAAGGAGTAGGATGGGGACCCACAGTCCCGCTTATATCAATGGGTCGATGGTTGAAAGGGTCAAGAGCTTTAAATTCCTGGGCGTGCACATCTCTGAAGATCTTTCCTGGTCTGAGAACACTGATGCTACTATTAAGAAAGCACATCAGCGCCTCTACTTCCTGAGAAGATTACGGAGAGTCGGTTTGTCAAGGAGGACTCTCTCTAACTTCTACAGGTGCACAGTAGAGAGCATGCTGACCGGTTGCATCGTGACTTGGTTCGGCAACTTGAGCGCCCTGGAGAGGAAAAGACTACAAAGAGTAGTAAACACTGCCCAGTCCATCATCGACTCTGACCTCCCTTCCATCGAGGGGATCTATCGTAGTCGCTGCCTCAAAAAGGCTGGCAGTATCATCAAGGACCCACACCATCCTGGCCACACACTCATCTCCCTGCTACCTTCAGGTAGAAGGTACAGGAGCCTGAAGACTGCAACAACCAGGTTCAGGAATAGCTACTTCCCCACAGCCATCAGGCTATTAAACTTGGCTCGGACAAAACTATGAACATTAATAGCCCATTATCTGTTATTTGCACTTCATCAGTTTATTTATTCATGTGTGTATATATTTATATAATGATATATGGACACACTGATCTGTTTTGTAGTCAATGCCTACTATGTTCTGTTGTGCTGAAGCAAAGCAAGAATTTCATTGCCCTATCAGGGACACATGACAATAAACTCACTTGAACTTGAGAAGTGTTTCCTCACCTCCGTTCTAAATGGCCTACCCCTTATTCTTAAACTGAGGCCCCTGGTTCTGGACTCCCCCAACATAGGAAACATGTTTCCAATGTCCAAACCCTTAATAATCATATATGTTTCAATAAGATGCCCTGTCATCCTTCTAAATTCCAGAGTATATTAGTATTTGATATTTCCAACCCTGGATCTGACTGTCTACCCGATCTATGCCTTTCATACCTCTAATAGGCTCGCCCCCGCAACCTCCTTTTATATACTACCAGTTTATACCGCCAGAATGTTTTAGGTTTCAGAGATACAGTGTGGAAAGGAGAGAAGGAGGAATTTCTTCAGTCAGAGGGTGCAGTATCTGTGGAATTCATTGCCACAGAATGTTGTGGGGGCCGATTCACGGGTACTTTTAAGGGGGAGATTGACAGGTTCTTGATTAGTAATGGCTCAACGTGGAAGGGTAGGTCAATTAAAATTGTACTAGCATTATCTTTTTGCTCTGAAAACATGGCAGTTTAACCCAGACATTCCAAATGCATGATAAGGATGGCCCAGGCATGCAAACAGTGGCCTGGATAAATCTTGCCTTTATTCTGCACGCAGCACCCACCCAAGAGTATGGAACACACACAGTGGACAAACTAGGCCTCTGGTCTCCATGGCCAAAGTGACTTGAGGGAGGTGTTGATCACAACAGTTTACAATAACAAGAGGGGGCACAGTGGCACAGCCTTTCCGCGCCAGAGACCCGGGATGGATCCTGATTACAGGTGCAGCCTGTATCGACTTTGTACGCTCTCACTGTGACCGCGTGGGTTTTCTCCGGGAGCTCCAGTTTCCTCTCACACTCCAAAGACGTGTAGGTTTGTACGTTAATTGTCTTCTGTAAATTGTGAATTATCTCTAGTCTGTAGGATAGTGCTGTGTTCGGGGTGATCGCTGGTCAGTGCGGACATTGGGCCGAAGGTCCTGTTTCCGTGCTGTTTCTCTCAACTAAACTTTAAGACTGGGTAATTAGGGAGATGTTATTCCCATGACTGGACGATTCAAGGACCACGGATATTAACATTTTGGGCAAAGGATACAATAGGATTTGGGAATTAAAGGGAAAGGAATATCCAAATTTGACCATCACTCCAGAACTTCAGCACATCATTGGCTGAAGGCTGGGGTCTGTTCTCCAGACGAGATGTGAAACAATCTTGGTTGGCTGCGGGAGGCAATCCCGGGGAACAAAGGTGGGCGGGCGGTTCGCTGGACGGTGCCTTAAATGAAGGTGATGGCTGGAGGCCCGTAGCAGCCTGGGGCTCGCCTGGAATGGGCACCGCTCATAACAACTGGGGAGAGGAAAATGGAGACAAGACAAGGCGCCTCTTGCATGCGGGATCAGTAGACCATTTCTGTTCATTTGCTAATCGGGGATGTGCTTAGGTATGGCAATACTCATACAGTCATACAGTGTGGAAACTGGTCTTTCAGCTCAATGCCCACATAGGCCAACATGTCCATTCTACACTAGTCCCATCTGCCTGCATTTGGCCCATATCCATCCAAACCTGTCCTATCCATACTCTACTCAACTGTAAGAAAATAATTTCACAATACGTTTGATTTTCACAAGTGTGATGATAAAAGCACAGTGCTGTTCTAGTGGACAATAAAGATTCAGTGATACCTTGAGACAAGCAGGGGTTTATAGCCTAACACCACCAAGAAACAAAAGGTCACAAAGTACTGGAGTAACTCAGCAGGTCAGGCAGCATTTCTGGAGTACATGGATAAGTGATGTTTCAGGTTGGGACCCGTCTTCAGACTACATCACCTCTCCATGTTCTCTCCAGATGCTGCCTGACCCGATGAGTTACGTCAGCACTTTGAGTTCTTTTGTGTAAAACAGCATTTGCAGTTCCTTGTTCCCACCGAGTATTAAGGTAGATTGGCCATTTTTCTCATTGCAGTATGTGGCTTCTTACCACCGAGGAAAATAAACAATAGGGACGGCATGGTGGCGTAGCGGTAGAGTTGCCGCCTTAGTGCCAGAGACCCGGGTTCGATCCTGACGATGGGTACTATCTGTACGGAGTTTGTACATTCTCCCCGAGACCGCATGGTTTTTTTCCGAGATCTTCGATTCCCCCCCCCCCACACTCCAGACGTACAGGTTTGTAGGTTAATTGGCTTGGTATAAAGGTAAAATTATCTCTAGTGTACAGGGTAATGTTAATGTGCGGGGATCGCTGGTCGGTGTGAACTCAGTGGGCCTGTTTTCGCGCTGCATCTCTAAACAAAATTAATCTAAACATCATATTCCCTTCATAGACATAGACATTGACATAGAAAATAGGTGCAGGAGGAGGCCACTAGGCCCTTCGAGCCAGCACCACCATTCATTGTTATCATGGCTGATCGTCCCCTATCAATAACCCGTGCCTGCCTTCTCCCCATATCCCTTGACTCCACTAGCCCCTAGAGCTCTATCTAACTCTCTCTTAAATCCATCCAGTGATTTGGCCTCCACTGCCCTCTGTGGCAGGGAATTCCACAAATTCACAACTCTCTGGGTGAAAACGTTTTTTCTCACCTCGGTCTTAAATGACCTCCCCTTTATTCTAAGACTGTGTCCCCTGATTCTGGACTCGCCAAACTTTGGGAACATTTTTTCCTGCATCTAGCTTCTCCAGTCCTTTTATAATTTTATATGTTTCTATAAGATCCCCCTCATCCTTCTAAACTCCAGTGAATACGAGCCTAGTCTTTTCAATCTTTCCTCATATGACAGTCCCGCCATCCCAGGGATCAATCTCGTGAACCTACGCTGCACTGCCTCGATCACAAGGATGTCCTTCCTCAAATTAGGAGACCAAAACTGTACACAATACTCCAGATGTGGTCTCACCGGAGCCCTAAACAACTGCAGAAGAACCTCTTTACTCCTATACTGAAATCCTCTTGTTATGAAGGCCAACATTCCATTAGCTTTCTTCACTGCCTGCTGTACCTGCACGCCAACTTTCAGTGACCGGTGTACATGGACACCCAGGTCTTGCTGCACCTCCCCCTTACCTAACCTAACCCCATTGAGATAATAATCTGCCCCCTTTTTTTTGCCGCCAAAGTGGATAACCTCACATTTATCTATATTATACTGCATCTCCCACGCATCTGCCCACTCACTCAACCTGTCCAGGTCACACTGCAACCTCCTAACATTTAATTCATGGTAGTTACCGCACTTCAGTGTCGAAGAGACAAGAGCACCTTCAAATGAGTGATCATGAACTGATTGGCCAGGAAGGGCTGAGTCTATTTTGTAATTTCTATTTCATTCCTTGCATGCGAAGCACATCGATCACTTTTGAAATGTACAAACACACACTGTTTTCCTGAGCAATTTAGACCTCGACATGACTGAGAACTGTTAAATGAATTCAGTGTTTATTTATACTCGTCTGCTACTGAAACACGCCCAGAAAAGCCTGAGGTGAGTTAAACATGAAGTCATTGGGCGTGCCTCTGTTACAAATCATACTGCTCTTGTTGTTACATCTGTGGGTGGGTCTCACATAAGGCAGCGTTAATAATGAGCTCACATGGTAATACTGTAAGATCATAAGCAATCGGAGCAGGATTAGGCCATTCGGCCCAAAGTCTACTCCGCCATTCGGCCCAAAGTCTACTCCGCCATTCGATTATCGTTGATCTATTTTTCCCTCTCAACCCCATTCTCCAGACTTCTCCCCGTAACCTCTGACGTGGTAACTAATCAAGAATCCATCAATCTCCACTTTAACAAAACCCAATGACTTGGCCTCCACCGCCATCTGTGGCAGTGAATTCCACAGATTCACCATCTTCTGGCTAAAGAAATTAAAGTCATAGAGCCATAGAGTGATACCGGGTGGAAACAGGCCCTTCGGCCCAACTTGCCAACACCGGCCAACAATGTCCAGGCTACACTAGTCCCACTTGCCTGCGCTTGGTCCATATCCCTCCAAACCTTGTGTACCCAAGATAGACACAAAAAGCTGGAGTAACTCAGCGGGACAGGCAGCATCTCTGGAGAGAAGGAATGGGTGACGTTTCAGGTCGAGACCCTTCTTCAGACTGGTTAGGGATAAGGGAAACGAGAGATATAGATGGTGATGTGGAGAGATAAAGAACAATGAATGAAAGATATGCTAAATACTAACGATGATAAAGGAAACAGGCTGCTTGTAGGATGAAAATGAAAAGCTAGTGCAAATTGGGTGGGGGAGGGATAGAGAGAGAAGGAATGCCGGGGCTACCTGAAGTGAGAGAAATCAATATTCATACCACTGGGCTGTAAGCTGCCCAAGCAAAATATAAGATGCTGTTCCTCCAATCTGCTTTTAGCCTCACTCTGACAATGGAGGAGACAGAGGACAGAAAGGTCTGTGTAGGAATGGGAAGGGGAATTAAAGTGTTTAGCAACCGGGAGATCAGGTTGGTTCAGGCGGGCTGAGCGAAGGTGTTCCGCGAAACGATTGCCCAGTCTGCGTTTGGTCTCGCCGATGTATAAGAGTCCACATCTTGAACAACGGATACGGTAGATGAGGTTGGAGGAGGTGCAAGTGAACCTCTGCCTAACCTAAAAGGACTGTCGGGGTCCCTGGACAGAGTCAAGGGAGGAGGTATAGGGACAGGTGTTGCATCTCCTGCAGTTGCAGGGGAAGGTACTTGGGGAGAGGGTGGTTTGGGTGGGAAGGGATGAATTAACCAGGGAGTTGCGGAGGGAACGGTCTCTGCAGAAGGCGGAAAGGGGTGGCGATGGGAAAATGTGGCTAGTAGTGAGATCCTGTTGGAGGTGGCGGAAATTTCGAAGGATTATGTGTTGTATGCGACGGCTGATGGGGTGGAAGGTAAGGACTAGGCGGACTCTGTATCTGTTGCGACTAGGGGGAGGGGGAGCAAGGCGGAGCCACGGGATACCGAGGAGACACGAGTGAGGGCCTCATCTATGATGGGAGAGGGGTACCCCGATCCCTAAAGAATAACATCTCAGATGTTCTGGTATGGAACATCTCATCTTGGGCGCAAATGTGGCCTAGACGGAGGAATTGGGAGTAGCGGATAGAGTCTTTGTAGGAAGCAGGGTGGGAAGAAGTGTAGTCGAGATAGTTGTGGGAGTCAGTGGGTTTGTAATAGACGTCAGTCAATAGTCTGTTTCCTGTGATGGAAACTGTGAGATCAAGGAAGGGGAGAGGGGTGTCAGAGATGGTCCAAGTAAATTTGAGTGCAGGATGAAAATTGGTGGTGAAGTTGATGAAGTCCATGAGTTCTGCATGGGTGCAGGAGGTAGCACCGATGCAGTCGTCAATGTAATGGAGATATGGAGTTCGGGAATAAGGCCAGTGTACGCCTGGAACAGGGATTGCTCAACATACCCTACAAAGAGGCAGGCATATCTGGGGCCCATGCGGGTGCCCATAGCTACGCCTTGGACTTGGATACTGTATCTGTGTACCTATCTAACTGTTTCTTAAACGATGGGATAGTCCCAGCCTCAACTACCTCCTCTGGCAGCTTGTTCCACACACCCACCACCCTTTGTGTGTAAAAGTTACCGCTCGGATTCCTATTAAATCTTTTCCCCTTCACCTTGAGCCCATGTCCTCGATTCCCCTACTCTGGGCAAGAAACTCCGTGCATCTACCCAATCAATTCCTCTCATGATTTTGTACACCTTTATAAGATCACCCTTCATGCTCCTGCGCTCCAAGGAATAGAGACCCTGCCTACTTAACCTCACCCTATAGCTCACACCCTCTAGTCCTGGAAACATCCTCGTAAATATTTTCTGAACCCTTTCAAGCTTGACAATATCTTTCCTATAACATGGTGCCCAGAACTGAACACAATACTCTAAATGTGGTCTCGCCAACGTCTTATACAACTGCAACATGACCTCCCAACTTCTATACTCAATAATCTGACTGATGAAGGCCAATGTGCCAAAACCCTTTTTGATCACCTTATCTACCTGCGACTCGACCTTCAAGGAACCATGCAACTGCACTCCTAGATCACTTTGCTCTACAACACACCCCAGAGGCCTACCTTTTAATGCCCTTGAATCCTACCTCATCTCCATTCTAAAAGGTATGTCCTTTTTCTGCTCAGGTCAACAAGGTGACTATTTTGAAGTTTGGTCATTCTTACCCATCATCAGTTCCTTTTGAGGGCTTGAAGGGCTGGCTGTCTTGACAAGCTTGGCCTGAATGCCAACTCTCTTTGCAGGCGGAGCAAAACTGTAGGTGACAAGACGGGCATTGAACTGATGCAGCCTGGTGAGAATCACCCGCTTCAATCTGGCACACAGCCTGGCACTGAACCTTGGGGCACCTTGTCCTGGTGGGGTCCAGGTGGATCTCTGTGTAAATAAAAGAGAAATAAGTCATAAAATTCTTGTTACTTTTGGTAATCGAGTGCAAAATAAAGTTACCGAATAGTGATAAGCCTGGATACAGTGGATGTGGAGAGGATGTTTCCACTAGTGGTAGAGTCTAGGACCAGAAGACATAGTCTCAAAATAAAAGGACATACCTTTAAGAAGGAGATGAGGAGGAATTTCTTTAGTCGGAGGGTGGTGAATCTGTGGAATTCATTGTCACAGAAGGCCAAGTCAAAGGATATTTTTAAGGCGGAAATTGATAGATTCGTGATTAGTATGGGTGTCAGGGGTTGTGGGGAGTAGGCAGGAGAATGGGGTTGGGAGGGAGAGATAGATCAGCCATGATTGAATGCCAGAGTAGACTTCATGAGCCGGATGGCCTAATTCTACTCTTATTCCTTATGCCCTTCCTCCAAAATTGACGGGAACGGGAATGAAGATGATGGAAAGATCTATTAACAAAGAAATCTCCCTTATATTGTATGAAGTTATGATCTAGAAATTCTTGAGAAGGCAGAAATCAAACATGCAGAAGCTTTTCCCTCCACTAATCTTAATGGAATCATTATAAGAGCGATCTCCTGAGAGGCAAATTATATACCCAAAAAGAGTTTCAATGGCAGAATAAAGGTTTAGTTTAGAGATACAGCGCGGAACCAGGCCCTTTGGCCCACCGAGTCCGCGCCGACCAGCGATCCCCATACACTGACGCTATCCTTCACACGAGGGACAATTTACAATTTTTACCAAAGCCAATTAAACCTGCACGTCTTTGGAGTGTGGGAGGAAACCGGAGCACCCGGGAAAAACCCACGCGGTCTCACGGAAAACGAACAAACTCCGTACTGGCAGCACCCGTAGTCAGGATCGACCCCAGGTCTCCGTCGCTGCAAGGCAACAACCTTAGCGCTACGCCATTGTGCCGCCCCTGGTTGTACCATCAGAGGTCTACATCCACGATTGAAAGGCAAAGATGTGGCGATGGGACAAACAGGACATAGTTTCACCTCATTGCCTTTAAGGGACCAGATCTAGTGCAGAGCTTTTCTTCAGCAGATTAAATATTTTGGACAAAGACTGTGATGTGTCTTGCAGCGCCAGAGACCTGGGGGTCGATCCTGACTACGGGTGCTGTCAGTACGGAGTTTGTACGTTTTCCGTGGGACTGTGTGGGTTTTCTCCAGGTGCTCCGGTTTCCTCCCACACTCCAAAGAGGTGCAGGTTTTGTAGGTTTGACAGGATTCACGTGGGTGTAAAACAGTTTGCTGTTGGGAGCTGAGTCAATAGGATCAAGTACATGTAAAAGAAGCAAGGCGATTCAATTCACTCTCATGACTGCAGTAGGAATTAGACAAGACTGAATTTGAACTGCCTGCAAAAATCACAGCCCATTCCTTTCGGATAGCAGTGTTTGAAAAGGGACCCCTTTCCTGACACACGTCTCGTTATCAGTTTGAAACAGAAACAAATTTATAAATAGTGTGCGGTAAAATTTCCGAGAAGTAAAATTTCCAAAAAAGAAAAAGGAAATGCAGGTTAATTGGCTTGGTATAAGTGTAAATTGTCTCTAGTGTGTGGAGGATAGTGTTAGTGTGTGGGGATCACTGGTTGGCGTGGACTCGGTGGGTCGAAGGGCCTGTTTCCATGCTGCATCTCTAAACTAAAACTAAGGAAGCAAAGCACAAACAAGCCAGATTCAATTTACCGCCTCAGCAGATTAAGGTTGAAAATGGAAAATTAAAAAAAAAAAAAAAATTTGATCAACGACAGTGCTAGCTGACCCAATCAATAGTCGAAATAAAATAGTGACCCAAGTAGTCAAACCCCCTGTGAGTTGCCAGAGAGAGCACTTTTGCATATAAAAAGATTGCACACCTCGATCAAATTTCAGTTGCTGGTACAACTGAAGCAGGTCAGCTGGCACCAAACGAGCAATCTGAAACAAATAAAACAAAACAAATTAAACAAGAACCAAAAGGCATTTACTTTTAAATAAAAAAGATTAGACATACATTTCTCAAATGCCCTTAAACACTCCAGCTGATTCAAATGGTACTTTGTCACATGTACCTCGATACAGTGAAGGGTCAAGAACTTCAAATTCCTTGGCGTGCATTTTTCCGAAGATCTTTCCTGGACACTGACGCAATTATAAAGAAGGCACATCAGCGCCTCTACTTCCTGAGAAGATTACGGAGAGTCGGTATGTCAAAGAGGACTCTCTCGAACTTCTACAGGAGCACAGTAGAGAGCATACTGACTGGCTGCATCGTGGCCTCGTACGGCAACTTGAACGTCCAGGAGCGGAAGAGAACGCAGAAAGTTGTGACCACTGCCCAGTCCATCATCGGCTCCGACCTCCACACCATCGAAGGGATCTATCGCAGTCGCTGCCTCAAAAAGGCTGCCAACATCATCAAAGACCCACCCCATCCTGGCCACACACTCATCTCTCCGTTGCCATCGGGAAGAAGGTACAGGAGCTTGAAATCTGGTACATCCTGGTTCAGGAACAGCTACTTCCCCACAGCCATCAGGCTATTAAACTCGCCATCAAACAAACTCTGAACAATAACAGCCTATTGCGCTTTATCTGTTTATTTATTCTGTATGGTCTATGGTATATAGACACACTGAACTTATCTCCTGTTCTGTATTATGTTTACATATTCTGTTGTGCTGCAGCAAGCAAGAATTTCATTGTCCTATCTGGGACACATGACAATAAAACTCTCTTGATTCTTGAAATTCAATTTTTGCATACACTTCTGCAAAATCTTACTTTACATAAACACAATCAAACACACGTACAAGAGTGTAAGATTACACCGACGTAGTACACAAGAGTCACCACATTTTCCTTCAACGACATCTCGGCCTAGATTTATTATTGTCATGTGGGCAATAATAAATCTCGGCCTAGATTTATTATTGTCATGAGACCTCAGCGGTAGAGCTGTGGCCTCACAGCACCAGAGACCCGGGTTCGATCCTGACTACGGATGCCGCCTGTGTGGAGGTTGTTCGTTCTCACTGTGACAGCGTGGGTTTCCTCCCGGTGCTCCAGTTTCCTCCCACATTCCAAAACGACGCAGGTTTGTAGGTTAATTGGCTTCTGAAAATTACCCCGAATATGTAGGATGTGAAAGTGGGTACCGCAGACCTAGTGTGCAGGTGATCGATGGTCGGCGTGGACACGACGGGCAAAATGGCCTGCTCCATGCTGTATCTCTAAACTAAACTAAATCAACCGAGGTACAGTGAAAAGCCCTGTCGGCTGGTTCTTCTACCTGTCACAGCTCCCAGCAAGGACATTAGCAATGTTCTTGCTGGTGATTCCTTCTGCTCCCCTTCTCTACCATCATGGTTCCAACTCTCTCCAGTTCTCCATCTCGCTCCGACGCGGAGGGCCCAAACGCCGCCGGCTACGGGAGCCAAGATCGTCCCGTCAACGGAAGGCTCGAGGACCCCGACCGCGGGAGAACAAAGAAGGGAAGAGATTGAACTTTTTTTTTTGGCCTTCCATCACAGTGAGGAATGTGGAGGAGTCACTGTGGTGGATGTTTATGTTAAAATGTATTTTGTGTTCTGTTACTTTTTATTGGTATGACTATGGCAAATGAAATTCCTCGTATGTTGCAATGATTATGATTATGATTAAACCAGCATCTGCAGTTCCTTCCTACTCCTTTGTCTGCTCCACTGCGAAGGCTCCTCAAGGTATGCCTACTTTGAAGATGTTTTCCTCTTCTCTCAGACAGGAGTCCTGCTTTCCCTCTGTGACTCCTACTGTTCTCTGGCTCTCCAACAAAGGGTCGTAGAAGAAGGTTTCTGACCCGAAACGCTACCTATTCCTCTTCTCCAGAGATGCTGCCAGAACCACTGAGTTATTCCAACATTTTGTGTCTATCCAAGGACACTGGCAATTGTTACCTTCTCTGAGCAGATTGACACATCTAAATAAAAGATAATTAAATTGTCCTTTGCCAAATATCTGCCTTGCTAGTGTGCCTTAAAGACCTGAGGCTTCTCACTAAGGCGTGGCCCCATGGATGCGGGTTGATCTGCTAACTTGGCCACGAGCAAATAACTTGATAGCCACAACTGTGGAAATCAACAAGCTCTTCCAAGATTGCTACAGAGGAGAAACAGACATTGGGGAGAAGCCAGAATGGGGTTGAGAGGGAAACGTCGATCGGCCATGATTGGAGGCATTGGAGTAGACTCAATGAGCCGAATGGCCTAATTCTGCTCCTGTCTTCTGATCTTATGATCCAAACCTATGCTGACAATATGGACTCAGATACCCTTTGAGAACACCCTATCATTGCCTCATGGCATCAGTACATGTGGGGACTGGGTGTAGATGAAATCAGACTTGGACATCTACCATAGATATAAAGTGCTGGAGTAACACTGTGGGTCAGGCAAGATCTCTGGAGAAAAAGGATGGCTCATTTTTCGGGACGGTACCCTTCTTTAGACTCCCATTTCAGGTCGGGACCTTTCTTCATACTGTGGTTCCTTTCATTCGGTATAAACCAGCATCTGCAGTTCCTTTCTACCCATCTTGGACATCTAATGTATGTTTACCAAATTACCCAGCAGAGTAATATGATCGTTTTGCATTATTGATATCTGTATCTATTAGTGGAAAATGTAAGGTCAATTAGGATGTGCCATACCACTGCAAATAACTCTAGACTTCAAACTCCCAGGAGTCAATATCACCAACAATTTCTCCTGGACCACCCATATAGAAGCAGCGACCAAGAAAGCCCACCAACACCTCTAGTTCCTTAGAAGGCTTAGGAAGTTCGGCATGTGCCCAACAACTCTCACCAACGTCTACAGATACGCTATAGAAAGCATTTTATCAGGATGCATCACAGCATGGTTTGGGTAACAGCACCATCGAAGACCTCAAGAAATTGCCGGCAATTGTGGACGCAGCCCAGACCATCACGTAAACCAACCTCCCTTCCATTGACTCCATTTATACCTCACGCTGCCTCGGCAAGGCCAGCAGCATAATCAAGGACGAGTCGCACCCTGGCCACTCCCTCTTCTCCCCTCTCCCATCGGGCAAAAGGTATAGAAGTGTAAAAACGCACACCTCCAGATTCAGGGACAGTTTCTTCCCAGCTGTTATCAGGCAACTGAATCATCCTACCACAACTAGAGAGCAGTCCTGATCAGACTTTACTGGCTTTACCTTGCACTAAAGGTTCCTCCCTTATCATGTACTGTAAATGTATCGATTGTAATCATGTATTGTCTTTCCGCTGACTGGTTAGCACGCAACAAAAGCTTTTCACTGTACCTCGGTACACCTCAGTCTGAAGAAGGGTTTCGGCCAGAAACGTTGCCTATTTCCTTTGCTCCATAGATGCTGCCTCACCCGCTGAGTTTCTCCAGCACTTTTGTCTACCTTCGATTTTCCAGCATCTGCAGTCCCTTCTTAAACTAAACTGATTGACTGATTTTACATTCGAATTTGCAGTCGAGAATTCAACCAAATGGAGCATATCTGTGCTGAGAAAATAAACACATTAAATGAAAGTAGACCACATCCTCATAGCTTGTCTTGCTGCCTCATCCTCTCCCTGTCACAGATGGGTAGAACCACCACATCTGGGACAGCGGCGTTTTGGGCATCTTTTTGAGCACATACACATTCATACTGATGGGGAAAAGAGGATGTTGGCAGGAGCCACATTCCCACCAGCAGAACTTGTAACTCCACTTCTTCCGACAATTTGAAAATTGCACAATGTATGTAAAGTTATCTCACGACCAGATTAATCATGTTATAATTATAATACTTATACAACAGTGACGCAACGGTAGAGTTGCTGCCTGACAGTGCCAGAGACCCACGTTCGATCCTGACCATGGGTGTGGTCTGTACGGAGTTTGTACGTTCTCCCCGTGACCGCGTGGGTTTTCTCTGGGTGCTCTGATTTCCCACCCACACTCCAAAGATGTGCAGGTCTGTAGGTTAATTGGCTTTGGTAAAAACAATGTAAATTGCCCTTAGTGTTTAGGACGGTT
>JAXLNO010000954.1:0-211688 GCA_038087875.1 Malacoraja senta | reverse complement strand
TCTGGTATTACACTGAGGTAATCATTCAATAACCAATCCCCAAATGAAAAGAATCAAAGGGTTCACATGAGTAGCTATTAATTTGTTTCCATCCAGTTAAGTTTTAGTTCAGTTTTGCTTGCTGGTTACTAATCAGAGAGGTTTCGGACAGAACATTCGGGTGGATCTAGTGCAGTACAGAACCTGGCATAAGTTGTAGCAGCAATGAGTCACTATCTCCAGCGATGTCTGGCCAAGTCATAGAGTGATACAGTGTGGAAACAGGCCCTTTGGCCCAACTCGCCCACACCGGCCAACAATGTCCCAGCTACACTAGTCCCACTTGCCTGCGCTTGATCCATATCCCTCCAAACCTGTCCTATCCATGTACCTGTCCAATTGTTTCTTAAACGATGGGATAGTCCCAGCCTCAACTACCTCCTCTGGCAGCTTGTTCCATACACACACCACCCTTTGTGTGAAAAAGTTATCCCTCGGATTCCTATTAAATTTTTTCCCCTTCACCTTGAACCTATGTCTTCTGGTCCTCGATTCCCCTACTCTGGGCAATAGACTGTGTATCTACCCGATCTATTCCTCTATGATGTTGTATACCTCTATAAGATCTCCCCTCATCCTCCTGCACTCCATGGAATAGAGACCCAGCCTACTCAATCTCTCCCTATAGCACACACCCTCTAGTCCTGGGAACATCCTTGTAAATCTTTTCTGAACCTTTTCTAGCTTGACAATATCTTTCCTATAACATGGTGCCCAGAACTGAACACAATATTCTAAATGTGGTCCCACCAACGTCTTATACAACTGCAACATGACCTCCCAACTTCTATACTCAATACTCTGACTGATGAAGGCCAAAGTGCCCAAAGCCTTTTGGACCACCTTATCTATCTGCGACTCGACCATCAAGGAACCATGCACCTGTACTCCTAGATCCCTCTGCTCTACAATACTACCCAGAGGCCTACCATATACTGTGTAGGTCCTGCCCTTGTTCGACGTCCCAAAATGCAACACCTCACACTTTTCACAATTCCATCAACCATTCCTCCGCCCACCTGGCCAATCGATCCAGATCCTGCTGCAATCGTTCACAACCATCTTCACTATCTGCAAACCACTAACTTCTGTAATCATGTATAGTCTTTCCGCTGACTGGTTGGCACGCAACCTCGGTACACGTGATAATAAACTAAACTAACAAAATTAAGGGTCCCATTCTGAAAAGTTATCATCCATTCCAACATCTGCAGTTTCTCATCTCTCCATCAGTGAACAGACCCTCTTCAACACCTCCAATAATCCCCCCCACTCCTGGATTCACAGCTATTTCTCCCCTCCCCTCCTAGAATGCCCTTTAATTCTGAAGATATGACCGCTGTCCTAGACTCTCCCACCAGTGGAAACATCCTTTCCACATCCACTCTATCTATGCCTTTCATTATTCTGCAAGTCTCAATTAGGTCCCCCCTCAACCTTCTAATCTCCAGGCCCAGTGCTGTCAAGCGCTCATCATATGCTAACCCACTTCTTCTTGCGTATGGAGTGCACAGCTTAAAGTTGTAGGACAACTTGTTCTATTTGATCTTATTTGATTGTGCACACCAGGTTGATTGCATTCGTCGAAACAGGGCGGACCATGTGAAGGTTGCAATCTTCCACCCCCTAACCCACTTAATCCTGGAACATGGTCTGACTTGTTTGCGATTTCAGGCGTAGTTACTGAGCTGTTCTCACCATGCAACATGCGGATACCACTTTAATTTCCTTTGCAATACAGCTGTCCTCCCTTTTAGATAAGCCTTCGAGCAATAAAATTTGTAATAATGCCATGACCCTGTTTATATTTCTTAACATATGCATATCCAATGGCTCTCATGATATCACTTTCTCCTCCAAGATATTATTCACTTTAATGAATGTGTTTATTTGTTTCATACAAGAGCTGAATTTACTGGGATTTGGTTAAACCTGCTGAAGCTTCCCAATATATAACCAGTTTGTTTACCTTAGACTTTACTTTAGACTTTAATACATTTTAGTGACTTTAATTTAGTTTAGAGATACCGCGTGGAAACAGGCCCTTCGGCCCACTGAGTCTGTGCCGGCCAGCCATGCCCGTACGCTAGCACAATCCTACACACTGGGCACAGTTTACAATTTGGCAAAAGTCAATTAACCTGCAAACCTGTACGTCTTTGGAGTGTGGGAGGAAACCGGAGCACCCGGAGAAAACCCACGAGGTCATGGGGAGAATGTACAAACTCCGGACAGGCAGCACCCGTAGTCAGGATTGAACCTGGGTCTTTGGCGCTGTAAGGGAGCAACTCTACCACTGCGCCACTGCGCCCTGTTCTTTGCCTGTTCAACAATAACGTAGCTACATTTGGTGCCTCAGTAGTTTAAAGTTGAAAGCACAAATCAGCTGCTTGTGAAAGCATTTCTAGTCCAGAAATAACACACAAGGGACCGAATGAGACGACTTTCAACAAACAGGATAGGATCCTGGCGAGCCGTGGCCGTACCCGACAGCAGGGCTGGTTCGCCCGTAGTGGCACCGGGAACCCACTTGAAAAGACCCGGTGGGCGGTGCAGCCAGATGCGGTAAGACCTGGGGAAGCCACCGAGCCCGGCCCTAGCTCGTCGCCCGAAGACAGAAAGCAAAAAAAAATAATAATAATCGGGCCAGAGGTGAGAATTTGAAGAACTGCACAACAAGGGACATGGATATAACAGGTTTGGAGGGATCTGCACCAAACAGAGGCAGGTGGGACTAGTGTAGCTAGGACATGTTGGCCGGTGTGGGCAAGTTGGGCCCCAGGACCCGCTTCCACACTGTATCGCTCTATGACTCTAAGGGAGATCATGGCTCGAAGATGTAAAAAGATGCTACGTACCATCAAGAGCTCAAGCATCAGAGACCATCACGCAAAACAACCTCCCTTTCATTGACTCCAGCTACACTTCATGCTGCCTCGGTAAAGCCACCAGTATAATCAAGGACCAGTCTCTAAGACCACTCTATCATTGATACAGAGTGCAGGAGGTAGTCCTCAGCCTTGCAGCACATCAGTTCCTTGGACACAGTCCAACGTCCGCAATTGGGCAGAGGTGAATCGAACAATACTCCAACTTACGGAAGAACTTCCGTCCAGAGACAAAGCTGTTCCCGTGTCTGCTGGTGTGCGCGCTATCAAGCTTCAAGACTCATCAATTCTCTTCCATCACCCCTCATGATGACAAGTATTTGAACTGACATTCCTACATTCCACTGCACACCCTCCCACATTAGCAACACTGCAAACTTCATACCTAGCTCTTTGCTGCTCGAGACTAATGGGAATATCACAGCACAGACTTGCAGGATGCCTTGGGCCAGGTTGTCTGACCTACTCCCAACTCTTGGGAGTTTCAGGTCTCCACTCCCACACTCAGTTTCCTACCTTCATATCAAGCACTTCTGGGCTTGTCATATACACAACCAATTCAAGAGCAGCCATTTCTGCAGCAGACCCCACAAACCAAACCAATCACTTGCCTGAATTGGAGTGATGGACTGCAGAAACTCGATTCAATGCCACGATTTAAATGCGAAATGAAAAAAAGCAAGGATTTTTTTTTTTTTTTTGCAGGAAGGAACTGCAGATGCTGGTTTCTACCGAAGATAAACAAAAGTGCTGGAGTAACTCAGCAGGTCAGGCAGCGTCTCTGGAGAAAATGAATAGGTGACGATTCAGGCCGGAACCCTTCTTCAGACTGAAGAAGGGTTCCAACCCGAAACGTCACGTATTCTTGATGTGCCTCACGTATTCTGCCTGACCCGCTGAGTCACACCAGCATTTCGTGGAGTCCGAGTGAGGGTCTCGAATCCCCTGGGCAAGGGACTCCATGAGATTACCCGTTCTATTCCTCCAATGCAGTAGACGAGTGCAATCCTTATCTTTTCCAGTTTAGGATGCAACTTCAACAGCTGCCGGATTTCAATGCAGGTGTGGGGAGAACAGCTCCGTTCCCACAATAACCGCTTTTTGTCCAAACAGGACAATATAAAAAGCGTTTGTCAGCGTCATCATGTAGAGAGGTGTTTAAAGGGCCTGTCCCACTTAGGCGATTTTTTAGGCGACTGCAGTCGACTAGGCTGTCGCCACATGGTTGCTGGGGCGTCGCCTGTATGGTTGTGAGTAGTCTCCTCAGTTGCCCAAAGAGTAGTAACGTCTTTCTGGTCACCGCTGGATTTTCAACATATTGACCATTTTTCTGGCGAAAGTGGTGACCGTGGGTTTGACGCCGATGAGCGTAGCTTGACGTAGGTGCTGTCGTGGGTTGTCGCCAGGTTAATGTAGATTGTCGCCAGGATGTCGTAGGTTGTCGCCAGGTGACGCAGGTTGTCGCCGGTGACGACTTCAGTGAGTTCTATTGTCGTAGTCGCCGTCAGTCGCCTAAAAAAAAATCGCCTAAGTGGGACAGACCCATAAGAGTTGCATGAAGGCATGATTAGCTTTATATTAAAGCATGATATGCTGGGGTTCAGCAGTGAGACAGAGGTGCTGTTTTTGTGAAGAAGGGAGCTCACATGAGTCAGAGTGATGGCTGGAGCTGTGCATATAGGGCGACAATATTGACCTAAATAAGATTAGCATATATAAAAATGGTCTTAGAAAGAGTCCTCCAGCCCAGTTCTGTACGTCAGGGAGCCATCCTCATCAGTCAAGGGGCCTAACCTCCGAGATCATTTATGGAAGGTGTGGGTGTGCTCTTCAATAATCCTTGCATCAATTGTATTTAGTCTATCTTGGTTAGACAAAAAGCAGCAGTATTTGCTGAGGATTGTACAAATTGCCCCCAGGATCACTAGTCCAGAGCCATCCCATCCTGAATAACCAATTTGGATAGAGACTTATCCTTACTGAAATAACAATTCTGTATAATCGCACCTAATCGCCAACGGTCTGTCTGTCTTTTCGTCTTTTTTGTTATTTTTAGTGTGTTTTAAAAGTATGTGTCAATGTTCTCTGGTTTGTTTTATGTGGGGGGGGGGGAACTTTTTTTCAATCTCTTATCTTGCTGGAGATGCGATTGTTTACCGGATCTTTTCTCCGGTCGCTCTGCGGCCTAACATCATGGAGCTGGTGGCCTTGCTGGAGGCTGAATTTGAGCCTCACCGTGGGGCCGTGGACTTACCATCGGAGCCTGCGATCCCTTGCCTGGGATCGACGCCCCGATGCTGCGGATTTCAACTTCGAAGATAACGCAGTCTCGGGTAGAGACTGATGTCGGGAAGCTCCAAAGTCGTAAGTGTTCGATTAGCCCCGACCCGGGGTCCGATCGCCCGGCACGGAGGGCCCAACCGCCGGCTACAGGAGCCAAGATCGCCCCGACAACGGAAGGTTCGAGGCACCTGACCGCGGGAGAACAAAGAAGGGAAGAGATTGAACTTTTTTTTTCGCCTTCCATCACAGTGAGGAATGTGGAGGAGTCACTGTGGTGGATGTTCATGTTAAAATGTATTTTGTGTGTCTTGTTGCTTTTTATTGGTATGACTAATCAAATTCCTCATATGTTGCAAAACATACTTGGCTAATAAAGTATGATTATGATTTTTAAAAAAGCTCTTCCAACTCGTCCCTTAAATTTTTCCTACATCAATCAAGGGCTGCACGGTGACGCAGCAGCAAAGTTGCTGCCTTACAGCGCCAGAGCCGGGTTCAAGTTCAAGTGAGTTTATTGTCATGTCATAGGACAATGAAATCCTTGCTTTGCTTCAGCACAACAGAACATAGAAGGCATTGACTACAAAACAGATCAGTGTGTCCATATATCATTATATAAATATATACACACATGAATAAATATACGCACATGAATAAATGTTCGATCCTGACTACGGGTGCTGTCTAAATGGAGTTTGTACGTTCTTCCCAAGTGTCCTGTGTGGGTTTTCTCTGGATGCTCCGGTTTCCTCCCACACTCCAAGGATGTACAGATTTGTAGGTTAATTAGCTTGGTTAAATTGTAAATTGTCCCTAGTGTGTGGGTAGGAAAGTGTTCATGTGCGGGGATTGCTGGTCAGTGTGGACTCGGTGGGCTCTATCATAGAAACATAGAAAATATGTGCAGGAGGAGGCCATTCGGCCCTTCAAGCCAACACCGCCATTCATTGTGATCATGGCTGATCGTCCCCAATCAATAACCCGTGCCTGCCTTCTCCCCATATCCCTTGATTCCACCATCCCCTAGAGCTCTATCTAACTCTCTCTTAAATCCATCCAGTGACTTGGCCTCCACTGCCCTCTGTGGCAGGGAATTCCACAAATTCACAACTCTCTGGGTAAAAACGTTTTTTCTCACCTCAGTCTTAAATGGCCTCCCCTTTATTCTAAGACTGTGGCCCCTGGTTCTGGACTCACCCAACATTGGGAACATTTTTCCTGCATCCAGCTTGTCCAGTCCTTTTATAATTTTATATGTTTCTATAAGATTCCCCATCATCCTTCTAAACTCCAGTGAATACTATCCACACTGTATCTCTAAACTAAACTAAACCATGCTACCAATAGTGACTTTGTCATGAGATGTCTGATCCTACAGGTCTGGAATTCCCTTCAGACCCATTGAAGCAATAAAACTTTCTTTGAATGCTCCCAAGATGAGTGTTGAGTGAATTACCCTTTAACTGTGTGGGACTTGTGTAAGCCATTTCCATTTGCGATTACTCATCAAGACTCTAGCAAGTTAAAGTGTCAGTGCAGGTAGCGAGTCTCCAAACAGGAACTTTCTTCCCTCCCCACAAAAAAAAGGAACCAGTAAACTTCCAATAATAAAACTAACTACATTATCTCAGTTTAGTTTAGAGATACAGCGCGGAAACAGACCCTTTGACCCATTGAGTCCGCGCCGACCAGCGATCCCCGCACATTAACACTATCCTACACACACACACACACACACACACACACACTAGGGACAATTTACATTTTATACAAAGCCAATTAACCGACAAACCTGTACGTCTTTGGAGTGTGGGAGAAAACCGAAGATCTTATCGCAATTGCTTTGTAATGAACTATAGTCCTGATTTAAGGTCAGTAAATTCGAATTTAAGGTTAGTAAGATTAGTAACTTTTAAGGTTAATAAAAAGTTATCCAACACTTCTTAGAAATATGAACAAAAGATGCTGCCTGGCCCACTGGGTAGCCACAGCATTTTATGTCTTTCCTTGGTAAACCAGCTTCTGTTTGTCGCAACCATTGGTCAGCCAATCTCATGTTTTCAATTGCGATCACCCTGCTAAACATTCCTTACCTTTATAACGATAACTTCTACCTTAAAGTTGATTGGAAGAACAGCAACCGGTTGCTAAACACCAACTGCCCCTCCCATTCCCAAACTGTCCTTTCTGTGCTGGGCCTCCTCCACTGCCAGAGTGAGGCCCAACGCAACACGGAAGAACAGCACCTCATATTTCGCTTGGGCAGCTTACAACCCAGCAGTATGAATTTCTCTAACTTCAAGTAATCCTTGCTTTTCCTCTCTCTGTGTCCCTCCCCCACCCTAGTAATCCAACTAGTTTCAGTCCTCTGATTAATTTTACAGATTGTATGCCTGCTTGTCACCTTCCCCTCAGCGAACAATGAACCATTCTACATATCCTTATTATTTTCCGCTTTGATCTTTCATTTTCACACCTTACCCTTCCATATCTCTAGACTACATCTTTCCTGACTCTGTCTGAAGAACGGTCTCGACCCAAAACGTCATCTATTCCTTTTCTCCAGAGATGCTTTCTGACCCGCTGAGTTACTCCAGCTTTTTGTGTCTATCTTCGGTTTATACCAGCATCTACAGTTCTTTCCTACATATAACTTCCACCTTGCTCGATACAAACATTTTGAACAGGAGCTGAGAGATGGCAACATCACTATGCGAGATACTAAAGCACACAGCAAAACACTGCCAGGAGGACTCTTACACCACTAGAGTTCTGTCAAGGGGTCACCAGTCCAAATGTGCTTTTCAGAATAGCAGGCAGTGACTAGTGGGGTGCCGCAAGGCTCAGTGCTGGGACTCCAGTTATTTACAATATATATTAAAGATTTAGACGAGGGAATCTTCAAGTTTGCGGATGATACAAAGCTGGGTGGCAGCGTGAGCTGCGAGGAAGATACTATAAGGCTACAAGGTGACTTGGATAGGTTGGGTGAGTGGGCAGATGCATGGCAGATGCAGTATAATGTGGACAAGTGTGAGGTTATCCCCTTTGGTGGCTAGAACAGGAAGGCAGATTATTATCTGAATGTTGTCAGAATAGGAAAAGGGGAGGTGCAACGAGACCTGGGTGTGCTTGTACATCAATCACTGAAAGTAAGCATGCAGGTAAAGCAGGCAGTGAAGAAAGCTAATGGCATGTTGACCTTCATTGCGAGAGGATTTGAGTTTAGGAGCAAGGAGGTCCTATGCAGTTGTACAGGGCCCAGGTGAGACCGCACTTGGAGTATTGTGTGCAATTTTAGTATCCTAATTTGAGGAAGGACATTTTGCTATTGAGGGAGTGCAGCGTGGGTTCACCAGATTCATTCCCGGGATGTCGGGACTGACATATGATGAAATAATGGGTCGACTGGGGTTGTATTCACTGGAATTTAGAAGGATGAGAGGGTATCTTAAAGAAACATATAAAATTCTTAAAGGATTGGACAGGCTAGATGCAGGAAAAATGGGTCACAGAACCAGTAGTCACAGTTTAAGAATAAGGAGTAGCCCATTTAGGATTGAGGTGAGGAAAATCTTCTTCACCCAGAGAGTTGTGAATCTGTGGCATTTTCGATCACATAAGGCAGTGGAGGCCAATTCACTGGATGTTTTCAAGAGAGTTAGATTTAGCTCTTAGGGCTGAAGGGATCAAGGGATATGGGGGGAAACAATTCAGGAACGGGGTACTGATTTTAGATGTTTCACTATGTTTAGGGCTCATTTAGATGGGCACTTGAATAATCAGGGCATGGCCCATTGGATGTGGACCAATGTGGCAAATGTGATTAGAGTGGACGGGCGAAAAGGTCAGCATTGACGTGGTGGGTTGAAGAGTCTGTTTCTGTGCTGTCCAACTCCATGACTTCCATTCAGAGTAGAGGGATGTGTGTAATCGGGTTTATGTGACTGAACCCGAGCTGAGATACACACCACGAGATAATAATAGGTTTATTTAAAACTTTCAGATGTTGTTTGAGACAATTTGCAGCATTAAAGGGGAAATATAGATGCAGATTTACTGATAGCTTCCACCTTGCTCGATACAATAATTTTTTGAACGGGAGCTGAGGGATGACAACATCACCATGCAAGCTACTAGAGCACACAGCAAAACACTGCCAGGAGGACCCTTACACCACTAGAGTTCTGTCAAGGGGTCACCAGCCACATCTGAGTGGATTCTGACACAATCACTGACATACTGATGGATTGAGATAAACTTTCGGAAATAACGCAGAAACTTGGGTGCAGTAGCCAGCAAAAAAAAAATGAAAACCTACTAAAACGATCAAGTGATATTTGGATCCAAGCAAACATTCCACAGCATCCACAAAGGTTTAGAAGTGTGAAACTCACACCTCCAGATTCAGGGACACTTTCTTTCCAGCTGTTATCAGGCAACTCGCTAGAATTTAGGAGATTGAGAGGGGATCTTATAGAAACGTACAAAATTCTTATGGGGTTGGACAGGCTAGATGCAGGAAGATTGTTCCCGATGTTGGGGAAGTCCAGGACAAGGGGTCACAGCTTAAGGATAAGGGGGAAATCCTTTAAGACCGAGATGAGGAAAAACTTTTTCACACAGAGAGTGGTGAATCTCTGGAACTCTCTGCCACAGAGGGTAGTTGACGCCAGTTCATTGGCTATATTTAAGAGGGAGTTAGATGTGGCCCTTGTGGCTAAAGGGATCAGGGGGTATGGAGAGAAGGCAGGTACGGGATACTGAGTTGGATGATCAGCCATGATCATATTGAATGGCGGTGCAGGCTCGAAGGGCCGAATGGCCTACTCCTGCACCTATTTTCTATGTATCTATGTAACTGAATCATCCTACCACAACCAGAGAGCAGTGCTGAACTACTATCTACCTCTTTGGTGACCCCCGGACTATCCTTGATCGGACTTTGCTGGCTTTACCTTGGAATAAATATTATTCCCTTATCATGTGTCTATACACTGTAAATGGCTCGATTGTAATCATGCAGATAGACACAAAATGTTGGAGTAACTCATCGGAACAGGCAGCATCTTTGGATGGAAGGAATGGGTCGAGACGCTTCTTCAGACTGAGAGTCAGGGGAGAGGGAGACACAGAGATAAGGAAGTGGAAGGTGTGAGAAATCACGTATTGTCTTTCTGCTGATTGGGTAGCACGCAGCAAAAAGCTTCTCACTGTACTTCGGTACATGTGACAATAAACTAAACTGAAACAGCATCCGCCTGCTTCCAAAATCCAGGAACCAACCAAAGGAGGTGCTGAAGCAGCCAAATCCAGGGGGAGTCCAGGACCTGGGGCCACTGTTTAAGAATAAGGAGTAAGCCATTTATAACGGAGATGAGTAAACACTTTTTCACACAGAGAGTGGTGAGTCTGTGGAATTCTCTGCCTCAGAGAGCGGTGGAGGCAGGTTCTCTGGATGCTTTCAAGAGAGAGCTAGATCGGGCTCTTAAAAATAGCGGAGTCAGGGGATATGGGGAGAAGGCAGGAACGGGGTACTGATTGGGGATGATCAGCCATGCTCACATTGAATGGCTCAAAGGGCCGAATGGCCTCTCTCCTGCACCTATTGTGTATTGTCACCCAACAGGAAACGAATGGCAAACAGTCAAACTTCCCCAAAGCCATCAACACAAACAGTGTATGCCACAGGCACTTTCCAAAACAAAACACATTCTACTTTTGCCTTGAGAGCTTCGAGAAAGATGTCTCAGTTTGTGAATTAAGGCTTCCCATCTGCAGCAAAAATGTTTGGAGCTACTTTTTGGGAGGGCACCAATATTCTGGTTGAACTGCTCAGATGAACACTGAGATTTTCTGATCACTTTTTTTTACTCCTTCCTCCTTTCTTTTCACTTACTTACATCTCACGGTCGTGAATGTCACGGAGAATATATCACGAAACAAATTACATTACTCCTCTGAAGCAGTCAACATCACACCATTCAAACAGAAACACAGAAAGTAGGTGCAGGAGTAGGCCACTTGGCTCTTCAAGCCAGCACTGCCCTTTGAAAATGATCATGGCTGTTCATCCAGAATCAGTGCCCTGTTCCCGCTTTTTCCCCCCCCCCCATATCCCTTGAATCCGTTAACCCTTGAAGGTAATCTTGAAGGTAAGAACTTGTTTTGTTACTTCTAAAGTAATATTTTAAAGCAGTTTTTCAGGATCTTTTTATTTTACAATGTGAAAAAAATCACCATATTCAGAAATCTGAGAAAAGGGATTTTATTTGAGTGCTTTACCCCATTTTCACTCACACTCTATTTCTTGCAGTCACAGTGTCTTCCCCAAGGCTGAAGGTACATTAGAAATGCAATGTTAGCATTCATTTTGAGAGGGTTAGAATATAAAAACAAGGGTGTAATGCTGAGGCTTTATAGGGCACAGGTCAGGCCACATTTGGAGTATCGTGAGCAGTTTTGGGCCCCATATCTGAAGGAGGATGTGCTGCCTTTGGAGAGTGTCCAGAGCAGGTTTACAGGAATGATCCTTGGGATGATTGGGTTAACACATGAGGAGTGTTTGATGGCACTAGACCTGTCATCGCTGAGTTTAGAAGGATGAGTTAAGATCTCATTGAAATCTGCCAAATAATGAAAGGCCCAGATAGAGTGGATGTGGAGAGGACGATTCCAGTGGTGGGAGAGTCTCGGACTGGTGGGCACAGATTAAGGATAAATGGACATGTCTTTAGAATGGAGATGAGCCGGAATTTCTTTCGCCAGAGAGTGATGAATCTGTGGAATTCATTGCCGCAGACGGTGTCACGGGCAGTCACGGTGGCACAGCGGCAGAGTTTCTGCCTTACAGCAAAATGCAGCGCCAGAGACCCGGGTTCAATCCCGACTATGGGTGCTGTCTGTATGGAGTTTGTACGTTCTCCCCGTGATCTGCGTGGGTTTTCTCCGAGATCTTCGGTTTCCTCCCACACTCCAAAGACGTACAGGTTTGTAGGTTAATTGGCTTGATAAAAATGTTAAATTGTCCAAGTTGGCGATATGCAGAGTACTGCCCAGCCGACTACAAAATTCAGAAGGTTCAGAAGGATGTAGAGGCCAAGTCGTTGAGTATTTTTAAAGTGGAGATTGATGGGTTGTTAATTAGTAAAATCATCAAAGGCTACAGGGAGAGGCAGAAGAGTAGGGTTGAGTGGGAAAAATATATCAGCTATGATCGATCGGTGGGACAAACTCAATGGGCCAAAGGCCTAATTCTGCCCCTATGTCTTCTGGTCAATGGTATTGGATCCTAGAGTGTGGCAAATGATCCTCACGAGGTATTAGAATAGACAATAGACAATAGGTGCAGGAGTAGGCCAATCGGCCCTTCAAGCCAGCACCGCCATTCAATGTGATCATGGCTGATCATCCACAATCAGTACCCAGTTCCTGCCTTCTCCCCATATCCCCGGACTCCGCTATCTTCAAGAGCCCTACCTAGAAGAAGGATTCACTGAGATATCAATGGGAAAACAGAATGTCAAAATTTGGTTGACTAAATCATTATAATTTGAAGTGCTGCATGTACATTAACAACTGGCTCAAAATGGTTGAAAACAAAGGACATCGACAAGGAAGAAATATTGCAACATTAAACAAAAGCATAAATCGGTATGCACAGAGCATATTCTATTCATAACAAAATATTGTTACCTCTATATCCTGAAAGACACCGTTCTTCGGGCATCCCAGTTCTGGACAAGTGACTGGAGATCCACAACCTTCCCTGATCATCAATTCGACATATTGTGTCAAGCACTGATGGGTCCGACAGGGGAGAGAAATAAAAAAAGCACATCAGTTACTTGGTATCAACATGTCTGCTATGTTGATTGAATCGGTAAACCTTTGGAGTATTGTGAGCAATTTTGGGCCCAATATCTGAGGAAGGAGGTGCTGGTGCTGGAGAGGGTCCAGAGGAGGTGTACGAGAATGATCCCAGGGATGAGTGGGTTAACTTATGATGAGCGTTTGATGGCACTTGGCCTGCACTCACTGGGGTTTAGGAGGATGAGGGGACACCTCAGTGAAACACCGAATAGTGAAAGGCCTGGATAGAGTGGATGTGGACAGGATGTTTCCACAAGTGGGAGATTTAACAGACATTCCTTTAGGAAGGGGTTAAGGAGGAATTTCTTTAGTCAGAGGGTGGTGAATCTGTGGAATTTATTGCCACAGGAGGCTGTGGTGGCCATCAATGGACCATTTTAAGGCATAGATGGATAGATTCTTGATTAGTACGGGTGTTACGGGTTTTGGGGAAAAGGCAAGAGAATGGCGTTAAGAGGAAGGACATTCTTGCTATTGAGGGAGTGCAGCGTAGGTTTACAAGGTTAATTCCCGGGATGGCGGGACTGTCATATGCTGAGAGAATGGAGCAGCTGGGCTTGTACACTCTGGAGTTTAGAAGGATGAGAGAGGATCTCATTGAAACATATAAGATTGTTAAGGGTTTGGACACGCTAGAGGCAGGAAACATGTTCCCGATGTTGGGAGGAGTCCAGAACCAGGGGCCACAGTTTAAGAATAAGGAGTAAGCCATTTAGAACGGAGACGAGGAAACACTTTTTCTCGCAGAGAGTTGTGAGTCTGTGGAATTCTCTGCCTCAGAGGGCGGTGGAGGCAGGTTCTCTGGATGCTTTCAAGAGAGAGCTAGATAGGGCTCTTAAAAATAGCGGAGTCAGGGGATATGGGGAGAAGGATGATTGGGGATGATCAGCCATGATCACATTGAATGGCGGTGCTGGCTCGAAGGGCCTACTCCTGCACCTATTGTCTATTGTCTAAGAGGGAAAGATAGATCCGCCATGATTGAATGGCAGAGTAGACTTGATGGGCAGAATGGCCTAATTCTGCTCCTATCACTGATGAACATGAATTTTAGGTTTCACTCATCACGCCGTGAGACTCTAGTTTAGTTTAGAGATGCAGCTTGGACACAGAGTCCAGCCCAACCAACACTGGATCTACATTATCCCACTTTCTCATCCTCTCCCTACACAAGAGGGGCAATTTACCGAGGCCAATAAACCTACAAACTTGCACGTCTTTGGGATGTGGGAGGAAACTGAAGCACCCGAGGGAAACCCACGCGGTCACAGGGAGAACGTGCAAACTCCACACAGATGGCATCAGAGATCAGGATCGAACCCAGATCTGAGGCAACAGATCTATTCTGAGCCACTCGAATTCTAAGTGAATGCAAATATTCTGTGCTGCTGCAAGCAATAGTTATCAATGCACAAATATTAGCACGTTATTCCATCCATACAATATTTTTATTGAAAGCTAAAAATGCCATGAACTGTCGGTTATTAGTGTTACCTTGTGATATAGCTAGAAGCTCTGAAATAAGGCCTAGTGAACAGATTGCAAGTTATGTTTCCAAGAGATAGAATTAAATTTGTCACGATGACGTAGCGGTAGAGCTGCTGCCTTACAGCGCCAGAGACCCAGGTTCGATCCTGACTACAGGTGCTGTCTGTACGGAGTTTGTATGTTCTCCCCGTGTGTTTTCTCCAGGTGCTCCTGTTTCCTCCCACATTCTAAACATGCATTTTGTAGGTTAATTAGCTTCTGTTCTGATATTAGCTGATGAGGAGGGGATCTTAACAGGAACATATAAAATTATAAAAGGACTGGACAAGTTAGATGCAGGAAAAATGTTCCCAATGTTGGGCGAGTCCAGAACCAGGGGCCACAGTCTTAGAATAAAGGGGAGGCCGTTTAAGACTGAGGTGAGAAAAACGTTTTCACCCAGAGAGTTGTGAATTTGTGGAATTCCCTGCCACAGAGGGCAGTGGAGGCCAAATCACTGGATGGATTTAAGAGAGAGTTAGATAGAGCTCTAGGGGCTAGTGGAATCAAGGGATACGGGAGAAGGCAGGCACGGGTTATTGATTGGGGACGATCAGCCATGATCACAATGAATGGTGGTGCTGGCTCGAATGGCGGTGCTGGCACCTATTCTCTATGCTTCTATGTTTCATTGTAAATTGTCCCTAGTGTGTAGGACAGAACTAGTGTACGGGTGATTGCTGGATGGCCCGGACGCGGTGGGCCAAAGGGCCTGTTTCCACACTGTATCTCTAAGCTAAACACTAAACTAATTAAGGATTCAGAGTAGCAACTCAGATTTATTCAATATTCTGCACCAATGTTAACTAAACTACTGCCTTCTGTATACATTCAAGATGCTCAGAGAGAGATTACGTCTCATATTAATAGCCCCAGTCAAGTGAGATATCGTTATTTGTGTTTCTTGGCCGGTTGCTGCTGTTTTCCAGACAGACGCTGGTGACTTTCCAACATTCTGTACCTGGCAAGAATGAATATGTCTGGGATGTAGGTGGACTGCTGAAGGTTCAGAAGAGGCAGAAATTAGGTTTGGGTTTATTCTTGTCATATGCAGCAAGTTATAGTGATAAGCTGTGTTGTGCATGCTATCCAAATAGATCAGATGTACCACACATAGATACAATCAATTCAAACTCATGAGCAATAGGTAGAGCAAAGGGGAAGATACAGAGTGGCTGTGGAAAGGATGTTGCTACTAGTGGGAGAGTCGAGGACTAGAGGTCATACTCTCAGAATTAAAGGACGTTCCTTAAAGAAGGCGATGAGGAGGAATTCCTTTAGTCAGAGGGTGGTGAATCTGTGGAATTCTTTGCCACGGAAGGCTGTGGAGGCCAAGTCAATGGATATTTTTAAAGCAGAGATAGATAGATTCTTGATTAGTTGGGTGTCAGGGGTTATGGGGAGAAGGCAGAAGACTGGCGTTAGGAGGGAGATATAATCAGCCATGATTAAATGGCAATGGACTTGATGGGCTGAATGGCCTAATTCTGCTCCTATCACTTAGGACCCTATGAACTCAAGTATCATTTCATAAATCTGTACTTGCAGAAATCTGGGTACATCTGGATTGTTAAAAGGCAAGGTGCGCAGCAATAGAGTTGCTGCCTCGCAGCGCCAGAGACCTGGGTTCGAACCTGACTACGGGTGCTGTAGATGGAGTTTGTACACTCTCCCCTTGATCACGTGGGTTGTCCCTGGATGTTTCGGTTTCCTCCCACACTCCAAAGACATACAGGTTTGTAGATTAAGTGGCTCCGGTAAAGATTGTAAATTGTCCCTCGCGTGTAGGATAGTGTTAGTGTGCGGGGATCGCTGGTCGGTGCCAACATGGTGGGCTGAAGGGCCTGTTTCCCTGCTGTATCTCTAAATTAAAGTAACTCTCTGAACTCAAGTATCATTTTATAAATCAATACTCTCAGAATCTTAGACCCGTTTACCAGCAAAGTTAAAGACGATTTAACCTATTAGAAACATAGAAACATAATGCAGGAGTAGGCCATTCGGCCCCTCGAGCCAGCACCGCCATTCATTATGATCATGGCTGATCATCCAAAATCAATACCCTGTTCCTGCTTTCTCCCCATATCCCTTGATTCCGTTAGCCCTAAGAGCTATATCCAACTCTTTATTTGAAAAAGTCTGTACAACTAGATTATTAAAAAGCAAATCATTGTAGCATAACCCTTTTGTTGTTAAAAGCGCTTGCTATACAGTCCTACAAGAATCCGACATCCTCAAAATAACACAAGGGTTATAGAAACATAGAAACATAGAAAATAGGTACAGGAGTAGGCCATTCGGCCCTTCAATATGATCATGGCTGATCATCCAACTCAGTATCCTGTACCTGCCTTCTCTCCATACCCCCTGATCCCTTTAGCCACAAGGGCCACATCTAACTCCCTCTTAAATATAGCCAATGAACTGGCCTCAACTACCTTCTGTGGCAGAGAATTCCACAGATTCACCACTCTCTGTGTAAAAAATGATTTTCTCATCTCGTTCCTAAAAGATTTCCCCCTTATCCTTAAACTGTGACCCCTTGTTCTGGACTTCCCCAACATCGGGAACAATCTTCCTGCATCTAGCCTGTCCAACCCCTTAAGAATTTTGTAAGTTATCCAACTAAGGAAACAAACATGCAGGTTAATATGCACAGTACTCAATATTAATGATAAATAAACATTTGAGAGAGAGCGATGGAGGTAATTCAGTAGATACAGTGTGCACAGATTTTGGAAAAGCTTTTGACCTCATAAAACTTGCTAAATTAGAGAATATTAAGATATAAAAAGGAAAGCAAATTGGATTTATGGAAAACAAATCCTTTTCCAGAGGCTTTGGATCTGAATTTAGGGCACCACATATATAGACCACACGTAGTGATCTGGTTAGGGACCTGGACAGCTGATTGACAAAATTGGGGTCATTAGATAATTTTATTGGAATATTAAACATAGATATGGGGTATCTTAGAAAAGTGATATGCTGAAATAGATATGATTTAATAAAAGGCTGATATCAATGTCAGCAAATTTAAGATACAGCACTTCCGATTGTAAGAAAGATAATCTTCTCTGCACTCCTTCCAACTCAATCATGTCGAGAAGTTAAACGAGTACTTTGGTCCTGTCTTCACTAAGGAAGACACAAACAATCTCCCAGAAATATACGAGGGGACTGAAGGTCTAGTGGGAGGGAGGGACTGAAGGGAAGCCACATTAGTCAGGAAATGGTGTTAGATAAACTGTTGAGACTGAAGGCAGAAAAATCCCCAGGGCCTGATGGCCTGCATCCCAGAGTACTCAAGGAGGTGGCCCTAGAAATCGTGGATGCATTGGTGATCATTTTCCAATGTTCTCTCGACTCTGGATCAGTTCCGGTGGACTGGAGGGTAGCCAATGTAACCCCACTTTTTAAGAAAGGAGGGAGAGAGAAAACGGGGTATTATAGACCAGTTAGCCTTACGCCGGTAGTGGGGAAGATGCTTGAGTCGATTGTTAAAGATGTTATAGCAGCACATTTGGAAAGCAGTGACAAGATCTGTCAAAGTCAGCAAGGATTTATGATGGGGAAATCATGCTTGACTAATCATCTGGAATTTTTTGAAGATGTAACAAGTAGAATGGATAAGGGAGAGCCAGTGGATGTGGTGTATCTGGACTTTCCAAAAGCCTTTGACAAGGTCCCACACAAGAGGTTAGTGTGCAAAATTAGAGCACATGGTATTGGGGGTAGGATATGACATGTATAGAGAACTGGTTGGCAGACAGGAAGCAAAGAGTAGGAATTAATGGGTCCTTTTCAGAATAGCAGGCAGTGACTAGTGGGGTGCCGCAAGGCTCCGTGCTGGGACTCCAGTTATTTACAATATATATTAACGATTTAGACGAGGGAATTAAATGTGACATCTTCAAGTTTGCGGATGACACAAAGCTGGGTGGCAGTGTGAGCTGCGAGGAGGATGCTGTGAGGCTGCAGGGTGACTTGGATAGGTTGGGTGAGTGGGCAGATGCATGGCAGATGCAGTATAATGTGGATAAGTGTGAGGTTATCCCCTTTGGTGGCTAGAACAGGAAGGCAGATTATTATCTGAATGTTGTCAGAATAGGAAAAGGGGAGGTGCAACGAGACCTGTACATCAATCACTGAAAGTAAGCATGCAGGTACAGCAGGCAGTGAAGGAAGCTAATGGTATGTTGACCTTCATTGTGAGAGGATTTGAGTTTAGGAGCAAGGAGGTCCTATGCAGTTGTACAGGGCCCTGGTGAGAATGCACCTGGAGTATTGTGTGCAATTTTAGTATCCTAATTTGAGGAAGGACATTTTGCTATTGAGGGAGTGCAGCGTAGGTTCACCAGATTCATTCCCGGGAAGGCGGGACTGACATACGATGAAAGAATGGGTCGACTGGGCTTGTATTCACTGGAATTTAGAAGGATGAGAGGGTATCTTATAGAACCATAAAAAATTCTTAAAGGATTGGACAGGCTAGATGCAGGAAAAATGGGTCACAGAACCAGGGTCACAGTTGAAGAATAAGGGGTAGCCCATTTAGGACTGAGATGAGGAAAAGCTTCTTCACCCAAAGAGTTGTGAATCGGTGACATTCTCTATCACAGAAGGCAGTGGAGGACAATTAACTGGATGTTTTCAAGAGAGTTAGATTTAGCTCTTAGGGTTGAAGGGATCAAGGGATATGGGGAGTAAAAAAAATCAGGAACGGGGTACTGATTTTAGATGTTTCACTCATGTTTAGGGCTCATTTAGATGGGCACTTGAATAATCAGGGCATGGCGCATTCGATATGGACCAATGTGGCAAATGCGATGAGAGTGGACGGGCGAAAAGGTCAGCATTGACGTGGTGGGTTGAAGAGTCTGTTTCTGTGCTGTCCAACTCCATGACTTCCATTCAGAGTAGAGGGATGTGTGTAATCGGGTTTATGTGACTGAACCCGAGCTGAGATACACACCACGAGATAATAATAGGTTTATTTAAAACTTTCAGATGTTGTTTGAGACAATTTGCAGCATTAAAGGGGAAATATAGGTGCAGATTTTACTGAGGCTTAGCCAGATAATATGACAATATACAAAAATCTTCAAATATTTGACTTTTGATCTTTAGAATTACATTTTAATTGGATTGACTTGCATGTTGAAAAGCATGTTGGAAGCCGATCACTCTCAGAAGGCAAAAAGGAGCCAAGACCCAAAGAACATACGAGGGATTTGGAAAAAAATGATGCACAGCGATGCAGACATCTTTAGAGTTCACTTCCAATGCTTGTGATTGAGGCAGAAACAAATGATGATCATCAGATTAAATTGGACAGGGGGGTGAAAGAAATACGTTGAAGGGATAGGGAGAAGCTATGCTTAAAACTACGGATGTAAAAGGAAGATAAATCGTTGGACTGAAAGGCTTCTTTCTATTTTGTGACGTATTCGTTCGTCCAATATGTTTCTAGGTACGAAGACAGACACAGAAAGATGGAATAACTCAGCGGGTCAGGCAGCATCTCTGGAGAAAAGGAATAGGTGACGTTTCGGGTCGAGACCCTCCAATTTCCACATACACTAATATTTTGTTCAAGTCAAGTCAAGTTTATTTGTCACATACACATACAAGATGTGCAGTGAAAATGAAAGTGGCAATGCCTTCGGATTGTGCAAAAAACTACAGAACAGAATAGAACAGAATCAGTATTTACATATTAGAAAAAAACAGCAATTTTAAAAAGACACAACACAACAGTAAATTGGTACAGTAAGTTAATCCCTGGTGAGATAAGAGTTTACAGTCCTAATGGCCTGTGGGAAGAAACTCCGTCTCATCCTCTGTTTTAACAGCATGACAGCGGAGGCGTTTGCCTGACCGTAGCAGCTGGAACAGTCCGTTGCTGGGGTGGTAGGGGTCCCCCATAATGTTGCTGGCTCTGGATCTGCACCTTCTGATGTGTAGCTCCATGTATAATGCTTAGCTTCTAAAAAAGCGCAGGCAACCAGATTAGAAGAGCTCTAACTCATGAAAGCCAATGAAGGTAGTGTTGAAATAGTAAAGTTCAGAGGGAATAAAAAACAGTGGTTGTCAAAAGATGAGTAAATATTAGTCATAGAGTCATACAGCACGGAATCAGGACCTTCACCCAAATTGTCCATGCCGGCTCAGATGCCCCGTCTATGCTAGTCCCATCAGTTCGCGTTGAGTGCGTATTTCAATAAATCTTTCATCCCCGTATCTATTCTTGAGATTTGTCATTTAAAGCAAACCCCCATTTTTCTCCAGCCATTAAAAATGACAGCAATCTCATTTCGAGCTTTGTACTGGGTCCAATAGACAATAAGTGCAGGAGTAGGCCATTCGGCTCTTCGAGCCAGCACCGCCATTCACTGTGATCATCCCCAATCAGTACCCCGTTCCTGCCTTCTCCCCATATCGCATGACTCCGCTATCTCTAAGAGCCCTATCTAGCTCTCTCTAAAAGGTATCCAGAGAACCGGCCTCCACCACCCTCCAAGGCAGAGAATTCCACAGACTCACAACTCCCTGTGTGAAAAAGTGTTTCCTCATCTCCGTTGTAAATGGCTTACCCTTATTCTTAAACGGTGGCCCCTGGTTCTGGACTCCCCCAACATCGGGAACAATTGCAGCAAGTTCCACTCTGTTAGGAGCTGCTGAGAACACTCACCATGGTGCAGAAGCAACAGCTGCACTGATTCAGAGCGGTCATTTTTATCGGGAGTGTAGTCACAAAGGCAGAGCTTGCACTTCATCAGTGGCTCCAGAGCCAGGTCCACCGACGGACCTTTTGCCATCACCTGTAGGGTCTTAGTAGCCATCTCCACTCTGCCAAGTTAGGCCTCTGGATCCAGCCCAGGTACCTGTAAGACGCACATAAAACAATAAAAGGTGTTATTATAACATCACATGGATGATTCAGCCAGGATTTCCTAGTCATACAGCGTGGAAACAGGCTCTCTCGCCTAACCTGCCCATGCCGACCAACATGCCCCATCCACACCTCTGCCCATTACTTTCTGACATGGAAAGTGCTGCAAAACTACAACCTTTTGTGAAGAGTCTCACACAAGGGATGATTTAATAGATGGAAAATGGGAGCAGTGACCATGATGTTCCAAAGTCCAATAATAATGTCAGCTGTGTTATAGAGTTCTACAGCGTGAAATAGGCCCTTTGGCCCAATATACCCATGTCAACCAATATGCCCCATCTGCACTAGTCCCACCTGCCTGCATTTGGCCCATATCCTTCTAAACCTTTCCTATTCATGCACCTATCTAATGTTTCTTAAACATTGTGATAGTACCTGCCTCAACTAGCTCCTCCAGCAGCTTGTTCCATATATCTACCTCCCCCCCCCTCCCCCTCACTTTAAACCCATGTTCTCTGGTTCTTGATTCCACTTCTTCCTCCTTATAAGTAGAATCTCAAATTGCTAAATCCCTGTTTTAATAGGCTACCAAAAAATGAGCATTCATTCAAGAGCAACAAAAAGGGGGGGGGGGGGCAAAAGTGTACAAAACGGGGGCAGCACAGTGGTGCAGCGGTAGAGTTGCTGCCTCGCAGCGCCAGAGACCCGGGTTCGACCCTGACTACAGGTGCTGTCCGTACAGAGTTTGTACGCTCTCCCCGTGACTGCATGGGTTTTCTCCGGGTGCTCCGGTTTCCTCCCACACTCCAAAGACGAACAGGTTTGTAGGTTAATTGGCTTTGGTAAAAATGTCCCTGGTGTGTAGGATAGTGCTAGTGCAATGATCACGGCGCTGACTCGGTGGGCTGAAGGGGAAGTTTACTAAAGTTCAGTAAATACCGCCCACTTCACCTGTACCACACTACATTTAAAACAATGACTTCCTGAATTTATAGTTTCCAAACTCTCAGTTAATGATAGCTGATAATTCCAAAGCACTCCTGACCACTCCCTCAATTTGCATTTAAGATAATAATAATAATAATAATAATTCATTTTATTTGCTGGCGCCTTTCTAGACACCCAAGGACACCTTACAGGACATAAAATCACATAAGAAACACACAATCGGAATAAAATAAATTACAAAGACACCACAATACACAAGATGCCACAGATCATTTGCCATGCTTTCTCCTGCCCACCTGCTCTTCTAGGTTTCTTTTCCCCCCACCCCTGCAATTAGTCCAAAGATGGGTCCCCACCCAATAAATCACCTATCTCTGCTACTCTGGCTTCCTCCCACACTCCAAATACGTGCAGGTTTGTAGGTTAATCGGTTGTAAATTGTCCCATGTGTGTAGCATAGTACTAGTGTACGGGGATCGCTGGACAGCACGGACCCGGGGGGCCGAAGGCCTGTTTCCACACTGTATCCAAATTAAAATATTGGGAAGGGAGCTGCAGGCATTTTTCTTTTGGCAATAATGAAGAAACAGTGAGACATTTAAGCTAGGTTAGTGTACGAGTTGGAGGAGAATTTGACAGTGACAGCACTGAAATCAGAAATTCACAAAATACTCAGTACAGAGCGTTGGTTTTCCCAGCCCTTCATTAACCCATGTCCTTATTCAAACTTGTATGAAAAAAGGGTAATGTTCTTCTTCTTGCGTATGGCGTGCACAGCCTAAAGTTGTAGGACAACTTGTTCTATTTGATCTTATTTGACTGTGCACGCCAGGTTGATTGCATTCATCGAAACAGGGCGGGCCACGTGAAGGCTGCAATCTCCCAGCCCAGGGTAATGATAATTGAAATTTAAATTGAAAACCAACACCACAAAGTTCCTAGGAAAGGGATGAAGGAGGGCTCCAAGCCTGTGCAAGACGATTCTCGTGGAGTCTAGGGCACATGAGGAAGGGTGGAAAAACATTACCATTCCTGCTGAGTCTTCCTCTCTCCTCACCCACCACCCCCCCCCCCCCTTTTCCACAGCCATTTTGGCAAGATCCCACCATCACCTTCTCGCAAACCCAGTGGGCGCTCAATTTTGGAACTGCTCCCCACGTTCATCTCCATTAGATGTACATAACTACCCAGGAAATGAACCCAAATAGAAACAAGGAACTGCAGATGACGGTTTACAAAAAGGGGCCCATAGTGCTGGAGTAACTCAGCGGATCAGGCAGTGTCTCTGGAGAATTACGGACAGGGGACATTCAGGTCGGGACCCCATCTTCCGATTGATCGGGCGGCATGGCGGCACAGCGGGTAGAGCTTCTGCCTCACAGCGCCAGAGACCTGGGTTCGATCCTGTCCACGGGTGCCGTCTGTACGGGGTTCGTACGTTATCCCAGTGACCTGCGTGGGTTTTCTCTGGGATCTTAGGTTTCCTCCCACACTCCAAAGGCGTGCAAGTTTGCAGGCTAATTGGTTTGGTATAAATGTAAAATTGTCCCTACTAGTGTTAATGTGCCGGGATCGCTGGGGACTCGGTGGGTCGAAGGGCTTGATTCCGCGCTGTATCTCTAAAACTAAAAACACTAAAGAAATTGACCCCACCAGACACTTCCTGATCTGTTCCATCTCAAATACTTCTTCAGTCCACATTCCAACTAAATGTTCAGGAGAAACTATAAAGATGTTTTGTTTCATAAACGTGTGATTCACACATGAATCATGTAATATCTCACACCGTTTTGAGTGTGAGAAGATTATAACCTTGTTTTGAGTTTCAGCTAACTGCAACAGTCATTCCTCATATCAAAGACAAGATTTCTGAAATTGATCCAATAACTAGACTTCAGTATCACTATCATCTCTCTCTCTCTCTCTCTCATATGTTGAAAGAATGGAGCGACTGGGCTTGTATACACTGGAATTTAGAAGGATGAGAGAGGATCTTATTGAAACATATAAGATTTGTAGGTTAAGGGATTGGACGCACTAGAGGCTGGAAACATGTTCCCGATGTTGGGGGGAGTCCAGAACCAGGGGCCACTGTTTAAGAATTACGGGGAGGCCATTTAGAACGGAGATGAGGAAAAACCTTTTCACCCAGAGGGTTGTGAATCTGTTGAATTCTCTGCCTCAGAGGGCGGTGGAGGCGCGGTTCTCTGGATGCTGTCAAGAGAGAGTTAGATGGAGCTCTTAAAGATAGCGGAGTCAAGGGATATGGGGAGAAGGCAGGAAAGGGGTACTGATTGGGGATTATCAGCCATGATCATAGTGAATGGCGATGCTGGCTCGAGGGGCCGAATGACCTACTCCTACACCTATTGTCTATTGTCTCTCTCTCTCTCTCTCTCTCTTTCTCTCTCTCACACACACATCGGTGAGAGGTCGCAACACAAAGCCTTGCAATTATGTTATTTAAAGACAGTGTGGGAAATTGCAAAACCTCTCCACCTGGAATTATGTGGAGATGCTCTAATCCGTGCGCCCAGGGACGGAAATCCGGGGGGGGGGGACATGTGGGACAAGTCCCCCCCTGTTTTGAGAGGTGGGGGGACAGTCCCCCCATTTTTTGTAATCCTGTTTTTAAAACCCGGTGAAATCTCCGCTTTCTGCGAGACAGTGGGGGTGGGACTGCTGATCGAGGGCGCTGATTGGACAAGAGGGACATCGGTCAGCGGGCAATGGGGGCGGCACAGACCTGCGCCTCAACCACAGCCAGGATCGATCCCAGCTCTCCGGCACTGTCCCGTCCCCACCCGAGTGCCCCCCCCTCCCAGAGACGTCGGGAGTCAGACGGGCGCGGTGCCCACAGCCAGCGCAGACAAGCAGCGCTAAATCCAGCTCACCTCTGCCTGCCCCGCCAGGTTAACCTACAGCCCTGCCTGGACTTGCGGGAAATATGGCCCAGGTTTACAGCCAGCGCGGAGAAGCAGCGCTGGTGTCCCGTCAGTCCAGGCAGGGCTGTAGGTTAACCCGGCGAGACAGGCAGGTTGAGCTGCATTTAGCGCTGGATTGAGCCTCCGAAGCCTCGCGTGTGTGTGCGAGCGTGCGCAGCCGCCAAGAAATTGTGTCCCCCCCCTGTCCCCTCCATATTTTGATATCGATTTCCGTGCCTGTGTGCGCCAGTGATTTTCTACTCTTAGTTTCGTGGAGACATACACTGCAGAAACAGGACCTTCGGCCCACCGAGTCCGCACCGACCAGCCATCCCCACACATTAACACTATCCTACACACCCTCGGGTGCTTTTATCATATTGTTTACAGCGTACTATGTTTGCATATTCTGTTGTGCTGCAGCAAGTAAGAATTTAATTGTTCTATCTGGGACACGTGACAATAAAACACTCTGGACTCCACTGGAGATTGGCAAAGTTGAATTTTTAAGTAACTATTTGACTCTGTGGTGGAGTGTGCTGTCTGTCACTTTAATGTGGGCTATGCAATGTTGCATGTGTTCCAATTGGCAAATTATTGATATTATCATTGTATTATCATTTGGGGCCCGCCCTAGTTGGGAGTCTCCCCTGTTTGGATAGCATGCAACGCAAAGCTTTTCACTGTACCTCGGTACACGTAACAATAACAAACCAAGCGTGTTTAACTAGCTTCCCAAGTATGAAGGAAGACAGGATATTGTATATGTCGCCTAATTTTTAAAAATAGCAAATAACCCAACAATAAATAGAAACAGGAAGTGTCAGAAACATTCACTGGACCAGGCTGCAGCAATAAATAAGATTTCATGTTTTATTGTGACAGCTGGATATCTATATGAAAGGTTGACTGCTTCTCCCTCTGTGGAATCTACCAGAGTCAAGGTCTTCCAGCATTTTGTCTATTCTTATTCTGAAGGCCCTGTCCCACTTTCCCGAGTTACTCACGAAGTCTCCTGAGTTTTCCCCTTGATTCGAACTCGGAGAAATACGGTAATAGCCGTTCGTAGGTACTCGGAGCTATTTTTTTTAAACTCGTGGACATTTTTCAACATGTTGAAAAAACGTCCCGACTTACCTGATGCCCCGAGTTGCTAGGGCTGGCATTACGAGCCGCTACGAAACATCTACGGACTCGCTACCGACATTACCCGACATTCCCCGAGTTTGAATCATGGGGAAAACTCGGGAGAGTTCGCGAGTAACTCGGGAAAGTGGGACAGGGCCTTGACTTTCATCATCTGTGCTGTATTTCCTTTAAAGTTGCAACAATCTTCATCGCAAGCAAGAAATTCTAAGAGGCAGAGCAACATTTCTCTGCATTGCAAAATGCAATCTGTAAGTGTACACATCTGGCACAATTTTGGAAATTGCAGCATAGTCCTTTCGGTGCATTACATGCAACAGTGGCCCGAGCGTAACTCGAACCCGCTTTCGCAACCCTCCTGTGTAAAGACGCACGTCTCAGAGAGCACGGATACAAGCCCTTCGGCCCAACTTGCCCACATGTTCCAGCTAGACTAGTCCCACCTGCCTGCATTTGGCCCATATCTCTTCAAACCTGTCCTATCCATGTTCATGTCAATAATTCTTAAACGTTGGGATGGTCAAGTCAAGTCAAGTTTTATTCGTCACTTGCACATAAAGTGCAGTGAAATGAATTTGCCAGCAGCGGTACAATAAAAAAAACACACAATACACAATAAAAAATTAACGCAAACATCCACCACAGCATTCATCACTGTGGTGGAAGGCACAAAGTTTGGTCAGTCCTCTGCCTCAACTACCTCCTCTGGCAGCTCGTGTGAAAAAGTTACCCCTTCGATTCCTAGTAAATCTTTTCCCCTTCACCTTGAACCTATGTCCTCCAGTCCTCGATTCCCCCTACTCTGGACAAGAGACCGTGTGCATCTACCCGATTTATTCCTCTCGTGATTTTATACACCTCTATAAGATCACCCCTCATCCTCCTGCGCTCCAAGGAATAGAGTCCTAGCCTTCTCAACCTCTTCCTCTAGCTTAGACCCTCGAGTCCTGGCAACATCCTCATAAATCTTCTTTGTACATCAAAAAATAGATCTTGAACAACTCTGCAAACTCACCTGAATGCTAGATACCTCCATCAAGTAACTTATTTTTCCCCACACAAATCCAACTCAATCTGAGCTGCTGTTTAGAAATCCAAAACAGTGGAATCTCAGCAAGAAGATTCACGGATATTTCTGACATTGTCCATCTTCTTTTTTTGTTTTGCATGGCAATCCATCACCCAAGTACAATCCATAGCCCGTGCAATCCACATCAACCAGCTACGACAACAACATTAAAAATATACTTTTTGACAGGAACTCGCACAAGTTTAGTTTAGTTTAGAGATATAGTGTGGAAACAGGCCCCTTCGGCCCACTGAGTCCACGTCGACCAGCGATCACCCCCGTACGCTAGCACGATCCTACACATACTAGGGACAATTTACATTTCTTTACCGAAGCCAATTAAGCTACAAACCTGCACGTCTTTGGAGTAAGAGAGGAAACTGGAGCACCGGGAAAAAACCCCACACGATCACAGGGAGAACGTACAAATTCCAGACAGCAGCACCCGGAGTCAGGTTTGAACTCGGCTTGGACAAAACTCTGAACATTAATAGCCCATTATCTGTTATTTGCACTTTATCAATTTATTTATTCATGTGTGTATATATTTATATAATGGTACATGGACACACTGATCTGTTCTGTAGTCAATGCTTACTATGTTCTGTTGTGCTGAAGCAAAGCAAGAATTTCATTGTCCTATCAGGGACACATGACAATAAACTCTCTTTCACTTTCACTTGAACTTGAGCTGAAGGCAGCAACTCTACTGTAAGGCAGCAACCCTACTGCTGCACAATAGTGCCGCCCGTTGATTGGGTATTGGACAGGAACTCGCTCAAGTTTATTGAGGAAAAGAAACATCCAGAAATCTGTGGAATTCTCTGCCTCAGAGGGCGGTGGAGGCAGGTTCTCTGGATGCTTTCAAGAGAGAGCTAGATAGGGCTCTTAAAAATAGCGGAGTCAGGGGATATGGGGAGAAGGCAGGAACGGGGAACTGATTGGGGATGATCAGCCATGATCACATTGAATGGCGGTGCTGGCTCGAAGGTTCGCCATCTCCCGAGGAGAAATTCCTTCATACCTTAGTTTTAACCCCTCCTTATCTTGTAACTATATTCCCATGTTCAAGTCTCTCCCACTAGTGGAAACATCTTAAATCAATCCCACTGTGCCTACTTGGAAGAAATTAGGGAAATTGGTGGTAGAAGCAGAAAACTTAACGGCCATCAATACAAAAGTCACTAAATATTGAAAAAAATAAAAAATGTGAAGCAATACAGGACTTCACAATAATCCGCTACCCCCTGAAGCAAGAATGCAGAGTGATGGAACAGATGGCCTATTGCCACAGACCACCCATCAATAGACAATAGACAATGGGTGCAGGAGTAGGCCATTCGGCCCTTCGAGCCAGCACCGCAATTCAATGTGATCATGGCTGATCATCCCCAATCAGTACCCCGTTCCTGCCTTCTTCCCATATCCCCTATCTTAAAGAACCCTATCTAGCTCTCTCTTGAAAGTATCCAGAAAACCAGCCTCCACCGACCTCTGAGGCAGAGATTTTGTACGAGAACTAAAGTACTTGGCTATCTCTCTTAAGGGATGTTAAGGGGAACCCAGCTGCACTAAAGCAAACTTTCAATGTAATTACAAAGGATAATTCACAGCCAAATTTGGAAAAAAGGGAAGAGGAACTTGTTTCACTTGTAAACCACAACATGAGCAACAAAATGTGTAGGAAGGATTTGCAGATGCTGGTTTATACCGAAGATAGTCCGAAAATTCTGGGGTAACTCAGCTGGTCAGACTGTCTGAAGATGGTTCCAACCCGAAACGTCACCCACCCTTTTTCCTCCAGAGATGCTGCCTGACCAGCTGAGTTACTGCAACACTTTGCGTCTATCTACAAGCAATAAGCTGAACAAGGCATGGGATTGCTACATGAACGACTGATATATGCCACAGAGAAATTAAAAAAACAAAAGACCATGGTACGCCATTATCCACTAAATACCACACTGGAAGCTTACCAAGGTTTTGTATCAAGTCCTTAAAAATAAGGCTTGCAGCATTCGCAATAAAACGTGCTGCTTCCTGAAATAAGACACGTCAATATTTGCAGGAATTGACATCATTACCTGTAATTAATATGGCCAATATTAATGTTTGTCCAGTAGAGAGAGAGAGAGAGAGAGAGAGAGAGAGTTAGATTTAGCTCAAAAAGCCCTGTCCCACGGTACGAGTTCATTCCAAGAGCTCTCCCGAGTTTGCCCTGATTCGAACTCGGAGATTTACGGTAATGGCCACTCGTCGGTACTCGGGGCTCTCGTGGACATTTTTCAACGTGTTGAAAAATCTTCACGAGTCTTCCTGTGCTTACCTGCCGTTAGCGAGTCTTCCCGAGTACCTGCCGTTAGCGGTACGAGCCTCTAAGAGACGTCCCCGAGCTCCGACGTACCCACTACGTTCATTCTCCGTGCTTACCACGAGTTTGATTTTTTTAAAACTCGGGAGAGCTCTTGGAATGAACTCGTACCGTGGGACAGGGCTATTAGGGCTAAAGGAATCAAGGGCTATGGGGAAAAAGCAGGAACAGGGTACTGATTGGGGATGATCAGCCATGATCATATTGAATGGCGGTGCTGGCTCGAAGGGCCGAATGGCCTACTCCTGCACCTATTTTTCTATGTTTCTAGAACTTTAGTTTAAGCTCCAACCAACAGCCCAAATTTGGTTCTCAACTCTCCCTGGTGTGTACTGTACAAAAGCCCCTTAGAAAGCACTTGGGATTTTACCTTAAGCCCTGCACAACCTTGGTCATCATAGCGGTATTATCAACAAAATACAACTGAATTCCATCTGTGCTTTATCAAACATTCCTTGAAGGAGAACTGTTACTAAGACACGCTTGGAGAAAACCGTACTTTGCAGGTAGTGAGAAGAAACTGTACAAAGGATGGCACAGTGGTGGCACAACCTGTAGAGCTGCTGCCTCACAGCGCCAAAGACCCAGGTCCGATCCTGACCTTGGGTGCTGTCTGTGAGGAGTTTGCACGTTTTCTCTGTGCCTGCGTGGGTTTCCCCTGGGTGCTCCGGTTTCCTGCAAAATCTCAAATACGTGCGGGTTTGAAGCTTAATTGACCTCAGTAAATTGCCCCTAGTGTGTAGGGAGTGGGTGTGAAAGTGGGATAACATAGAACTAGTTTGTTAAAGAAGGAACTGCAGATGCTGGAAAATCGAAGGTAGACAAAAATGCTGGAGAAACTCAGCGGGTGCAGCAGCATCTATGGAGCGAAGGAAACAGGCAACGTTTCGGGCCGAAACCCTTCTTCAGGCATTATTACGATCCTGACCCCCATCTATCGCATTGGAGACCTTCGAACCCTCTTTAATTCGACTTTATCTTGCACTAAATGCTGCACCCTTTATTCGTGCATTGTGGATGCCTTGATTGTATTCATGTATAGTCCTTTTGACTGGATAGCATGCAAATATAAGCACCAGAGGCCCGGGTTTAATCCTGACTAAGGGTGCTGTCTGTACAGAGTTTGTATGCTCTCCCTGTAACTGCGTGGGTTTTCTCCGGGTGCTCTGGTTTTCTTCCACATTCCAAAGACATATAGGTTTGTATGGTAATTGGTTTCTGTAAATTGCCCCTAGTGTGTAGGATGCGAAACTGGGATAACATAGAACTAGTATGTGGATGATTGTTGGTGGACTCGGTGGGCCAAAGGGCCTGTTTCCATGCTGTATCTCTAAGCTAAACCCCCCCCCCCCCCTCCAAAAAAGCATTGCTCAAAACATGTTTCAGTGTTCTCCATCCTATCCATGTTCAGCTCAGACTGAGGTGAAGCGTTTAGTTTAGTTTATTGTCACATGTACAGAGGTACAGTGAAAAACGTTGTGGCGTGCCAACCAGTCAGTGGAAAGATTATAATCGAGCCATCCACAGTGATTAAAGGGGCTGTCCCACTTAGGCGACCTAATTGGCGAGTTTAGGAGAGTTTGAAAAAAATGTCACGTTGAAGACCTCCTTCGACTATGTAGAAGACCTCCTTCGACCTCCCTCAACTATGTTGAAGACTAGCTTCGACTAACTTCAGGAAAATTGGACACCAAGTAGCGGAGAGTGAAGACGACCTCCTTCGATCTCCTTTGACCTCCCTTTGACTATGTTGAAGACTATCTACGACTACCTTCGACTACCCTCGATTAACATGCCGACCTACTACGACCTACTACCACTAAACCTACGAGTAAAAAAAGTATCGATTTTTTCCATGGCGACTTCTTTTACTCGCGGGCATTTTTCAGCATGTTGAAAAATACGCCGTGACCTAGCTGAGGCCTTGAGTACACGGGGACTACTCTCGAGCATGAAGGAGAATTACAAAGACCTCCTATGATCTCATGTCGACCATGCTGCAAGTATTAGTCTAGGGCAAACTCGCCAGAACTCGCGGATTAGGTCGCCCATGTGGGACAGCCCCTAAAGGGAACAGTGTGATTAACGTTTAGTGCAAGATAAGTCCAGTAAAATCCGATCAAAGATAGTCCGAGCGTCTCCAATCAGATAGATAATAGCTCAGAACTGCTCTCTAGTTGTTGGTAGGATGGTTCAGTGGCCTGATAACAGCTGGGAAGAAACAGTCCCTGAATCTGGATGTGTGCGATTTCATACTTCTATACCTTTTACACGATGGGAAAGGAGGGGGGGGGGTAAGGGGGGGGGGAAGAGGGAGTGGCTGGGGTGCGACTCGTCCTTGATTATGCTGCTGGCCTTGCCACGCGAGGTGTCAATTGAGTCTATGTAGGGGTGGTTGGTTTGTGTGATGGGACATTGTGGGATGCTCAGCTATTCATGCTATTGCACAGGTTTCATAACTACGCAAATATGCAAGTTAATGAGAAAACATATCCATGCATTTTAGTTCAGTTTAAAGACACGGGATGGAAACAGGCCCTCCGATGCACCAGCTGACCTGAAAACAGTCCACACCGACCATCGATCACCCGCTCACACTAGTTCTGCCTTATCTCACTTACCAATCCATTCCCTACACATCAGGAGCAATTTACAGAGACTAATTAATCTACAAACCCGCATGTATTTGGGATGACAATAGACAATAGACAATAGGTGCAGGAGTAGGCCATTCGGCCCTTCGAGCCAGCACCACCATTCAATGTGATCATGGCTGATCATCCCCAATCAGTACCCCGTTCCTGCCTTCTCCCCATATCCCCAGACTCCGCTATTTTTAAGAGCCTTACCTAGCTCTCTCTTGAAAGCATCCAGAGAACCTGCCTCCACCGCCCTCTGAGGCAGAGAATTCCACAGACTTACCACTCTCTGTGAGAAAAAGTTTCCTCGTCTCCGTTTTAAGGATAAGGAAGGAAAGTGGAGTGCCCGGAGGAAACCCACACAATCACAGGGAGAACATGCAGACTCCACACAGACAGCACTCGAGGTCAATATCTCGGGTGTTGCGAGGCAGCCGCTCGGCCAGGTGCAGCACTGTGCAGTCTTTGAATATGCACAGGATGCTTACTGTAAACATTGACCCAAATACTGAAACGTCAAATGGTTTAAAAGCTGGCTCAGGTGTTTGCAGGAATTTCCACTGAAAGTCAGAAAAAGGATTTACTATTCAACAAGTTGGATCAACAGAGCAGCAGCAGGAAATTTAACATCCACGCAATGTATTAAACTTTTTAAAAACATCTTAAGTTTAAACTTTAACTGTGTCTCCACCACAACACTCGCACCTACATGGCCATAATGTTGTGCATTCACAAGGCAAAATGCAGGCTGAAATGCCCGCACACTATATACACAGTGTCATACTGCCAAACCGTTACACCAATGCTTGGCCAATAATTATCCCTCAATCAAAATAATCCTCACAGCATTGTTGTTTGCAGGGTTTTGGGTGCAGGTGCATACTTCTCAGAGTCATGGTCTTGCAGCGTAGAAACAGGCCCTTTGGCCCAACTTGCCCACGCAGACTAACATCCCCCATCTACACTAGTCCCGCCCATCTGCATTTGGCCCAGATCCCTCTAAACCTGTCCTATCCATGTACCTGTCCAAATGTTTCGTAAACATTGCGATTATACCTGCCTCAACTACCTCCTACGGCAGCTTGTTCCAGACACCCACCACCCTTTGCGTGAAAAGGTTACCTCTCAGGTTCCTATTAAAGCTCCCCCCCCCCACCTTAAACCTATGTCCTCCGGTTCTTGATTGCCCTACTCTGGGCAAGAAGCTGTGCGTTTGTTTACCCGATGATTTTGTAAACCTCTATAAGATCACCCCTCATCCTCATTCTCTAAGGAATAAGGTCAACCTCTCCCTATAACTCCCTCTTGTTGTAGTTCCTACACTCCAAAAGTGCCTACACTTTAAACGGCATCTTGGAGGCCACAGGGCCATTTGGGACATCACAAAACGTGTGAAAAACAGCATGTAAATAAAAGTCTATTTTTCTTTTTAACAATCACAACTCTTGTTGCCCACAGAGTGGTCGCAATGAAAATATTGTTTACTAGAGTCTAAAAAAATCCTTTCAGTACGACTTACTGGAGACCTCTGTAGTTTTTCAGTTTAGGATTAAAGCAAGCGCTATTGAATAGATAAAGCACAGCACACAGGGAGATCATTTATAAATATTCGACAGATCTGTTCTTGACTACCGATGTTGTTTATTGGATTAATAGTTCCATGAGAGAGGGCAGTGCGTCATTATTCAAGCATCAAGATGATCATTTATAAAGCAAAAGAACCTGCAGAGACCAGGAATCCGAAAAGGCAGCTTGAAACCTTCACAGTGTTCCCCTCTCCATCTGCTGTATTTCCAGCGTTTATATTTTGTTGTTTTTACTCGAGAATTATTACTGAAATTGTTGATATTTTAAAATGCTTGCTTGCATCTCAACCAGTTCCCACAGCCAACTGTAAATACCAGTAAGAGACGAGTTCACCAAATGATTTTTTGGTTTAGTTTAGTTTGGAGATGCAGCATGGAAACAGGCCATTCGTCCCATTGAGTCCGCGCCAACCAACGATCACCCGTACACTAGTTCTATCCGACGCACTAGGAACAATTTAAAAGAAGCCAGTGAGCCTACAACCACCCACGTCTTTGGAGTGTGGGAGGAAACCGGAGCACCCGGTGAAAACCCACAGTCACAGGGAGAACGTACAAGCTCCGTACAGGCAGCACCCATTGTCAGGATTGTACCTGGGTCTCTGGCGCTGCAACTTTACCGTTGCGCCACTGTGCCGCCTTCAACAATAGACAATAGGTGCAGGAGTAGGCCATTTGGCCCTTCGAGCCAGCACCGCCATTCATTGTGATCATGGCTGATCATCTCCAATCAGTACCCCGTTCCTGCCTTCTCCCCATATCCCCTGACTCTGCTATTTTTAAGAGCCCTATCTAGCTCTCTCTTGAAAGCATCCAGAGAACCTGCCTCCACCGCCCTCTGAGGCAGAGAATTCCACAGACTCACCACTCTCTGTGAGAAAAAGTGGTTCCTCGTCTCCGTTCTAAATGGCTTACTCCTTATTCTTAAACTGTGGCCCCTGGTTCTGGACTCCCCCAACATCGGGAACATGTTTCCTGCCTCTAGCGTGTCCAAGCCCTTAACAATCTTATATGTTTCAATGAGATTGCCTCTCATCCTTCTAAACTCCAGAGTGTACAAGCCCAGCTGCTCCATTCTCTCAGCATATGACAGTCCCGCCATCCCGGGAATTAACCTTGTAGTTATGGCTTAAGAATTAAGCATGCACCAATGGACTCAGGAACAAGTTCTTCCCCCTATGTTATCAGGCTTCTGAACAGTGCTTTCAAAAGCTAGGTTACTGTTCGATTTACCTCAACCCCATTGAGGACAAAGTACTTAGTCTAAGGAACTACAATGCTGAAAACTAGATTCCGCTTTCTGCATCTTCCCCTTTACTCCATTTAGTTTAGTTTAGTTTAGTTTAGAGATACAGCGCAAAAACAGGCCCTTCGGCCGACCAGGTCCGCGCTGACCAGCGATCCCTGCACATTATCCTACGCCCGCTAGGGACAATTTTACATTTACCAAACCAAAGTATGTCATTACCCCTGTATGTCTTTGGAGTGTGGGAGGAAACCGAAGATCTCGGAGAAAATCCACGCAGATCACGGGGAGAACGTACAAACTCCGTAGAGACATCGCCCGTAGTCAGAATCGAACCCAGGTCTCCGGCGCTGCATTCGCTATAGGGCAGCAACTCTACCGCTGCGCCACAGTGACTGCCCGTGCGCCACCGTGACTGCTCTATCTATTGTACTTGAGCGTGAACTGATTGTATCTAGAGATGTGTAGGAAGGAACGGCAGATGTTGGTTTAAACCGAAGATAGACACAAAAAGCTGGAGTAACTCAGAGGGACAGGCAGCATCTCTGGACGGAAGGAATAGGTGACGTTTCAGGTCGAGACCCCTCATCTACATGCAGCATACGTGATCAGGATAGCATACGAAACAAACCTTTTTCACTGTACCTCAGTACCTATGACAATAATAAACCTAACCCCAACGTAAACTAAAACACTTCTGCCCATCAAGTCCATACTGTCACTACAAAACTGCAACAACAAAAAACATTTGGACAGGTACATGGATAGTTCATAAGTTATAAGAGCAGAATTAGCCCATTCAGCCCATCTAGTCTGCTCCACCATTCAATCATGGCTAATCTGTTTTTCCCTCTCAACCCCATTCTCCTACCTTCTCTCCATAACCCCTGACACCTGCACTAATCAACCAGGAAAGGTTTAGAGGGCTATGGGCCAAACACAGGCAGGTGAGACCCGTGTAGGTGGTCGGTGTGGGCAAGCTGGACTGAACAATGTTTCCGTGCTGTGTCCAGCTAGTCCACACTCCCATACTACCTTGCAATAGTCCCCACAATTTTTTCCTTTCAATATTCTCCAGCTCTCTTTTAAATATTTCCGCCTCTGCTATCCCCCCTGGCAGCTTCAATCCTTTTCACTCATTGCATAGAAATCACTTCACTTCACACTTTGGATTATTTTGCCAACATCCATCATTCAATATTCCCTAGATCTTGGGAATCCATATTTATATCCCCATGAGAACAAGTTCAAGTTCAAGTGAGTTTATTGTCATGTGTCCCTGATAGGACAATGAAATCCTTGCTTTGCTTCAGCACAACAGAACATAGAAGGCATTGACTACAAAACAGATCAGTGTGTCCATATACCATTATATAAATATATACACACATGAATAAATAAACCGATAAAGTGCAAATAACAGATAATAATAATAATAATAATGGATTTTATTTACGGGCGCCTTATACCGAGGTCTCAAGGACACCATACAGAGATTTATAGAAAACATATAATCAGAGTTTTAAAAAAATAGGTTATAAAGACCAATACATAAATCAGGGACAGAATTCCTTCCAAAAACACAAAAAAAAGAAAATCAGAAGCACAATTTGAGGAGAGAGCAGCGGCAATTTAACGCCAGCGTCCACTCTCCCCTCCGACCGCCATCTTGAACACAGACTAACAAATACAATTACAAACAATTACATACAAAAATCATCCCCCCACAATGATTTCCACTGTGGGGGAAGGCACAATGTCCAGTCCCCAGCCCCAGTTCACCCAAAAAAAGTCAGGCCAAATGAAGCCCCCGCTATTGCCTCTACGGAGGCCCGATGATCCTGGCCGTTCTCGCCGGGTGATGTAGCCCCGGCGTCGGGAGAGTCCTCCAGCAGCTGGGCCACCTGGAACGGCCGCATCCCTCACCGGAGGCCGCAACTACGGCTGGAACGGCCGATTTCCCGCAGGCGTCCGCAGCACCTGAAGCCGACAAGGCCGCGCCGACTTGGAGCTCAAGGCTCCCGGTGTTGGAGTCGGCGCCGCCGCCCGCGGATGGTCGCTCCACAGACCCGCAGCCCGGAGGTGTTGAGCTCGGCGGTCCAGCTCACCGGAGCTCCTGCGCGTCGGTCCAGCGCGGCGACCCAGGCAAGGCATCGCCCGCTCCGCTGCACAGTAGCGCTCCAGCGCCGTGCCGCCACCGAAGCTGAGGGTGCTGTGCGGCCCCCGCCAGGAAACGCCGCTCCACGCCCGCTGGTAGGCCGCGAGGACGGGTCGAATGGGCAGCCGGAGAGAAGGCTGCCTCACCGACCAGGTAGGGACCGGGAAGTGATTTCCCCTTGATCCCCCCACATTAAAAGGCAAAATAAATAAAAACAAAGACTTAAAGAAAACTAAAAACTTGGTAAAAAAGTACAATTAACGGACGGCTGCTGTTTTGCAGCCGTTCCTCAAGATGGCTCCGCCTCGATATGGGCTATTAATGTTCATAGTTTTGTCCGAGCCAAGTTTAATGGCTGTGGGGAAGTAGCTATTCCTGAACCTGGTCGTTGCAGTCTTCAGGCTCCTGTACCTTCTACCTGAAGGTAGTAGGGAGATGAGTGTGTGGCCAGGATGGTGTGGGTCCTTGATGATACTGCCAGCCTTTTTGAGGCAGCGACTGCGATAGATCCCCTCGATGGAAGGGAGGTCAGAGCCGATGATGGACTGGGCAGTGTTTACTACTCTTTGTAGTCTTTTCCTCTCCAGGGCGCTCAAGTTGCTGAACCAAGCCACGATGCAACCGGTCAGCATGCTCTCTACTGTGCACCTGTAGAAGTTAGAGAGAGTCCTCCTTGACAAACCGACTCACCGTAATCTTCTCAGGAAGTAGAGGCGCTGATGTGCTTTCTTAATAGTAGCATCAGTGTTCTCGGACCAGGAAAGATCTTCAGAGATGTGCACGCCCAGGAATTTAAAGCTCTTGACCCTTTCAACCATCGACCCATTGATATAAACGGGACTGTGGGTCCCCATCCTACTCCTGCCAAAGTCCACAATCAGTTCCTTGGTTTTGCTGATGTTGAGGGCCAGGTTATTGTGCTGGTACCATATGGACAGTTGCTCGATCTCTCTTCTGTACTCTGACTCATCCCCATCAGTGATACGTCCCACAACAGTGGTATCGTCAGCGAACTTGATGATCGAGTTCGCACTATGACCGGCTACGCAGTCATGAGTATAGAGTGAGTACAGCAGAGGGCTGAGCATGCAGCCTTGAGGTGCTCCCAAGCTGATTGTTATCGAGTCCGACACATTTCCACCAATACTAAACAGTATCTTTAGTTTAGTTTAGTTTAGAGATATAGATATCTCTCTATAAACTTTTTCCTGACCTTTGATCATTTCAACTTCACCTGTCAGATACCCTCAAAGCACTTCCAGTTGGAGAAGTTGATATTCTGGTTCCTTGCCAATTTAACCAGAAACGGAAACAAGAAAAGTAAATGAGAAAATCACTGCATCTTTAAATATATGAATAGAATGATTAGTTCCAGAGACGCGTCTCAAATCCACTTTGCTAACCGATACCCTTGATACACTGATACGCTTGATTTCAAGACTCTAATCATTCGCTGCCTCAGAGGGCGGTGAAGGCCGGTTCTCTGGATACTTTCAAGCGAGAGCTAGACAGGGCTCTCAAAGATAGGATATGGGGAGCAGGCAGGAACAAGGTACTGATTGGGGATGATCAGCCATGATCACATTGAATGGCGGTGCTGGCTCGAAGGGCCGAATGGCCTACTCCTGCACCTATTGTCTATTGTCATTCAGGTTTCAATATACTCAGTGACTGAGAATCCCCTACTCGGGATTTGAGAGTTAGAGCTTCAACGATCCACAGTGCTCTGGAAAGGAGATATTTTATCTGATAGTGTGGGTGTGGAGATTACGGTTCCACTAGTGGGAGAGCCTAAGATCAGAGGCCATAGTATGGTAGTAGTGGCCCCCCTCGGTCATGACTGACCATGGGTGATGCATCCTGGTCAGATGCAAGCCTGGGCGATGTCATGTGGAGGACAGGCTGTTGCCCATGCAGCACGTCCCCCCTCTCCACGTCGCTGATCGATCCAATGGAACAGCGGGGCCGTTACAGTTTGGCACCAGCGCCATCGCAGGAGCTGCCAGAGCGAGGTTGTAGACAACGACGAACTGCCTTAGGGGCTCCGACTCCGGATTTTCTTGAGTTTTACTCCAGGAACCTTTTCCATGACTGGATATGGCCACAAGGCAGTGGAGGTTTTAAATCAGAGTTTTCCCTCTCCTAGATGGACTGCCTTCCCAGGCTGACGAGCCCCATCTGCCCGAGACTCGTGGGGGCGGGAGCGTCTACCTTCCCGTGCAGGTCTATAGCACCTGCCCACTGCCCTGAGCTCGAGTGAGAGGAGATATCACTGTTATTCATGGGCCATAGCCTCAGAATAATAGGATGGACCTTTAGAAAGGAGATGAGGGTGGTTAATCTGTGGATTTCATTGCCACAGACGGCTGTGGAGGCCAAATCAATGGATATTTTTAAGTCTGGGATTGGCAGATTCTTGATTAGTAAGAGCGTCATGGATTATGGGGCAAAGGCAGGAGAATGGGGTTGAGAGGGAAAGATAGTTCAGCCGTGATTGAATGGCGGAGTAGACCTGATGGGCCGAATAGCCTAATTCTGCTCCTCGAACTAATGAACTTATCTAACACCCGTCACATATAGCCAACTCCCTACGGCATGGCCAGACAACTTGGTAGAGAAACTCTACTGTGTCAATCTTGCTCATAATATTTTACATTTCAACACTGACAGTCATTCACTACACAGAATACAGCGCATTGTCTCCAAGGCCTCTAGGATCATCAACTCTCCCCTCCCCTCAATCCATTCCATTTACCTCCAACGTACCTCAAAATGGGCAACAAAGATCATCTCGGACCCCTCCCATCCAGCAAACCACCTTTTCCAGTCTCTCCCTTCAGGGAGGCGCCTCAGGTCACTTGCTACAAAATCCACCCGTTTTAAAAACAGTTTCTTCCCCTCAGCAATAAGAACACTTAATTCCCTCCAATAACTTTTTGACTTTGATGTATACAGTGTCTTGTCTATGGTTTTTGTCTGTTCTTTTGCACTATGTATTGTTGGTGTGATTTGTGATTTGTGATGTGCTTTATTATTATGATCTGTGTTGTTATTAGTGTTAATGTGCTAAAGCAGTGTTCCATCATGTACCGAACCCAATTACCACCAACCCTGGTCGTGTGGCAAATAAAGATTCTATCTATCTATCTATCTATCTATATCTCTTCTCGTTCGAGCTCAGGGGAGTATAAGTCTGTCCCACCCATACACTCCTTTAGCATTCCATTCATACACTCTAGGCCCTCATTCCAACATTACAGGTCAACTGGTTGCTAATTCCCGCAATCTGCTGTTTAGCTAACTGTAGCACAGACGTAGAACTGCTGCCTTACAGCGCCAGAGACCCAGATTCAATCCTGACTATGGGTGATGACTGTACGGAGTTTGTACGTTCTCCCCGTGACTGTGTGGCTTCACCCCAGATGCTCCGGTTTCATCCCACACTCCAAAGAGGTACAGGTTTGTAGGTTAATTGGCTTTGGTAAAGATTGTAAGTTGGCTCTTGTGTGTAGGATAGTGTATGGGAATTGCTGGTCGGCGCAGACTTAGTGGGCCGAAGGGCCTGTTTCCGCACTGTGTCTCTAATCTAAACTAAACTTGCTCAGAACCTGTTACAGTTCAGTGATATCTCCTCTCACTTGAGCTCAGGGGGGTATATGTGTGTCCCATCTAAACACTCCTTTAGAGTACCATTTACACACTTTAGGCCAAAGATCCAATAGCAAGCAAGATAGATCACTCGACCAAAAAGACATAGTACGGTCATGGGCAGATTCATGGGTAATTTTCGGCCCCATTTCCGTAACCGGATTCCGTCTCCGCACCAAAGATCCCATAGGATACTAGTGCGGGGACGGAAGCCGGTTACGGAAACATCCTCATAAAAATAAAAGTTATTTGGGCAAAATCTTCTCCTCAATTGCAGAATCATAATTTATTAACACAAACTGTTCCCCCGCAACGTTGGTTACACTGCGGGTCGGATCTGGTCGGGTTACTGAAATGGATGAAAAAAAGGCCCACGTTCCGCTCCGTTGCGTACTACACGTCAGCCCATTGCATTTAGAAGGAGTGGTCTATCTTGCTTGCTATAGGATCTTTGCTTTAGGCTCTCATTCCTACATTACAGACTGTTTTCAGGTCAGCAGGCAGCTAATTCCTGTAATCTGCTCTTTAGCCAACTATTATCTATGCTCTCGGTTGCCCCCAACAGCCCTCAATTTGTGCAATCTTTAGAGTGACACATCATCAATCACCTTTGGAAATTCCACTGGTTCTACACAACTCACCTTGCTCATTACGTCCTCCAAGCATACACAGCTACCCTTTCATAACCCTATGTTGACTCTGCCTAATCATACCGAGATTTTCTGAATGCTCTGGGCTATTGCTTCCTTAATAAAGCATTCCTGCATTTCCCAGATGACTAATGTCAAACTACATTTCAATCCACTGGGACGATTCCCACATCCAGAAAACTTAACTATTTCAGTAGCCATGAAATTTTGAACTCCAGCAATGGATATAATATCAAGGCCATTTGTGCATTTAGTTCATCTATTAGTCCAGTTCAGTTTAGTTTATTGTCACATGTACCGAGGTACAGTGAAAAGCTTTTATTGCGTGCTAACCAGTCAGCAGAAAGACAATACATCAGAGATCGGCAACCTATGATCCACAGGCCGGATCCGGCCCGTAACCCGAAATCAACCGTCCCGCAAGCGCTTTTTTTTTTTCCAATTCGTTTTCGCGACCTGAGAACTGTAGCCAGTCCCGGGGCAGGCGAACCGACCTGGGAACTGCAGCCAGTCCCGGGGCATGCGAGGGACCTGGGAACGGCAGAAAATTAATTGAAAAACACGTGAAAACTAACTAAAAAAACAACACCTAGTGTCACACTATGGCGATAGATGAGGCCCGCCATCCGCTCACAGACACGGGTCCTGGCCCAGATGCAGAACAAGGTTGCCCCCTCCTGCAATACATGGTTACAATCGAGCCATTTACCGTCTATATCTACATGACAAGGGAAAAACGTCTTGCAAGAAATGCAGCTCTGTTAAGACCTCAAAACTACTTTCCTTCCATGTACACTGGTGAACTGTTACCAGACCTTCCTGCCTAGAAGTTGTTCGGAATCTGGAAAAGCACGTTAAATAGTCAGCATGTTGTGGGTTAACACTTGTTCTTTGCCAACGAGCTTGTTGAGGTAGGACTTTAATGGCACAAAAAGAGCCCAAGCGCTATAAACAGGGTAGGTTTTTCTGGCATAGGTAGGGTAGACTGTATGAACATTTCTCCCCCAGGATAGAAATGTCCAACACTAGAGGACATGGCTATAAGGTGCGAGGAGGAAAGTTTCATTGAGAGGTGATGGGGCAAGTTTATCTTGCTGTTGTGATTTGTGTTTACTAGACAGAGTGTGGTGGGGGGCTGGATTGTGTTGCCAGGGGTGGTGGTGGAGGCAGATAGGGTAGCGGGGTTTGAGAGGCTTTTTGGTATGCACATGAAAGATCATGTATAGGCAGATGAGATCAGTTTAAATAGGCATCTTGTTCGGAGCAAACATTATAGGCTGAAGGGTTCCTGTGCTGTCCTGTTCTATGTACTATGTTAAAATATCATTCCATAACATGTTTATTGCGTTAAGTCCCCAATGGCAGAAGTCGTCGAGGGACAACAAAAGACCTCCAAGAGTTAATGAGAAACCTGGTTGATCAGAGGGAGGAACAAGATACAAGGTTGTCGCTTCCTCCCTTCACAAAAGCAGCTACCAAACCTGCCATGTTATGTTGGACATGCGTATTTACTGTGACGCTAATCATTCCATTCGCTTGCAAGGTTTGGACACACACACGAGACTACAGATGCTGGGATCTGGAGCAAAAAACAAGCTGTTGGAGGAAATCACCAGTACCTGCCAAGTTCCTACAGCAGTTTGTTTTTTTTCCCTTACAAGAGGACCATAGTTCAGCATGGCACCATGGAATCCTATAGTCATACCACACGGAAATAAACCCTTCGGCTCAGCTTGCCCATGCTGACCAAGATTCCCCCTCCTCCGCTAGTCCCACCTGCCTGCATTTGGCCTATACTGTACCTCTGTACACATGACAGTAAATAAACTAAACATATTCCTCGAAACCTTTCCTATCCATTTCCCTGTCCAAGTGTCTTTTAAATGCTGTTATAGTACCTACCTTAACTACTGGCAGCCCGTTCCCTATCCCCTTTACTTTTTGTGTGTAAACAGTTGCTCCTCGGGTCCGTATTAAATCTTTCCCTTTCCACCTTGAACCCAAGTCATCTGGTTCCTGATTTCCTTACTCTATGTAAAAGACTCTGTGCATACACCCTATCTATTCCCCCTCATGACTTTGCACACTAATTTTCTGTTCAAATTCATTTCATTAGTTGAAGGACGAGGAGGTTTTAACATAATTTCCAGCCCTTCAGTGCCCAGCGCCCGAACCTGCAATGGAAAACAAATAAACCTGCTGGAATCCGAACCCAAAAAAAACTGAAAGGACTCGGAGTGTGAGTTCCACCAGCAATTTCTCCCTAAAGTTGACACTTTTCCTACAAACGTCAGCATCTGTGGGAAGTAACATTGAAGGTCGAAGACCCTTCATAAGAAATGAGGAAGAACGAAAGAGTAAGCATGTAGTGTCACTCCATGAAACAAGAAGTTGTTTTCAAATACAAAGTTATTTTTAACAGCTAAAAATTTATTTTTGTGCAAGCTAAAAATACTAAAGGCTGTTTGAAACATTGTTTCATACAGTATCGTTGCACAAGTGTCGATCGAAGCAATTGCTTGTCAATTTCAATGCCTCCCGCAGTGTAAATAGCAGCCTGTGTTCTTAAAGAGACAGTGGTGTCTGATTACTGCGGGGACACTCCGTCCACGATAACCAAAATCAGATGTTGTGAAGTCTGGGTGACATCGTATTGTTTGGCTTACTGAGACATGTGGAGGAGCAGGCCAGACGATACAAATGAAGTTGGCAGAAGCAGAATTAGGGGAGGAAGGGAGTGCGAGATGGAGTGTACAAATTCCTGTTTCAAACCAAGAATGAGCAAGTTCGCAGGTCCGTAAAGCCTGCACCCCGCAACGTCCAGCAAGTCTCTCCACCTTCCGAATTCTCCTTAAATGGATGGTCCAGAATTAGAAACAATATTCCAGTAAGGAGCCTAACTGGTGACTTTAAGACAGTCTGATGAAGGGTCCCAACCCAAAACACCACCTATCCATGTTCCCCAGAGATGCTGCCTGACCCACTGGGTGACTCCAGCACTTTGTGTCCTTTTGTGTAAACTAGCATCTGCAGTCCTACATTTTAAGGCATTTGAAGGCATTAACAGCATAGTCCAATTCCCGCTGTTAATATTTCAAGTTTAAGCATGGCCATTCGCATTGACAACACACAGAGATGAAGGGTCATCCAGGGAAACTAATATAGGCGTGAGCCAAAAAAAATACGCGCAACCTTTATTAATGTGCCCTTATTACAAAAACGCGTATATCACCAAACCATTTAGTTTCTAACATTGAACTTGCACTGTTAGCACAGTGCCCACCCCTTCATTTATTGACATCAGGTCATAGGTGATAGCAATTGAATTAGGCCATTTGGCCCATCAAGTTTACATTCAATCATGGCTGATATCTCTCCCTCCTAACTCCATTCTCCTGCCTTCTCCCCATAACCCCCGACACCCGTTCTAATCAAGAATCTATTTATCTCTGTCTTAAAAATATCCATTGACTTGACCTCCACAGCCTTCTGTGGCAAAGAATTCCACAGATTCACCACCCTCTGACTAAAGAAATCCCCCCTCATCTTCTTCCTAAAGGAACATCCTTTAATTCTAAGGCTATGACCTCTGGTCCTAGAATCTCCCACTAGTGGAAACATCCTCTCCACATCCATTCTATCCAAGCCTTTCACTATTCGGTAAGTTTCAATGAGGTCCACCCCCCCCTCATCCTTCTAAACTCCAGTGGGTACAGGCCCAGTGCCGTCAAACGCTCATCATATGTTAACCGCTTCATTCCTGGGATCATTCTCGTAAACCTCCTCTGGACCCTCTCCAGAACCAGCACATCCTTCCTCAGATATGGTGCCCAAAATTGCTCACAAAGTCACCGAGCATAAATCCCATCCCATCCATAAGTACTGAAAATTGTTTAAGTAGCCTTGTTTAATTTGTATTTGTAATTGACTGTGTTTAGCAAAAGATTAACTTCCTTTGAAACACATTTTAAATGCAAAGGAAACATGGAGCTTTAAACATCTCCAAAACAAACTTCATGTACTGATCATGCAGATCTTGTGATCTCCCGTGACTAGAGAGACAAAACACAGCTGTCTTCTATATATGCGAGGCCACATCATAAAATGCTCTTACTTTGAACACAGGGTGGAGCTTCTGGCCATTAGGACAAGCATCTGTGCACAGGAAGTTGTCCAATATTAGCATCTTGAACACAGTAAAAGAGCACAAGTAACCAAAGTACTTTACAACATACAGGAGTGGTCCTTGGCATGCATGTCACACTGGTTATTCCTCATTCTCCCTTCTACTGTTAAGCAGAAGATACAGAAGCATGCAAGCACGTACCAGCTGACTCATGAACAGCTTCTTCCCCTTTGTTATTATCAGGCTTCTGAATAGTCATTCCATAAGCAAGGGTGCAGTCCGATTCTACTCTACCTCATTGCAGACAAAGGACTTTGCTTCTGGAACTGTTGCGCACTAATGCGAAGAACTATATTCTGCATTCTGTATCTGTCCCTTTGCTCTGCCATTTGTTCTTGGTTCCAGATTCAGGGACAGTTTCTCCCAGATTCAGGGACAGTTTCTCAAGATTCAGGGACAGTTTCTTCCCAGCTGATATCAGGCAACTGAAACATTTAATCAATAACTGGCCAACACTCCTAAGCTACCATCAACCTCATCGGAGACCCTCGGACTGTCTTTAATTGGATTTTACTGGACTTCTTCGTTATTTGTTATATACTTAATGTTATTCCCCTTATCCTGTATGTGTACATTGTGGATGGCTCGATTGTAATCATGTATTGTCTTACCGTTGGCTGGGTAGCAAGCAACAAAAAACTTTTTGCTGCACCTCGGTACACGTGACAATAAACTAAACTGACTGACTCAGTTTGGTTTGGATGTATTTATGTAGAGTATTATCTGATTTGATTAGATAGCATGCAACACAAAGCTTTTCACTGACTATTGGTGCTTGTCTGTACAGAGTTTGTACCTTCTCCCCGTGATCTGTGTCGGTTTTCTGCAAGATCTTCGGTTTCCTCCCACACTCCAAATACGTACAGGTTTGTAGGTTCATTGGCTAGGTAAATGTAAAAATTGTCCCTAGTGGTGTAGGATAGTGTTAATGTGCGGGGATCGCTGGTCGACGCGGACCCGGTGGGCCGAAGGGCCTGTTTCCGCGCTGTATCTCTGAACTAAACTGTATCTCGGTATTAAACATAAGATGCCATGTTAAGATGCACCATAAAATAAAACACAAAGTGCTGGAGTAACTCAGCAAGTCAGCAGCATACCTGGAGAACATGGATAGGTGACATTTCGGGTTGGGACCCTTCTTCGGGCTGATTGCGAGTTTTTTTATGGGGGAGGGGGGGGGGGTGCGGGCAAAAAAGCTGAAAGAGAGGAGAAGATGAGAGGAGGAGCAGGAGAAAGCCTGGCAGGTGAAAGGTGAACAAGGGTAAGGAAGGTTATTGAGAGGCAGGTGGTTGAACAAAGGCCAAACAAAAAAACAGGTGCGAGACAAAAGGATTGAAGAGTTGCGATCTGGGAAGCCAGTGGAAGGGGGAGGGGGGGGGGGGAGAGGGGAGAAACAGGTAAGAGTCCAGGTGGGGCAAAGAGAAGGGTGGAGGGAGGGAAAGGGGAGCTTAACTAAAATTGGAGAATTCAATGTTCTTACCTTTGGATTGTAAGCTACCCAAGCATAATACAAGGTGCTGTTTCTCCAGTTTGCATGTTACCTCACTCTGGCAATGGAGGCAGCCCAGGACAGAAAGGTCAGTATGGGAATGGGAAGGGGAATTCAAATGGTTAGCAACCGGGAGATCCAGTTGACCTTGGTGGACTGAGCGGGTGTCCGGCAAAACAGTTGCCGAGTCTATACTTGGTCTCGGTGACTTACAGGAGGCCATATCAGGAACAGTAGATGAGGTTAGAGGGGGGGGGGCACCTCTGTCTCACCTGCAAGGACTGCTGGGGTCCCTGGATGGCAGCATAGGAGGAGGAATAGGGACAGGTGTTACAGCAGTTGTAGGGGAAAGCATCTGAGGAGGAGCTGGTTTGGGTGGGAATTAATGAGTGAACCAAGGAGTTGCGGAGGGAGCCGTCTCCGTGGAAGGTGTGGAGATGGGAAGTTGTGACTGGTGGTGGCATCGCGTTGGAGGCAAAGGAAATGTCAGAGGATTATATGTTGGATGGAAGGCGGGGACCAGGAGTATTCTTATCCTTGTTCCCTCTGGGCAGCGAGGGCAGAACTATGTAACACAGAGGAGTTGCAGGTGAATAATCCATCCATCCAGATCAGCAGGGGGGGGGGGGGGGAGGGGGAACACCACATTTGCTAAGAAAAAGGATATCTTGGATGGCATAGAACGGGAAGCCTCATCTTGGGAGCAGGTGCGGTGGAAACGGAGGAATTGAGGGGATTGATAGTCTTCGCAAGAGACAATGTAGGAGGAACTGAGCCCAGATAATTGTAATCGATGTATCATACAGAGATACAATCTATGTAGAGGTGTAGTCATGTCTACCACACATAGATACAATCAGTTCAAACTGTAGTACAGAAAATAGAACAAAGTGCAGAATATAGTTATGCACAATAATTGGAAAATTACAGTGTACTTGGAAAAGAACCATGCCTATTGTGTATGTCCCAAAACCCTAAAGGATTGGACACGCTAGAGGCAGGAAACATGTTCCCGATGTTGGGGGAGTCCAGAACCAGGGGCCACAGTTTAAGAATAAGGAGTACGCCATTTAGAACGGAGACGAGGAAACACTTTTTCTCACAGAGAGTGGTGAGTCTGTGGAATTCTCTGCCTCAGAGGGCGGTGGAGGCAGGTTCTCTGGATGCTTTCAAGAGAGAGCTAGATAGGGCTCTTAAAAATAGCGGAGTCAGGGGATATGGGGAGAAGGCAGGAACGGGGTACTGATTGGGGATGATCAGCCATGATCACATTGAATGGCGGTGCTGGCTCGAAGGGCCAAATGGTCTACTCCTGCACCTATTGTCTATTGATTTGTGAAGAGGGAAGCAGTTGCACACCATAAATGCTCTGTAGGTCCCAAGAAATGAAGAGAGACAAATGTTGAAACTTACGATTATAGAAACAGGTAGGGTGGCATTGATATCTTTGATTTCAGGATATCTTTAAAGACGGACAAAATTGGATTGTTCCTCTAATCCCCAATTAAGACTACAAAAAAGGATCATAGAGTCGTACAGCTGGCCCTTCGGCCCAACTTGCCCATGCCGACCAAGATGCCCCATCTACACTAGTCCCACCTGCTTGCGTTTGGCCCATATCCTCTAAACCTTTCCTATCCATGTACCTGTGCAAATGTCTTAATCAAAGGATGTTTTAAAATTAGGAGATAGACAAATTAGGAATTTCCAAATTTTAAAATTGGGAAATACACAACAGTTGGGAACAAAACCAAAATATGGAAAATAGTGCCACGTATTTTTTGGGGGGAGTTAGAAGGTTTTACACAACTAGCTTCTGGAAAGGAGCTTTTGTTTGTCAAGGAACCAGGTAAATGCGTGAAACAAGACAATAAAATATGTGGGTATATCAACAATATGCAGGATTATGGTAGACAGAGGTGGCACGTCTATTGGGAAAAGGACCTCCTTTGACACCAATTTTCTTGCAATGCATGTCATAAAGGGCAGACCAAGCACTGTCCTCATGTACAGGTAACCCTGCCATGAGTAGTAATCGTGTACTGTCTTTCAATCAAGCCATTTACAGTGTATAGATACATGATAAGGGAATAAAGTTTAGTGCAAGGTAAAACCAGCAAAGTCTGATCAAGGATAGTCCAAGGGTCACCAAAAAGTTAGATAGATAGTAGTTCAGCACTGCTCTCTGGTTGTGGTAGGATGATTCAGTTGCCTGATAACAGCTGGAAAGAAACTATCCCCGAATCTGGAGGTGTGGGTTTTCAAACGTTTGTACATTTTGCCTGAGGAGGGAAGAGGGAGTGGCCAGGGGTACCTAGTGACCTAGATACATGTGACAATAAAGTATCATTGAATTGAATCTTTGAAATGTGAGTGGCAAAAATAAAAGTAAATTGTGCTTAATAACTTTTCTTTTCTCATAAATCTCACGAGAGTAATTGATATTCTGTCTCTCAAAATTTGTCGGTCATGATTCTGTGGTGAATTTCCATTATCCAAACAGCCTTAACACAGGTTTAAGAAAGAACTGCAGATGCTGGAAAAAAAAATCGAAGGTAGACAAAAATGCTGGAGGAACTCAGCGGGTGAGGCAGCATCTATGGAGAGAAGGAATAGGTGACGTTTCGGGTCAAGACCCTACTTCCTATTCCTTCTCTCCATAGATGCTGCATCACCCGCTGACTTTCTCCAGCCTTAACATAGGTGTAATTTCTACTGAGCAAGTACAGCATTGCATTTACTCTGTGGATATGGACAGTGTCAATAACAATTACCCAACATCGCAACTCAGTTGTTGATTTGTAAAACCTGACACACCTCATCTTGAGTAAGAAAAAACAGCTGCTCCAAGGTAGTAATAATAATCAAACCAGTTCGTTCTCTTTCCTTTCAGAGTTCAAACATCTAATTTTATTTTAGATCTTTGTGCAGGGCAGACAAAGGAATTCAAACCTTTGACATGCCCTCATTTAAGTGAGCAGTTCCTCAAATTGCTTCCTGATATATCAGCAGTTATAAGAGCATTCGTGTTGCAAATAGGTCGATGAGCTTTCTCAACTGGTTCACAGCAATACTTCTCACATGCCATCCACCATAACACGATCGGATTCATTCCGGGCAAACATAATAAAAATCCCATTAAGAATCCGACTTGTTTTTCAAAACCTAAAAGGTTAAAGGGATAGAGATACAGGGAAGAATTTGAAATCTAATTGCACTAGCATCAGTAGGAAGGTAAATTTCGTATCACTCACCCACAGTGGGAACAGATCACTACTTCCAATGCTGTTGGCACATGCTGCTTCACTCATCTCTTCCTTCGTTCCCAATCTATATCTATCAGTAACAACCTTTATGCTCTTCTTCCTTTACTTTATTTTAGACATTAGAGATACAGCGCTGAAACAGGCTCTTCGGCCCACCGAGTCCACACCGACCAGCGATCACCCCATACACTAGCACTATCCTACTCTTCTCCGTGGATTGTCACCTTGTCGTGGTGGAGAAGCTTGTGTGGACCTGAGATCCTGAGAGCGATGCCGTCTGGAGCTATGCTCCCGGTAGGGCCACCCATGGCGGTAAGGTCGAGGGGGAGGTCCCTGACAAAGAGCAATCCAACCAAGACCTCAACGGTGGAACAGGCGGAGGACGATGGCTGACCTTAGTGGAGCTTCACAACGGCTGTGAAAGCGGATGAAGGCTGCAACAGAAAAGGGTCTCCGGTCGTCTTGGATTCCATGCCACTGGATCCTGACCCAGATCTGTCAAGGACCGCAGGGTGGCTGTCTGTGCACCAGTCTCCCCACGTTAAACAAAGTCACGCACAGGCGTCCTCCATATAGGGAATAGCGCCCTTGAGGCACCCATGGTCAGCCATGGCCGAAGGTGACCTAAGAAGATCCTACACCCACTAGGGACAATATACAATTTTTTACCAAAGCCAATTAACCTACAAACCTGTATGTGTTTGGAGTGTGGGTGGAAACCGGAGCACCTGGAGGAAACCCACACGGTCACAGGGAGAATGTACAAACTCCGTACAGACAGCACCCGTAGTCAGGATCGAACCCGGGTCTCTGGCATTGTAGGCGGCTACTCTACCACAGTGCCACTGTGCCACCTAACTGTTCCTCTTTTGCTTGTGCAGCCCATGAATACATAGAGACATAATGGGCAGGCTGATTGTAATGGGGGAGAAAGCTGGAAACAAGTGGGGGAAGGACAAAGCCTGGCAAGTGAGGTGGAGTTGTAGGAAGGAACTGCAGGTGCTGGTTTAAACCAAAGATAGACATAAAATGTTGGAGTAACTCAGCGGGACAGGCATCATCTCTGGATATAAGGAATGGGTGACGTTTTGGGTCGAGACCCTTCTTCAGACTCTGGGGCATGGATACAGGTGAGGGGTGGGTCGATTGGCAGGGTGGGTGGACAAAGGACAGAGATGAAAAGGGTGTCAAATAGGAGAGAGGAGGAGTGAAATGTAAAGCCAGAGGGAGGCAATGGGTGGGGAAAGAGGGTAGGAAGTGAGAGAAATGGGTGTGGTTACCTAAAATTGGAGAATTCAATGTTATAATGTTCATACCGTTAGGTTGTGAGCTAGTCAAGCTATTACACTACAGGAAGTTCCAGTACAGCACACTGGCAACCCCAAACAGTTAAACGTCATTATTTTGTTTTCCAGCCACATACGTTTACTAACCGTGCTCGCTGCATCCATTTCCCTCCGAAAACAGCACTCGGAAAGGACAAAATAGCACTGGCGAGGAGCATTGAGCATTCAATTGAAAGGAAAGACTGCAGAGGCTGGCAGATGCTCGAGTGTTGAGCACAAAAAAAACCCCATAGTGCTGGAAGTCAGTATGTCAGGCAGCATCTGTGGAGGAAACGGATAGGTGACCTTCCGGTTTGGGACATTTTGTCAAATTGGAAGTTCGGGGTTGATTTTTCTTTGAGTGAGCAGAGGGGTCCTGCACCAGGTACACAAAATTATGGTGCTCATAGAAAGGGTAGATGGAGAGAAAGTTTCCCCCAGGCAAAGATATACATAACCAGAGGGCATAGTTTTAAGCTTGGTGCAAGGTGTTTAGAGGGCAGCCAAGAAAGATGTTTTTTTCCACCCATTGGGTAGTTGGAATCTGGAACACTACCTTAAGTGGTACTGGAAGCAGGTACTCATGGAATTTAAGACGCTTCACATCGAGCACTTGAATTGCTGAGGCATAGAAGGTTACAGACCAAATAGGATTCGTACACGCGTACTTGGTGGTCAATATGGATACAGAGCCACGCCATTCTTCCGAACAAAAACTCTAGAGATCAATAGTCTGAAGGGTCCCGACCCGCTGAGTTACTCCAGCACTTTGTGTCCCTTTTTTGTAAACCAGCATCTGCAGTTCCTTGTTTCTACTGGTTATTTATTTTAGGTTTTTTTTTAGCTTTAAGAGAAAGATAGAAGTAAGAAAAGTAAAGAAAGTGCGCAAGAGTCGTGAGGTGCAAGAGAGTGTTGTGAAAAGAAAGCCCCTTAGAAAAGAAGTTAGAGAAGGAAGTAAAGTAAGAAAGTAGATCCTAGAAAAGAAAGAAAAAGAAAGTAGGAACAATCGCAGAAAGGGAACCACCAACCAAGTCTGTTTTTATTGTTTTACCTCCCATTACCAGGTCCTGATACCATTCTTTATTTATTTATTTTTTAAATTACTATTGCACCTCATGCTTGTAATAGGTCCAAAAACGTAGACCACGTCTTTTGGAATTTTGTTTCTACTGGTTAATAGTCTTGATTGATACAACCAGAAACCCACTCACCAGAGACAGAAACCCTATCTACAGCTTATAAAGATAATAAATGGAACTTTTGTGCAGTCAGTCCACATGCTATTGCTTATTTAAAAATAGGGATGCAAGGCTGTCTACTAATGATGGGTTGTTTTGTCTCTCTGAGGTGCACCATCTCCACCACATTCCTCCTTTCCACATTTCGCTGCAACTCCCAAAGAGCCAGTAATGGCTTGTCACAATAGTAACACAGACACCTCCAATTTACCCTTACCCCTCTCAAATTGTAGATTAAAACGAATCATATTATGGTCACTGCCTCCCAATGGCTCCTTAACCTCGTTCCCTTTATCAAATCCGGTTCATTACACAACACTAAATCCAGAATTGCCTTCTTCCTGGTAGGCTCCAGTACAAGCTGCTCTAAGAATCCATCACAGAGGCACTCCACAAACTTCCTTTCTTGGGGTCCAAGAATTTTTCCTACTGAATACAAGTTTGAATGTTATATCACCACTCGCAAATCATGTTAGCTTTTTGTTGGTGCAGCTGAAGTGCGAGTTGAGTTGAGTTGAGATTATTGTCACGTGTATCGAGGTACAGTGAAAAGATTTTGTTGCGTGCTGTCCATTTAGCAGAAAGACAGCCATTATCACATTGAATGGCGGTGCTGACTGGAAGGGTCGAATGGCCTACTCCTGCACCTATTGTCTATAATACATGATGACAGTCGAGCCATCCACAGTGTACCGATACACGATAAAGGGAAATAACGTGGATAACATTTAGTGCAAGATAAAATCTGATTAAAGATTGTCCGAGGATCTCCAATGAGCTGGATAATAGTTCAGGACCACTCTCCCGTTGTCGATAGGATGATTCAGTTGCCTGACAACACCTGGGAAGAAACTGCCCCTGAATCTGGAGGTGTGCGTTTTCACACTTCTACACCTTTACCCTGATGGGAGAAGGGGAGAAGACGGAGTGGCCAGGGGTGCGACTCATCCTTGATTATGCTGCTGGCCTTGCCGAGGCATAAATTGAGTCAATTGAAGGGAGGTTGGTTTGATTGATAGTCTGGGCTGTCTCCACAATTTCCTGCAGTCTTCTTATTTACGGTGTGGCATTTATGCCATGGAAAAAACATAATACTTTTTCCCTATACAGGATTTGTAATAACCTCAGACACCAACACACAGCAAATTAACAGCAATGGAAACGGATCCATTAACTAACTGTAATATAAGGGCATGTGGATGCTTGATACTTTACTGTTGAGGTTGGCCTAACAGCCAATATCTGTGTTGCATCAACTTTAAAAACCAAATGCAAAAATTATAATCCGTCCCGCATTTCAGTTCAGTTTATTGTCACGTGTAGCAAGGTACAGTGAAAAGCTTTTGTTGCGTGCTAACCGGTGAATTTTCTGTTTTAATTTCACAAAATCGGGCAGTTGAGAGTAAGCCGAGTACTTTGAACGTATTTTTGTTAACTGCATTCTAGCCATTACAAAATAATTTGCACCACTTAAGTTAAAAAGCCCAATTAGAGGCTCATGAGATCGATTAATCTTGCACAATACACGTGCAAGGAGTAACATCCGTAACCCATGAAAACATTAGCAGCAGCAACAAGGGCAATTGTAATATTCTGATCTTAAATCCGAGCTCAGAGCGTTCAAAAATAGTTTTACATTGAACTTGAAACACCCCGACGCACAATCGGTGGTTTCGCTCTCAAAGTCCACAGTGAGGGGATGAAAACTAACAGACAGGTTAATTTCCGATCTATTACGGGTTAACCTGTCTGCAAAATACTTTTGGCTTTGAAACAAGTTTGGTTAGACATATATATTTTAAAAGAGTTACCAGATCAACCAAATAATCTTGATGTGGGCGAAATCAGTCATAGGTTGAATGGCTGCAAACACTGTTTTAGTTCCAACTATGATTACGTGTCAACAAAAGATTTGAACGCCATCAGAAGAATTCCTGTTTACAACCGTGACAGTTTTGGATGATATCAAAATGAAAGCATTCAACATATCTTGCTCCCATCTATAAGTTCTCTGTCCGAGATGTCTCAGAAAGACTACAACTGTAATGGGGAGGTTTATGCTGGCCTGTATGCTTAATATTTATATTTTAAACATGGCACAATAAATAGTAGTGCCATACAGCGTGGAAATAGGCCCTTCGGCCCAACATGTCCCATCTACCAGTCCCATCTGCCTGCGTTTGGCCCATATCCCTCTAAACGTACCTTATCCACGTGTACCTGCCTAAATGTTTCTTAAACGCTACGATAGTAGGCAGCTGCCTGAACCACCTTCCCCTGGCAACTCGTTCCATACGCCCACCACCCTTTGTGTGGAAAAAGTTACCCCCCCCCCCCCAGATTCCTATTAAATTTTTCCCCTCCCTCACCTTAAAAATAAAACGAGTGATCAATTTTAAAAATCAAGTTTCATTTTGCACACATTACCTCTGGAGAAGGAGAAATCCAAGCCCAAGGAACTGTCAGGGAAGTCTGCTTGCTTGCTTGCCACTTTAATGTGCGTCTCGGTAGATGAGAGCCAAACAGCGTCCTGGTGGAACAAACACACACACAATGCTGCTTTTCAGCAGTTGCAGCTAAGCCTGCGACTGCACACCGCAGTTCCACTACGCCACAAGCAAGGAGAAACAGCGCTGTCGAACCCTGGAAGGTTTTAAAACCCTGCAGTGCGAATTACATATATATATTGCAACTTCCTGAAAGACTATTTTGGAGGGCGAGGTGCGGAGGCAGTTCCCTTTTTTTTGAAACCGACAGTCAGACTCCACGTCAAACCTGCCTCCACCCATGGGGGCGGCGATTTAGCAGGAAACTGCCACAGGACTTCCTCTCTTCATGGATGTTGAAAAGCAAAGATCCGTCTGGGCCTGAGCTTCTTCTGCCCGTAAGACGAGGAGAAACGAGTGGTACCCTCCGCGATTAAAGTTGATAACATAGTTTAATAGAAAGTTTGAACAAAATGCATTGTAGAAACTACTCCTGAAAGGAAACGTTTTCAAATGTAGGCAAAGAATTCTGACGAATAGACTTGTAAACAAGAGTCAAGAGTGTTTATTGTCACATGTCCCAGATAGGACAATGAAATTCTTACTTACCGCGGCACAACAAAGTATGTAAACATAGTACATAACTGGAGAAGAAAAGAAGTTCAGTGTGTGTATACACATGCACACATACTCAAGAAACATGAACAGAAACTAAAACAGTCTTTATAAATAGAGTATCATCTGGTTATCTGTAGCCCCACCCTTATCAGAGATATTTTCTTTCTCCTATCCATCACTTCCCAGCCTCTCTTCAATTTAAAACTAACTTTTTTTAAACAAAAGCTTTTCACTGTACGTTGGTTAAAATGAACAGATTAAAATACAATCAAGTCAAACTCAAGTACAATGGATAGAGCAAAAGGGAAGATACAGAGTGCTGAATGTAGTAGTTTAATTTTACAAGAATGTTGTGTGGATCAAAGGCTATTAGCTATAAGGGGAAGGTACACAAAAATGCTGGAGAAACTCAGCGGGTGCAGCAGCATCTATGGAGCGAAGGAAATAGGCAACGTTTCGGGCCGAAAGGTTGGACAATTTGGATTATGTTCTCTAGACCGTTGGTGGCTGGGGGAAGATGTGATAGAAGTTCAGAAAATTATGAGAGGTTTAGAAAGGGTAGACAGTCAAAAGCCCAGAAGGCAGAGCTTTAAAGTGAGAGAATCAAAGTTTAAAGGAGATGCGTGGGCAAGTTGCTCACACAGAGAGAGCGATAGGTCCCTGGAACTTGATGCTATGGGTGGTGGTGGAGGCGGATACAAGAGTGGCATTTTTGGATAGGCACGTGGACATTGATGAATGAAGGGATATGGATCACATGCAGGCAGAGGAGATTTGCATCACCTGGCATCACATTCAGCATGGACATTGTGGGCTGAAGGGCCTGTTCCCATACTGTGATGTTCTGTGTTCTAACTTGGGGAGAGAAACTGAGGTGGGGAGGGGTTTTATTGCACCATCACCAAATAATTCTTCTACGGTTTTTTCCTGAGGTATGATTAGCAGAAGAATCCATTAGACTAAATATGATCCACTTAAAGGGATATAATTATGGACTGATCCTGCCCTTTGTAACCACACAATGCCTTTGCCTCCTTCACGATCATGGGTGATGCAAGTAGCACAGTAATTATATTGCTGTTGCCTAAGAGATCCAGTCATTCAAGTTCAATCTTGACCTTGGGTTTTGTTTTGTGGAGTTTGCACGTTCTTCATGGGACCAAGTAGGTTTTCTGAAGATGCTTTGGTTTCCTCCCACATCCCCAAAACGTGCAGTTTGATTAATTGGCCACTGTAAATTACCCATTATAGAGCATAAAACAGTACAGTTTCTACAGAGATCCGTATAAGTTTGTCAAAAGCCTCTTTGTCGAGGAGAAGAGCGGGATCCTGAGAGTACCTGTAAGGGAACTGGAGGGAGCACCTGAGGAAGACGTACTCTGACAACCGGAGGCATGAGCCAGTCACCATTCCAGATGACATGCCACCTATCCACCCACCTGAGCACCAGATGGACATAAGGGCTCCTACATGGAAGGAGGTGGAGAACACAGTCAAACGGGCAAGAACAGCATCAGCCCCAGGGCCCAATGGCATTCCATACAGGCACTATAAGAACACCCCTGGTGCCCTGAAATACCTTTGGAAGTTAATGAAAGTGGCATGGGGGAAAGGAATCATACCTAAGGCGTGGCAAAGGGCAGGAGGGATCTTAATTCCCAAAGAAAAGAACTCCTCAACCATTAGCCAATTCCGCCAGATCAGCCTTCTGAACGTGGAAGGAAAGATCTTCTTTGGTGTTGTGGCCCAAAGACTCTCAGCTTTTTTGCAGAGCAACAACTTCATTGACACATCAGTGCAGAAAGCAGGGGTACGTGGTTTCTCAGGATGTCTGGAACATGCAAACGTCATCTGGCACCAGATACAAACTGCCAAGAAGGAAAAGAGAGATCAGCATGTGGTTTTCTTAGATCTTGCCAATGCGTTTGGTTCGGTGCCCCATGAGACTCTTTGGGCAGCTTTTAACTTCTTCCAGGTCCCAGAGGTCATCACAAAGCTGGTAAAAGCTTACTTCCAGGACCTCCAGTTCTGCGTCACAACACAGGACAACACCACCGCCTGGCAGCACCTTGAGGTAGGCATAATGACAGGCTGTACCATTTCTCCTCTGGTTTTCACCATGGCAATGGAGCTCATCATTCGAGCATCACGATGGGTGGTCGGAGGGGAACGCTTGAAGAGTGGACTGCGTCTTCCTCCAATCAGGGCGTACATGGATGACATGACCACAATAACAACAACAGAAGCATGCACCAAAGGCCTGCTGGATAAACTCCAGGAAAACATCAAATGGACTTGAATGGAGATTAAACCCAGCAAATCATGCAGTATTTCCATCGTCAAAGGCCGGCTCACTGACGAAAGGTTCCACATCAATAACGAGACAATACCAACTGTCCTGGAGAAGCCTTTCAAAATCCTCGGGCGTTAGTACACTGCATACCTCAAGGATGCAGAGCAGGTGGAACAACTCAGGCAGGATACAATCAGTGGCCTCAAGCAAATCAACAATACTGCTCTCCCAGGGAAGCTGAAGCTTTGGTGCCTTCAAGTCGGTCTACTGCCCCGACTCATGTGGCCAATTACCATCTACGAGGTCACTTTATCCCATGTCAACCAGCTGGAGAGACTGGTGAACTCACAAGTGAGGAAGTGGCTTAGGCTACCGAGATGCCTCAGCAGCATAGGGCTCTATGGGAATGGAGCCCTCTCACTGCCAGTCTCAAGCCTGGTGGAGGAATACAAATGTGCCAAAGTGAGGCTGGACATGACACTAACAGAATCCCGGGACCCAATAATAAGAGGTGTCGCTCCAACCCTAGCAACAGGGAAGAAATGGACTCCAGCAGCAGTGGTACTCAAGAGCGGATCTCGCTATCAAAACATGGAGGGGACGGGGGACACAATGTTTTGGCGGCCGCGCGCGCATGCACACACTCATAAACATGCGCGCGAGGCTTCGGAGGCTCAATCCTGCTCTAATCCTGCTAAATGCTGCTCAACTCTGACTGTCTCGCCGGGTTAACTTACAGCTCTGCCTGGACTGAAGGGACACCAGCACTGCTTCTCCGCGCTGGCCATATTTCCCGCAAGCCCAGGCAGGACAGGCAGAGTTGAGCTGGGTTTAGTGCTGTTTCTCTGCCCTGGCTGTGGGGCTGGGGGCACAGCTCGCGTCTGACTCCCGACCTCTCTGGCCACCCGTGGGGGGCACTCGGGACAGCGCCGGAGACCCGGCCGGGATCGATCCTGCCTGCGGATGAGGCGCAGGTCTGTGCCACGTCTCCCTCCTCCAATCGCCGTACTCTATCCTCAGTCCCACCCCCCCCCCACCCCCCACTCCTCCCTCCTCCAATCATCGCGCCCTCGATCATCAGTCCCACCCTCACTGTCTCGCGGAAAGCGGAGATTTTAAAATACGGATGACAAAAACTTGGGGGGATGTCCCCCACCTCTCAAAACATGGGGGGGACGTGTCCCCTTTGGCCCCCCCGGGTTTTCTACCACTGGTACTGGACGCAAAATCCGCCCTCCGACACCGGGACATTGTGGGCCATGTCCAACAAGGCCGAGGGGGCTTTGGCCTGAGAGCAATGAAACCTACCTGGCAAAAGGCTACTCCAGCTGAACGTCGGCACCTGGTGGTGGAGGAGGTGCACCATCAGGAAGAAGCAGCCAGGTGTGCCAAAGCCATATCCCAAGCCAAACAAGGCCGCTGGATGAGGTGGGATGGCGTTGAGAGGAGGAAGATCACATGGAGAGAGCTGTGGACCATGGAGTCAAATACGTTGAGCTTCATTATCAGAGCCGCATATGACGTCCTTCCCTCTCCCACAAACCTAAATCTTTGGCTGGGAGAGGATCCAGCCTGCCCCCTGTGTGCAGTTCCAGCAAACCTGAAGCACATCCTGGTCGGTTGTAAGCCCAGCCTAAGACAAGACAGATACACCTGGTGACACAACCAGGTGCTGAGGTGTTTGGCAGCTGAACTCGATTGCAAGAGAGTTACCACCAACGCCATGCCTATCAATGCCCAGATAACATTCCCACAAATACCATCCTTCATCCGGGAAGGGGAGAAACGGAGGACTAACCCCTCGCCTCTCAACTCATGCCCACTGAACGCAGCCAGGGACTGAGAAATGCATGTTGACCTAGGCCAGAGGCTTTCGTTCCCAGTTGAAATCGCAGCTACCAACCTGCGACCAGACCTCGTTCTCTGGTCCAACTCCTGTCGCCGTGTTTTCATCATTGAGCTGACGGTCCCCTGGGAGGAGGCTGTGGACGAGGCTTATGAAAGGAAAAAGCTTCGATATTCAAACCTTGCAGCAGAGGCAGAGGAGAGAGGTTGGAGTGTAAGGGTGTGTCCAGTGGAGGTGGGGTGCAGGGGCTTTGTAGCCAGTTCCACCGCAAGGCTCCTGAGGGAAGTAGGGCAGGCACAAAGGAGGGCAATAAAAGAACTTGCCAATGCCGCCGAATGGAGCAGTCACTGGCTGTGGCTGAAGAGAAAAGATGCTGTCTGGGCTGCCACGTGACCATCTAGAGGCTAACCATAAGACACACACCCAGGTCTGATCACCCTGCGGTGGGCCTGCCTCGACTGAGGGTGTCTTGTGATAAAAGGCCGAAACACCCAGTGACGTTGAGGTACACAACTGAAGATGTGTCTGATTGGTAGCAAAATCACCCAGTGGTCACCCCCAAGAATGTCAATTGTAGTGAAAAATCTTAGGGATTGTAACATCCAGTCCTACTAATTAATCAGCATAGGAACAGGCCCTTCAGCCCAACGTGTCCTTGCCGATCATGATGCCAACCTAACTGATCTCATTTGCCAGTATATGATCAGTATTCCTTTATTCACTGTGTAGAAAGGAACTGCAGATGCTGGCAGATGCCAAAGATAGACACAAAGTGCTGGAGTAACACAGTGGTCAGGCAGCAGCATCCCTGAGAAAAATTATGGGTGACGTTTCGGACCCTTCTTCAGACTGATGACTTCAGACCCTTCCCTTAATTCATTCTGTGTTCATGTGTTCATGCCTCTTGAACAATGTAATCACATCTGCTTCTAAATACTCCGTGACAGTGTGTTCCAGGCACCTACCTACCTACCACTCTCTGTGTAAAAAAAATTTACCTCACAAATCTTTAAACTTTCCTCCTTTTAGTTTAGTTTAGAGATACAGTTCGGATACAGGGCCTTCGGCCCACCGAGTCCGCTCCGACCAGCAATCCCCATACACTAGAATCACCCTACACACTAGGGACAATTTACAACTGAAGCCTACAAACTTGTACATCTTTGGAATTTGGGTGGAAACGAGGACGTAACAAACTCCGTACAGACAGCACCCGTAGTCAGGATCGAACTCGGGTCTCTGGCGCTGTAAGGCAGCAACTCTACCCAGCACCACGGTGCCGCCCAAACCGCCCCACCTCTAATACATCCTCTGACAATCCACCCTATAAATATCCACCCCGGACAATCCATTCTATAAGGGCACCCTTAATGCTCCTTTCAGCTAACGCTCTCCAATCCAAGCAACATCCTGGTGAACCTCTAATGAATTCACCCTATCCAAAATCTGCACATCCATCCTGAATTATGGAAACCAGAACTGCTTATAATACTCCAAATGTGGCCTAACCAACATGTTATGCAGCTGCAATGTGGAGCCCTTCCCCCCCTACACCCCCTCCCCTAGACCACCCCCCTCTCGCTTCCTTCCTCCACTAGAAGTCGGTTAACCAGTTTCACAGTTCGCAACGATGTATCCCTCTTGGGATCACATCGGTCCTAGCCAACAATTGATCTATCAGGGAACCTTCCTGTATGAGGTCACCTGTCCCTTTCTACTCATCATTTCCTGCTTCTAGATACCAGCTTCCACCCTTCCCCCCCCCACAATCAATCTGAAGAAGGGTCCCAACCTGAAACATCACCTATCCATTTTCTCCAGAGATGCAGGGTCGAAGGGCCAAATGGCCTCCTCCTGCAACTATTTTCTATGCTGCCTAACCTGTTGATTTACTCCAGTATTTTGTGTCTATCTTTGTGTAATGCAGCTTGCAAATAAGCGAGTTCGGTATCTCGATAAACGCAAGGAATCATGGGATTTGTCAAAGGTCATTCAGGATTTTTTTTTAAGTGAGCGCAGTGCTGTATAAACTGTGTATAAATTGTTAACTATTCTACCAAGGAATTAATCTAGAATTCTGTCAACTCAATAGCTTCCTTTCTTGTTCTGCTGTTCACACGCTACTTACACAGTTCTAGTTCCAGTTCAGTTCATTCATCTGCAATTATGAGATATTCAAAAAGTTAAAGAATTTATTATTTTCGTTTAATCCTTAATGTGTTTGCCACTGGAATAAGAAAATATTACTTGTGTTTGAAACATTTTCTTATCTTTATTCATAATTTATGTGTAAAAATATATTTAATCTGAGGCAGGCAGCGACTATCAGTGTGATGTGGACTGATGCTTTACCTACAAGCGGTGTGAATGTACCGTTAGGGCAAAGATTTATCTCCGAGGAAAACTGAGTACAGGGCTGGCCCTGTGAAGGAGCCGCCAATCCGATATAAGACATTTAACTGTGAAATGCCTGCCCTTTCGTATTGGATAGATTGAGTGGAGGGTCTGTCCTGTTCCGAGTTTGCGGTGCGTTTCCCCCAGCCATCTCGCCCAGTGCACGTTGACCAGAACAGTTCGCCAGCCCTTGTTAGCAGAGGCTCTTTGTGCAGTTGTTACCCAAAGAACCGAAGGTTTTGTGGAGGTTCTGCATTAGGATCGGGCACGCAGCGAGCTCGCGAGAGGGCTGCCAGATCAGATCAGCTCAGGTTGCCGAGTGGCCGAAGGGCGGATTATAATGGGTCGTTATTAAACTGTTCTGTCTGTGCGGCATTGCCAGCTCTCTCTCTCCCAGATCCCCCACCTCAACTGTCGACAAAGTCTGACTGGGAAAATGCTCCCACTCATATTACAGGTTGGCTCCGCGTTTGCCCACTCGCAGGGGCGGGCGAGAACAGGTCCCGTCAGCTGGGGTGTTGCAACCCACTCCTGAGTGAAGCCTCTAGTTTGGCTGCGGTTCAAATGGCTACAAATTCTCATAATTATCACCGCCCGGTCACCCGGACCCGGCTCCCAACTGCGTGCCCTGACAGACTGTAACCAACCCCAGAGGTTAAAGCGATATCATCTTTATTTAGGCCAACCCACCTCGAAAGTTTAACCAACCAGTTTAAAATCCAATCTGAACTTTCCAGCACATTCTCCTCGTTTCCTTCAATCCATGAAGGTTGTTTAGATATGAATGTAAGGTCAAATTGGTTGACCACACAACTTGTAATTCGTGTAAATCAATATCGAATTTGAATGGCTGTGACTCAGGCTAATGTCAGGGATTTGATAATTGACAGGTTCGTTCCAGGCATTCTTGCGTTTTCAAGACTGGTGCTGTTTTGAATCAATAATTTAAATAGATACAATTGTGGATTTGTGCAGCCAGCAGTACGCTGTGGCTTACTGCTGACATACTTGACGGATAAATTTATTTATAAATCTTCTTCTTCTTCTTTCGTGTGGCGTGCACAGCTTAAAGTTGTTGGACAACTTGTTCTATTTGATCTTCCGTTTGTGCACGTCGAGTTGATTGCATTAGTCGAAACAGGGCGGACCACGTGAAGGTTGCAATCTTCCACCCCTTTATAAATCTCATTGAAATGAATACGCAGGTCCGTACAAACACAATAGCTCAGCTGGTGAGAATGTTTATCCTGAATAACCTGGGCATGCGCTGTTGTAATACCGAATTCGCTTATTTTGATACTCAACAGGTTTCAAAGGTCTTTTGTTGTCATATGTACCAATTAAGGTACAGTGATATGCGAATTACAGTACAGCTATACGGAAAAAAAAAAGCAACAAGACACACAACTACATAAAAGTTAACATAAACATCCACCACAGCGGATTTCCCACATTCCTCACTGTGATGGAAGGCAAAAAAGTCCAATCTTGTTCCTCTTTATTTCTCCCGCAATCAGGGCAGTCAGTGATTAAAGCTCCCGCAGCCGGTGGTTGAAGCTCCCGCGTCGGGGCGATCGAAACTCCTGCGTCGGGGCGGTCGAAATTCCCGCGGCTTCGAGTTCCTGATGTCGGTTTCTGACCAGAGACCGGGGGCTCCGTGATGTAAGTCGCAAGCACCCATGGTTGGAGCTCCGAGGTGGATCCCTGGCAAAGGGATCGCGGGCTCCACAGTGTTAAAGTCCCGTAGGCACCCGCGGTGGAGCTCTCAAAAGTCGGGCTCCAGCAAAGGCCGCCAACTCCTCGATGTTAGGCCGCAGTGCGGACGGAGATACAATACGGAAACAAATCGCATCTCCGTCGAGAATTACCCCAACCAATGAAGGCAAGCATGCCACCCTATCCATGTTGCCACTTTGAAGGCACTATATATATGAACATGGTTGATGTTGTCAGTTCCATAAGATTATCCATCTGCCATCGCTGCAGAAAATTGACCCCTCGTTTAGATCTGTCTGGAATCTACCATTTATTTATATGGGGGACAGTTGATTTTTAGTACTGGAAATTATGGATTAATTGTTTCTAAACCCCTTTGTGAAGAATGATTGCCTTCATAAAATATATACGTTTCATGAGGGAAGAACAAAGATGTTGTATTACTTTCCCCCTTAGAACCATCACAGGCAAAGAGCTGATCCAGGGTCTTGAGAGGAAACGGTGACCATTCCTCAGCTTCCACAAATGCTGCACGACATAGAACATAGAACAGTACAGCACAGGAACGGGCCCTTCAACCCACAATGTTTGTGTCAAACATGATGCCAAGTTAAATTGATCTCATCTGCCTGTACGTGATCCATATCCCTCTATTTCCTGCACTTCCATGTGCCTATCCAAAAACCTCTTAAATGCCACTAACTTATCTGCTTCCACCTCCACCCCTGGCAATGCGTTCCATGCGCCCACCACTCTCTGTGGAAAACATTTGCACACCTTATAGCTTATGCCCTCTAGTGTTGAACATTTCCACCCTCGGAAAAAGGTTCTGACTGTCCACTATATGCGTCTCATCATTTTATACAACTCCATCAAATCTCCCCTTAACCTCTGACGCTCCAGAGAAAACAATCTCAAGTCTATCCAACCTCTCTCTGTAGCCAAAACCCTTCAACCCAGGCAGCATTTTGGTAAATCTCTTCAGCACCCTCTCTAAAGCCTCCACATCTTTCCTGTAACGGGACGACCAGAACCATGTTCATTTATATAGAACTGCATGCAATACCCCAAATGCGGCCCAGCCAAAATGCAAAAGAGCTGCATCATGACTTCCTGACTTTTATATTCAATGCCCCTAGCAATGAAGGCAAGCATAGCATATGCCTTCTCAACCACCCTTTTCTACCTATGCTGCCATCTACAGTGAGCTATTACGGTGGCGCAACGGTAGAGTTGCTGCCTTACAGCGCTTGCAGTGCCGGAGACCCGGTTTTGATCCCGACTACGGGTGCTGTCTGTACAGAGTTTGTACATTCTCCACGTGACCGCATGGGTTTTCTCCGTGATCTTCAGTTTCCTCCCACACTCCAAAGCTGTACAGGTTTGTAGGTTAATTGGCTTGGTATAAGTGTAAAATTGTACCTAGTGTGTGTAGGATAGTGTTAATGTGCGGGGATCGCTGGTCGGTCCGGACTCGGTGGGCCGAAGGGCCTGTTTCCGCACTGTTTTCTAAACTAAACTAAACTTGAACTCCAAGATCCCTATGCAGATCAAAGCTGTTGAGGGTCTTTCCACTGACTATACTTTCTCCTTACATTCAAATTCCCAAATGCATTGCCTCACACTTGCTCGGGTTAAACTCCATCTGCCATTTCTCTGCCCAATTCTGCAGCTGGTCTATATCCCACTGTACCTTCTGACAGCATTCCTCACTGTCTGCAACTCCTCCAATTTTGAGTCATAAGCAACCTTAGTCACCAACCCATCTACATTCACATCTAGGCCATTTATATATATATATATATATATATATATATATATATATATATATATATATATATATATATATATATATATATATATATATATATATATATATATATATATATATATATCACAAATAGCAAAGGTTGCAAACCGGCTGAGTTCCTCCAGCAGTTTTAGTTCCAGTTTGCATCAACTGTGGTCTCATATGTTTCCACAGGCAAAGAATTGGTTGAGTAGAGGGAGTCTGAAGAAGGATCTCGACCCGAAAGGACACCCAATTCTTCTCTCCAGAGATGCTGCCTGTCTGGCTGAGTAACTCCAGCATTTTGTGTCCATCTAAGGAATTGGTTGATTTATACATTTCACAGCTTATTCAACTTTAGCCTGCTAAGCCCCTGTCCCACTTAGGAAACCTGAATGGAAACCTCTGGTGACCTTGCGCGCCACCCAAGGTTTCCTTGAGTCGCTAGAGGTTTTGGTCACTCGCCTGGAAAGCCTCGACCGAAGCGTGAGCTGCATCTACTGACCAAAGATCCTACAGGATCTTTGCTACCGACCGCACACACACACACAAACACATCGCGAAGGTGGGGGCCAGGGACAGCGGAGGAGCACTGTCTGCGTGATGAAGAGGAAGGTAAACGGCTGCCACAGAGCACGGTAAGTCCTTTAGAGAGCGCCGGAGGGAGGCAGAGAAGGGGAGAGAGAGGGGGAGAGAGAAGTGGGGAGAAGGGGAGAGAAGGGGGGAGGAGAAGGAGTGGAGACAGTTTTAAGAAGTTAGCGGGCATTTTACCTTCCGGCGGATCTTCTAGGTCCTGAAAACCAAAGATCCTATAGGATCTTTGCTGAAAACTCCAATGAGCCAATCACAATGGCCGGTCAGCGAAGGAGATTGCCTTCGACTGCCTGTAAGTAAATAGCGACCCCACTCCACTGGCTTCGACCAAACGGCAACCTATTTTTAGTCGAGGCCGGTTTTGAATTTGTTGAAATAATCGCAGGAACATAGAAGAAGCCTCGACTACGCGGAAACCACTTTCGATCATTAGGGAGAGTGACCAAAACCTCCGGGAACCTCACGGAAACCTTGGGTGGGGCGCAAGGTCACCAGAGGTTTCCGTTCAGGTTTCCTAAGTGGGACAGGGGCTTAACAGTCCCCAATCTCCAATGTTTTGTCACATGTAAATTAATCTATTTATTATAGTTTACATATATAGCATGTAAACAGGCCCTTTGGCCCACCGAAAAGGAATCCAGCATAATCAGAGACCCACACTAGCCCTGGCCACACTCTCATTTCATCCCTGCCATCAGGAAGAAGGTATAGGAGTCTGAAAACTGTAGCATCCAGGTTCAGGAACAGCTTCTTCCCTACAGCCATCAGGCTATGAAACACTATAACCTCCAAATAAGATCTGAACTATATAGACCTGAGGGCACTATTTTTGTCTTTGCACTACTTTTGTTTGTTTTATTGTTTGTTTGTCGTTAATTTAAATATAAATAAAAATGTAATTGTTGAGTTCCCTGACATATGTCAATAAAACACGCTTGACCCTTGAATGCACACCATCTATCTCCTGTTTACACGAGTTATACGTTATCCCACTTTCTCATCCCTCCCTACACACTAGGGCAATGTGCAGAAACCAACTAACCAATAAACCCGCACGTCTTTACGATGTGGGAGGATATCGGAGCACCTGGAAGAAACACGCAGTCACAGAGAGAATGTGCAAACTCCACAGACATCATCCAAGGTCAGGTTCAAACCCAGGTCTCCGACACTGTGAAGCAGCAGTTCTACCAGCTGTGCCATATTTCGACTCAATAAATATTTCTAGCTCAGTTTACATCATAAATGTCTTGTGGTACTTAATATGATATATTATATGTGATATATAGAACACTAAAGCAGGCCCTTCTGCCCAACTTGCCCATGCTAACCAATATGACGCATCTGCACTAGTCGAACCTTTTCAGATTTTCAAAAAGCATTTGATAAGGTGCCACACATGAGGCTGCTAAGGAAGCCATGGTATCAAAGGGCAGATACTAGCATGGATAGCAGGTTGGCTGAATGGCAGAAGACAAAGAGTGGCAATGAAGTGGGCTTTTTCTGGTTGGCTGCCAGTGACTAGCGGAGTTCCGCAGGGGTCTGTGCTGGGGCCAATACTCTTCACGTTATATATTAATGATTTGGATAAGGGGATTGAAGGATTTGTGACCAAGTTTGTGGATGATACAAAAATAGGTGGAAGGGCAGGTAGTGCAGAGAAAGCAGGGACTCTGCAGAAGGACTTGGACAGGTTGGGAAAGTGGGCAAAGAATTGGCGGATGGAATATGGTGTAGCAAAGTGTGGAGTCATGCATTTTGGTAGTAGGAATAAAGGCATAGACTATTTTCTAAATGGGGAGAGAACCCAGAAATTGGAGGTGCAAAGGGGCTTGGGAGTGCTGGTGCAGGATTCCCAAAATGTTAATCTGCAAGTTGAATCGGTAGTAAAGAAAGCAAACGCAATAATAGCATCTATGTAAAGAGGACTAGAATACAAAAACAGGGATGTAACGCTGAGGCTATATAAGGAGCTGGTCAGGCCACATTTGGACTATTGTGAGCAATTTTGGGCACCATATCTGAGGAAGGATGTGCTGGCCCTGGAGAGGGTCCAAAGGAGGTTTACAAGAATGATCCCAAGAATGAGTGGGTTAACCTATGATGAGCATTTGACGACACTGAGCTTTTACACGCTGGAGTTTAGAAGAATGAAGGGGGACCTCATTGAAATGTACCGGATAGTGAAAGGATTGGATAGAGTGGATGCGAATGTGGGGAGGATGTTTCCACTAGTGGGAGAGTCCAGGACTAGAGGTCATAGCCTCAGAATTAAAGGACATTCCTTTAGGAACGAGATGAGAAGGAATTTCTTTAGTTAGAGGGTGGTGAATCTGGAATTCTTTGCCACAGAAGGCTGTGGAGGCCAAGTCAATGGATATTTTTAAAGCATAGATAGATTCCTGATCAGTATGGTTGTCAGAGGTTATAGGGAGAAGGCAGGAGAATGAGGTTAGGGGGGAGAGATAAATCAGCCATGATTGAATGGCGGAATAGACTTGATGGGCCGAATGGCCTAATTCTGCTCTTATTACTTATGACCTGCCCGCATTTGGCCCATATCCCACTAGACCTTTCCTATACATGTACCACTCCAAATCATTTATATCACCAAATACCATTTGTTCTGGAATTGATCAATTATTTTTTGAATACTTACATCAATCAATCTCATAGAAGTTATCTGGTTCTGGCATTAAAATCACATATCGGGCACATACTAGAAAAGAAGGGTGGCACAGTTATATGGCTGGGGTGGCTGCCGCACAGCTCCTGGGTTAAGGCCTGACCTTGCGTTCCACACTTTGTGCAGAGATTACACGTTCTCCCTATGAAAGCAAATGTTTTATCTGGGTACACCAGTTTCTTCACACATCCCTAGACAGTTGAAGGTTGGTTGGTCAGTTAGCGGAGTGTTAAGGTGTGTGGTGAAATCTAAGGGGAGTTGATGGGAATAATGGCACAATAAAATGAGATTAGGGTGCTTGATGACCAGCACAGATTCTATGGGCTGAAGTCTACTATGAGAGTGAGGGCTCACCTTTGATTTTATGCTGGTTGATTTTCTAGTGTCAAAGGCACTAAACCAAAATCACTGAACCAATATCTTTATCAAGACACTAAGTGCTGGAGTAACTCAGCGGGTCAGGCAGCATCTGTGAAGGGAATGGACAGGCGACGTTTCAGGTCAGGACCCTTCTTCAGACTGATTGTAATAGGAGGAAGAAAGCAGGAAAAGAAGTGGAGGCAGAACAACATCTGGCAAGTGATAGGTGGATGCAGGTGAAGGAGTTTGAATGCCAGATAGGTGGACAAAGGATAGAGACAAAAGGAGTGTCAAGTAAGGGGAGAAAAGGAGTGAAATGTAAAGCCAGAAGGCGGGACATGGGTGGCATCCGATTTGAAACCATTTGGTTTTCTGCTAAGTTAAAGATAATCAGGAATAAATCATAACTTTGATACATTTCAAAATAAATCATTGTCTGAAGAGAAGGTTTGCAGTTCAGAACTATTCACAGGTGTCCTCCATATATATGTGGATCTAATTTAGAATGGAGATGAGGAATTACTTTCGCCAGATGGCGGTAAATCCCACATTTATTGCCACTGATGGCTGTGGAGGCCAAGAAATTGGGTATTTTAAAAAACGGAGATTGATACCCTCTTAATTAGGAAGGTCGTCAAAGGTTACAGGGAAAAGGCAGGAGAATGGGGTTGAGAGGGAATAGTAGATTAGCCATGATTGAATGGCAATATGGACTTGATGGGCTGAATGGCATATTTCCACACCTGTGTCTTATGGTCTTAACTAGTTGACTCATTTCTGCAGAAAGATAATTCTGGGTTGGTATCTTTCAGTGTCTCAGGGCTCTTACTCAACATTTTCATTTATTTAAAAAATGACTAATAAAGTTGTAAGGGCCGGTGATTCACAGTGTGCATGCAAAAGCAAACACTCCTATTATTCTGAAGAACCAAGAAACTGCAGATGTTGCAAAATACAAAATGCCAAAGGAACTCATCAGGTCTGATATTGATACCTTTGGGCACAAGAGGATGAGGGGTGATCTTATAGAGGTGTATAAGATCATGAAAAGAATAGATAGAATAAATGTACAGTCTTACACACAGTAGGGGGATCAGGAACTAGTGGACACAGATTTAAAGTGAAGGGGGAAAAATTTAATAGGAATCTGAGGGACAACGTTTATTTTACACAAAAGGAAGTAGGCGTATGGAACGAGCTGCTGAAGGTTGTTGAGGCGGGTACTATCACGTTTAAAGAACATTTAGACAGGTACATGGATAGGATAGGTTTCGAAGGATATGGGCCAAACACATGCAGGTGGGACTAGCGTAGATGGGGCATGTTGGTCAGCGTATAGTAGATCCTCCCACTTCAATTTCTGCTTGTAAGCAGGGGGTAGAAGCGCAGCCAGCGATCAGATTTCCCAATGAGGCATCTGGGATTGGAACGGTATGTGTTTTTGATGTTTGTGCAGCAGTGATCAAGAGTGTTTGTTCATAAATTCTTATGTTCTAGGAGCAGAATTAGGCTATTCGGCCCATTGTCTACTTCCATTCAATCATGGCTGATCTATCTTTCCCTCACAACCCCATTCTCCTGCCTTCTTCTCGATCAATAAGGGAGAGCAGGAGAATGGGATTGAGAGAGAAACATTGATCAGCCATGATTGAATGGCGGAGTAGACTTGATGGGCCAAATGGCCTAATTCTGCTCCTATAACTTATGAATTTATGAATTATGAACTATTGCACTTAAATAATTCTTCTTGCATATGGCGTGCACAGCCTAAAGTTGTAGGTCAACTTGTTCTATTTGATCTATTTGTTTGTGCACGTCGGGTTGATTGCAGGGTGGACCACGTGAAGGTTGCAATTTCCCACCCCACTTAAATAATTATTTACCTTGCAAACTGATAGTATAAGAATGATTGGTTTACACGGCTATCAAAACAGGAAATGGGATTTAAGAAACATTTCTTCTTTGGAACTCCAATGACTCAATATACAGTTTCAGGTTAATTAGTGACTCACAGTAACAATTTCCCCAATAAACAGAAATGCTCATTGCAACAGTTGGTGCAGGGAATGCCCTATTAGCAGTCTGCTGCATTTTCCTGGAATTTGTCCCATTTCATAAGATGCTTTCAAATAGCTGTGGAAACAGCAGTGTAGTTTTATTTCTTGTCCAACCGGCCAAATTTTTTTCAATAAGTTATTTTTCTTTTCCAAACTGATGTCACTTAACCAAATACAACAAACACTACTTAGAGTCATAGCCCTTCGGCCTGACTTGCCCACACTCACCGATATGCCCCATATACACTTTTCCCACCTGCTTGCGTTTGGCCTATATCCCTCTAAACCTATCCTAGCCCTGTACCTATCTAAATGTTTCTTAAACATTATGATAGTATCTGCCTCAACTACCTCCTCTAGCAGCTTGTTTCATATACCTACCACTCTTTGTGTATTAAAGCTTTCTGCCCTTACCTTAAACCTGTGTCTTCTGGTTCTCGGTTCCCTACTCTGGGTAAAAGACTCTGGGCATTTACCCTATCTATTCCTCGCGTGATCTCATACACCTCTATAAGATCATCCCTCATAACAGCGTGACCAAAACTGAACGCAATACTCAAAATGTGGCCTCACCAATGTCCTGTACAACTGTAGCATGACTGTCCAACTCAATACTCTGACTGTTGAAGGCTGAAAGTCTTCTTGACCTCCCTATCTACTTGTGACACCACTTTCAAGGAACTATGTACCTTCACTTCTCAATCCATCTGCTCAACAACATTCCCCAGATCACAGCCATCCCCTGTGTAAACTGCGCACAACTAATTTCCTTTTACAGTTAACCCATTCTAATCCTCAAAATTATTAAATTCTGCCGCTTTATAAATGGTACCCATTCAAACGTGATGTTGGAGCATAAACAAAATTTAAGGTTAAAAAAGAACACAAAGTGCTGGAGTAACCCAGTGGGTCAGACAGCATCTCCAGAGATCAAGGATTGATGATGTTTCGGGTTGAAATCCATCTTTAAAATGATAGTATAAGAGTAAGATAGACGCTAAAAGCTGGAGTAACTCAGCAGGACAGGGGGCATCTCTGGAGAGAAGGAATGGGAGATGTTTCGGGTCAAGACCATTCTTCAGATTACCTTTATAAGATTACCCTTTAAGTTCAAATTCAAGTTACATTTATTGTCACATGCACCAATTGGTGCAGTGATATTTGAGTTACCATACAGCCATACGAATAAAAAGAACACAATACACGATAGAATTTAACAGGAACATCCCCACACAGCGGAATCAACATTTCCCACTGTGAGGGAAGGCAATAAAGTTCAGTCATCTTCCTCATTGTTCACCCGTGGTCGGGGCCTTTGAGCCCTCCGCAGTCGCTGCTGCAGCGGTCTGATGTTCAGGCCCTCTTGCCGGTATGATCGGAACTCTGACGTCGGAACAGAAGAACACTCTCAGCGGCTTGGAGATTCCGAATCGGCCACTTCTTACCGGAGACCTCGGCTCCCGAAGTCCACAGGCCGAGATGGGCGAAGCTCCAACACTAGCGACCCTCTGCATAGGATCCCAGGACTCCACGATGTTAAAGTCAGCGCCGCCCGCTGCTAGAAGCTCCGCAAACCACAGCTCCACGGTGTTAAACAGCAGGCCCAACACTCCAGAGCTTCAACACGGCGATCCCCGGTAAGGCATCGCCCACCCTCTGCGATGGTAATTCAGTGCTGCGCCGCTGCTGAAGCTCTGGCCGGTCTCCGGCAGGAAAGGCCGCACCAATCCAGATGGTAGGCCGCGAGGGGTGGGGGCGAAGATGCGATGGAGAGTAGACGCATCCTCGACCAGGAAGTGACTGAGAAATGGTTTCCCCCATTCCCCCCCACCTCCCCCACATAAAAATACTAAGAAACCTACAAAAACATACTTTTAAACAAAATGGACAATAGGTGCTGGAGAAGGCCATTCGGCCCTTCGAGCCAGCACCGCCATTCACTGGGATCATGGCTAATCATCCACAATCAGTATCCCGTTCCTGCTTTCTCCCCATATTCCCTGACTCCGCTATCTTTAAGCGATTTATCTAACTCTCCCTTGAACGCATCCAGGGAATTGGCCTCCACTGCCTTCTGAGGCAGAGAATGCCACAGATTCACAACCCTCTGTGTGAAAAAGTTTTTCCTCATCTCCGTTCTAAATGACGTACCCCTTATTTTTAAACTGCCTCCAACGTGTCCAAACGCTTAATAATCTTATATGTTTCAATAAGATATCCTCTCATCCTTCTTCATTCCAGAGTATACAAGCCCAGCCGCTCCATTCTATCAACATATGACAGTCCCGCCATCCCGGGAATTAACCTTGTGAACCTACGCTGCACTCCCTCAATAGCAAGAATGTCCTTCCTCAAATTTGGAGACCAAAACTGCACACAATACTCCAGGTGTGGTCTCACTAGGGCCCTGTACAACTGCAGAAGGACCTCTTTGCTCCTATACTCAACTCCTCTTGTTATGAAGGCCAACATGCCATTTGCTTTCTTCACTGCCTGCTGTACCTGCATGCTTACTTTCAGTGACTGATGAACAAGGACCCCCAGATCTCATTGTACTTCCCCTTTTCCCAACTTGACACCATTCAGATAATAGTCGGCCTTCCTATTTTGCCACCAAAGTGGATAACCTCACATTTATCCACATTAAACTGCATCTACCATGCATTTGCCCACCACCCAACCTGTCCAAGTCACCCTGCATCCTCCTCACAGTTCACACTGCCACCCAGCTTTGTGTCATCTGCAAATTTGCTAAGGTTACTTTTAATCCCTTCATCTAAATTATTTATTAGCTGTGGTCCCAGCACCGAGCCTTGCGGTACCTCACTAGTCACTGCCTGCCATTCTGAAAGGGACCCGTTAATCCCTACTCTTTGTTTCCTGTCTGCCAACCAATTTTCTATCCATGGTAGTACCCAACCTCCAATACCATGTGCTCTAATTTTGCTCACTAATCGGACCTTATCAAATGCTTTCTGAAAGTCCAGGTACACTACATCCACTGGCTCTCCCTTGTACATTTTCCTAGTTACATCCTCAAAAAATTCCAGAAGATTAGTCAAGCATGATTTCCCCTTCGTAAATCCATGCTGACTCGGACCGATCCTGTTACTGCTACCCAAATGTGCCGCTATTTCATCTTTTATAATTAACTCCAGCATCTTCCCCACCACCGATGTCAGGCTAACTGGCCTATAATTCCGTTTTCTCTCTCCCGCCTTTCTAAAAAAGTGGGATATTAGCTACCCTCCAATCCACAGGAACTGATCCTGAATCTATAGAACATTGGAAAATGATCACCAATGTGTCCACGACTCCTTAAGTACCCTGGGATGCAGACCCTCAGTCCCATCAGTCTACCCAACACCATTTCCTGGCAAATGTGAATTTCCTTCAGTTCCTCTGTCACCCTAGATCCTCTGGCCACTAGTACATCAGGGAGATTGTTTGTGTCTTCCTTAGTGAAGACGGATGCAAAGTACCTGTTCAACTCGTCTGCCATTCCCTTGTTCCCCATAATAAATTCACCTGTTTCAGTCTTCAAAGGTCCAACTATGGTCTGAAATAATGTTTTCCTCTTCACATACCTAAAGAAGCTTTTACTATCCTCCTTTATATTATTGTCTTACTTACCTTCGTACCTCATCTTTTCTCCCTTTATTGCCTTTTTAGTTATCTTCTGTTGCTCTTTAAAAGTTACCCAATCCTTTGGCTTCCCGCTCATCTTTGCTATGTTATACTTCTCTTTTATTTTTATACTGTCCCTGACTTCCCTTGTCAGCCACGGTCTCCCATTACTCCCCTTGGAATCTCCCTTCCTCTTTGGAATGAACTGATCCTGCACCTTCTGAATTATTCCCAGAAATACCTGCCATTGTTGTTCCACTGTTATCCCTGCGAGGGTATCTTTCCAGTCAACTTTGGCCAGCTCCTCCCTCATGGCTCCATAGTCCCCTTTGTTGAATTGTAATACTGACACTTCCGATTTTCCCTTCTCCCTCTCAAATTGTAGATTAAAACATCATATTATGGTCACTACCTCCGAATGGCTCCTTTACCTCGAGTTCCCTTATCAAATCAGGTTCATCACACGACACTAAATCCAGAATTGCCTGCTCCCTGGTAGGCTCCAGTACAAGCTGCTCTAAGAATCCATCATGGAGGCACTCCACAAACTCCTTCATGGGGTCCAGTACCAACCTGATTTTCCCAGTCTACCTGCATGTTGAAATCTCCCATAACAACCGTAGCATTACCTTCGCGACATGCCAATTTTAACTCTTGATTCAACTTGCACCCTATATCCAGGCACTGTTTGGGGCCTGTAGATAACTCCCATTAGAGTCTTTTTATCCTTACAATTCCTCAGTTCTATCCATACTGACTCTACATCGCCTGATTCAACGTCAACCCTCGCAAGGGCCTGAATTTCATTCCTCACCAACAGAGCTACCCCACCCCCTCTGCCACCTGTCTGTCTTTTCGATAGGACGTATACCCTTGAATATTCAGTTCCCAGCCCTGGTCCGCTTGCAGCCCCGTCTCTGTAATTCCCACAACATCATACTTGCCAATTCCTAATCAAGCTCACCCACTTTATTTCTTATACTTTGCGCATTCATATACAACAATTTAGCTTTGGTATTCACCTCCCCTCTCACACTATTGACCCTGACCTCACTCTCTTATCCCGTCTCGAACTTTGCTTCCCATTAATTCGGGAGTCTTTTGTAGCTTTTCCTGTACAGACCCCCTTTAATTCCATCTTTATACTCCCAATTTGTCAACCTCTCCCCCCCCTTTAGTAGGCCCCCCTCGGTCATGACTGACCATGGGTGATGCATCTGGTCGGATGCAAGTCTGTGCGATGTCATATGGAGGACAGGCTGTTGCCCATGCAGCACGTCCCCCCTCTCCACGTCGCTGATCGATCGAAGGGAACAGCAGGGGAGTTACAGTTTGGCACCAGCGCCGTCGCAGGAGCTGCCAGAGCGAGGATGTAGACAAGGAAGATCTTTCCTGGTCCGAGAACAATGATGCCATTATTAAGAAAGCACATCAGCGCCTCTACTTCCTGAGAAGATTACGGAGAGTCGGTTTGTCAAGGAGGACTCTCTCTAACTTCTACAGGTGCACAGTAGAGAGCATGCTGACCGGTTGCATCGTGGCTTGGTTTGGCAACTTGAGTGCCCTGGAGAGGAAAAGACTACAAAAAGTAGTAAACACTGCCCAGTCCATCATCGGCTCTGACCTCCCTTCCATCGAGGGGATCTACCACAGTCGCTGCCTCAAAAATGCTGGCAGCATCATCAAGGACCCACACCATCCTGGCCACACACTCATCTCCCTACTACCTTCAGGTAGAAGGTACAGGAGCCTGAAGACTGCAACGACCAGGTTCAGGAACAGCTACTTCCCCACAGCCATCAGGCTATTAAACCTGGCTCGGACATAACACTGAACTTTACTAGCCAATACTGTTATTTGCACTTTATCAGTATATTGACCATTGTGTATATATTTATAGAATGCCTTGTAGTAAATGCCTACTATGTTCTGTTGTGCTCAAGCAAAGCAAGAATTTCATTGTCCTACCAGGGACACATGACAATAAACTCACTTGACTTGACTTGACTTGACAACGACGAACTGCCTTAGGGGCTCCGACTCCGGATTTTCTTGAGGTTTACTCTTGGAGCCTTTTCAATGACTGGAGGTTTTAAATTAGTTTCCCTCTCCTAGATGGACTGCCTTCTCAGGCTGACGAGCCCCATCTGCACGAGACAGCTAAAAATGTATAATTCTGACATTACCTTCCTACAAGAAACACACCTAAAACCTCAGGACCAAGTTAGGCTGAGGGCGAAATGGATAGGTCAAACATACCACTCTTCATTCACTTCAAAATCTAGAGGCACGTCAATTATCATAAGAAAAGGTATACCATTTAAAGCAAAGAATATTATAACAGATATAGAAGGGAGATACCTAATAGTTAATGGAGAAATCCATGACACTCCACTTACTTTGGTAAATATATATGCCCCTAACTTTGATAACCCCCACTTTTTCAATAAAATCTTCAATATAATTGCAGAGTCAAACTATCAAAATGTTATAATAGGCGGAGACTTTAACTGTGTTTTAGACCCGTACTTAGATAAATCAAGTCAAAAACAGAGAGGGAATATGAAATCGAAAACTGGGGAACTCCTCAATACCTACATAAACAACACTAATATAGCAGATATTTGGAGAATTGTGAATCCAACTGGCAGGGAATATTCGTTTTACTCAATGGTACATAAGACATACTCACGTATAGACTACTTTCTGCTGGATACAAAATTAATCCCCCAAACATCTAATGCAATATATCATACAAATTCAATTTCAGACCATTCTCCACTAACTTTCTTTTTAAAACTGGAAGGATTGTCTAAGAATAATTCATTCTGGAGATTTAACTCTCAAATTTTAAAAGATCCACAAGCGAGTATATATTTAAAAGAACAAATGGAGGTCTTTTTTCAAACAAATGATACTTCAGATATATCGCCTACTTTACTTTGGGAATCTTTTAAAGCATACATTAGGGGTATTATAATTTCATATCAAGCTTTTCAAAATAAAAAGAATAAGAATGAACAAAGACAGTTAGAAGAACTTATTAGACAAATGGATATAGATAATGCTAAAGATCCATCAATAGATAAACATAATAAAATAATAATTTTAAAATTTAAATTAAATAAATTATTATCTGCCAAACTTATAAGACTTTTTCAAATTACAAAACAAGAGCACTTTGAATTTGGGGATAAACCGCATAAACTTTTGGCTCGCCAGCTAAAAAAACGAGAAAAGGAACATACTATACCAAAGATCAAATCAGATAAAGGGGAATTATTAACAACACCGAAGGATATTAATAAAAGATTTGCGCAATTTTACGAGAATTTGTATACATCTAAAACGATAATTGATTCCAATAATATCACAAAGTTCTTGGATACCTGTAATCTTCCAAAGTTAGAGCTGAAGGAACAAGAGGAACTGGGTGCACAAATCTCAATTAAGGAATTAGAAGATACAATAAACTCACTAAAAAATGGAAAAACACCAGGCCCTGATGGATTTACTAATGAATTTTATAAAAACTTTTATGATAAAATAATACCAAGATTACAAAAAATGTACCAATACGCTTTAAAAAAACGAATACTACCTGATACATTAGCGGAATCAACGATTACATTAATACCTAAGAAAAATAAGGATTTAGAAGAACCTGGCTCATATAGAGCTATAGCATTGTTAAACACAGATCAAAAAATATTAGCGAAAACATTAGCCAGAAGATTAAGTAAATACATTAGTAAATTAATAAACCCAGATCAGACAGGGTTTATCCCTAAGAGATACTCTTCTAATAATATGAGACGTCTACTCAACATAATGCACTCACACAAATCTGAAGATCAAGAATTATCAATTATTTCGCTGGATGCTGAAAAAGCATTTGATCAAGTAGAATGGAATTATATGGATAAAGTATTACAAAAATTTCAACTGGGAGAGAATTTTATTTTATGGATTAAGTTACTATATAACAAACCTACAGCTAGAATACTTACTAATAACATATTATCCTCGAAATTTCAACTATCAAGGGGAAATAGACAAGGATGCTCATTATCACCACAGCTGTTTGCTCTCATTATTGAACCGCTAGCAGAAAAAATTAGAATACACCCTGATATTCATGGATATAATACTAAAGACTCATATAATAAAATATCTTTATACGCGGATGATATATTATTGTATATTACAAAACCTCAAATCACTATACCAAATATATTAAATTTAATTGAAGACTTCGGATCTTTTTCTGGATATAGAATAAATTGGAATAAAAGTGAAATTATGTCAATAAAACCGAAAGATTCAACACATCTTTTAAAATTCCCTTTTAAAATAGCTACAGAAAAATTTAAATATTTGGGAATCGAAATTACCAGAGCATACCAAGGTATGCTCAGGGCAAATTTTGACCCCCTACTTAATAAACTGAATACATTAATTAAATTCTGGAAAACGCTTCCGATGTCTTTAATAGGCCGAATAAACGCAATAAAAATGATCTTTTTACCACAAATTTTATACCTATTTCAATCAATTCCTATATACTTACCTAAGAAGTTTTTTAAAAAACTCGACTCAGATATCACTAATTTTATATGGGACTATAAATCACATAGAATACAAAAAACCCATCTGAATAAATCTAAAGTATTGGGGGGTCTAGCACTACCCAATTTTATGTATTATTATTGGTCAGTAAATATTAAAAACATGATTCAACTGATGGATAACTCCGCCCAGCAAGTAGACTGGATTGTAATGGAGAAAGAGGATTGCTCCTCTAGAAACATTGGAGCGATCCTCCTTTCTCCAATGAAATTGAATAACATAAACTATAATAAGAACCCAATTATTCATAGTACAATCCGTATTTGGAAACAAATAAAACAAAATTTAAAATTAAGAAACTTATCACTTTTATTACCTATAGTCAATAACCCTTCGTTTAGTCCTTCTATTATAGATAAAGCTTATACACAATGGGATAGACTAGGAATTAAAACGCTTGGTGACTTGTATGAAACTGGAAAATTACTTTCATTTCAACAATTACAAATAAAATATAAACTCGGAAATAATCAATATTTTAAATACTTTCAAATATGCGACTATTTGAAAAAATATATAAAAGATCATCATAATAACCCAGCAGATGTACTGGACGAGGCAATGCAGATAAAAGCGGAATCAGCAAACTTAATATCATATTTGTACAATATTATCTTAAATGTACAAATACCATCTACGGAGGGTATCAGAAGAGACTGGGAACAAGAGTTAGCTATTGAAATTTCAAAGGAAAGTTGGAATGAATACTTATTAAAAGTACATAAATGCTCGATTAATGTAAGACACACATTAATACAATTTAAAATTTTACATAGATTATATTATTCGAAAACTAAAATTCATAAAATTTTCCCAAACGTATCATCTATTTGTGATAAATGTCAATCCCAAGAAGCAACTATAGCGCACTCATTTGTCTTCTGTACAAAAATTCAAAAATTTTGGAATGAAATTTTTGAAATCTTTACAAAGTTATTTAAAACAAGACTGATACCCAAAGCAGAATGGATTATCTTCGGAATAACGGAAGATGATCCAGAACTAAATGTGTTTCAAAAGAAATTAATGGATTATGGGTTAATAACTGGAAAAAAGCTAATTCTAAAATTTTGGAAGAAGGCTCCAATACCAACTATAAATATGTGGATTTCAAATATGTTTGAAACACTACACCTTGAAGAGATAAGACTCCTCCTAGCAGGTAAACCAGATCACTTCCACCTGACGTGGTCTGCATTTATAGAATTATTACAAACATAGGGTGCAAAAGTACTTTAAAAAAATAAAAAATTGAGGTCGGGTAAGGGGGGATGATAGTTGAAGAGTTGGTATGTCCTATTTACGTGATGCTCAAAAAAAAACATTTGTTTTTCTTTTTTTCTCTCTCTCTTTTCTTTTCTTAGGGCCTATTTCTTAACTCTTTTTCTTTTTGTTTTTAATTTCGCTCTCATAGGGTCTTCGTCCTTTTTTGTTGTTACATTTTCTACACTTTTCTACACTTGCACTTTTTCCTTCACTTTCTTCTCTCTTTCAATCTTTTCTTTCTTTAGTGTAAAAAAAATAAATAAAGGGAGTACATTAATTGTAAGAAGATATAAATGACGAGTATTAATGTATGTGGCTGTGATGTAATGTACTTCTAATAAATAAAAATTAAAAAAAAAAAAAAAAAAAGATCTTTCCTGGTCCGAGAACAATGATGCCATTATTAAGAAAGCACATCAGCGCCTCTACTTCCTGAGAAGATTACGGAGAGTCGGTTTGTCAAGGAGGACTCTCTCTAACTTCTACAGGTGCACAGTAGAGAGCATGCTGACCGGTTGCATCGTGGCTTGGTTTGGCAACTTGAGTGCCCTGGAGAGGAAAAGACTACAAAAAGTAGTAAACACTGCCCAGTCCATCATCGGCTCTGACCTCCCTTCCATCGAGGGGATCTACCACAGTCGCTGCCTCAAAAATGCTGGCAGCATCATCAAGGACCCACACCATCCTGGCCACACACTCATCTCCCTACTACCTTCAGGTAGAAGGTACAGGAGCCTGAAGACTGCAACGACCAGGTTCAGGAACAGCTACTTCCCCACAGCCATCAGGCTATTAAACCTGGCTCGGACATAACACTGAACTTTACTAGCCAATACTGTTATTTGCACTTTATCAGTATATTGACCATTGTGTATATATTTATAGAATGCCTTGTAGTAAATGCCTACTATGTTCTGTTGTGCTCAAGCAAAGCAAGAATTTCATTGTCCTACCAGGGACACATGACAATAAACTCACTTGACTTGACTTGACTTGACAACGACGAACTGCCTTAGGGGCTCCGACTCCGGATTTTCTTGAGGTTTACTCTTGGAGCCTTTTCAATGACTGGAGGTTTTAAATTAGTTTCCCTCTCCTAGATGGACTGCCTTCTCAGGCTGACGAGCCCCATCTGCACGAGACTCGTGGGAGCGGGAGCATCTACCTTCCCATGCAGATCTATAGCACCTGCCCACTGCCCTATTTAGTTTAAACCCACATGTGTAGCACTAACATACCTGCCTGCCAGAACGTTGGTCCCCCTCCAGTTAAGGTGTAACCCGTCCCTTTTGTACAGGTCACCCCTACCCCAGAAGAGATCCCATGTGGTCTATAAATCTAAATCCCTGCTCCCTGCACCAGTCCCCCAGCCACATATTCAGATCCCCCATCTCCCTGTTCCTGCCCTCACTAGCACGAGGTACAGGATGTAATTCAGAGATAATCACCCTAGAACTCCTGCTTTTCAGTCTTCTTCCTAACTCTCTAAACACGTGTTGCAGAACCTTCTTCCTCTTCTTCCCGACGTCGTATGTGCGCACGTGCACAACTACTGCCAGCTGTTCACCTTCCCTCTCGAGGATGTTCTGAAGTCGATTTGTGATATCTTGAACCCTGGCATAAGGGAGGCAACAGACCATCCTCGAGTCTTGCCTGCCACCACAGAATCTCCAGTCCGCACCTCAGACAATGGAGTCACCCACCACTATAGCTCTGCCGATGTCAGTCTGGCCGGTCGAGTCTCATCGCTACGATTGGAGCCACCGACCTGTCAGCTGCTTGGACTGGAAATGTCGTCTGCCCCGACAGCTCCAAAAAGGGTGTACCTGTTTTCATTTGGCACAGCCACTGGGGTCTCCTGCACTCCACGGTTACTCCCCTTTCTCCCAGTTACCCACCTTCACTCTTTCTTTATCCTTGGCGTGACAACCTCACTGTAGGTCCTGTTCATGAAACTCTCGTTTTTCCGGATGGCCCGGAGGTCATCCAGCTGCTTCTTCAGTTCCCCAATACTATAAACAATAAGCCAATAGATATTATGGAAATAAATGTGACAAATATGAACAAATCTTCATTAAGAGTCATGGTTTAAGGATTAATTTGCATCTCTTAGTGAGTGTATGAAACATGTTCACACAAGATATAATTTTACTTGACCGCTTAAAAGAAGCTGGCTGAATAATCAGTTACAATTAGGAAGCCAGATTTCCTAGTCAACTTAGAAAGGATGTCCAAACATTGGGGAATCTGTCGTGAAGAAGGGTCTCAAAATAAAACGTCGTCTATTCCTTCTATCCAGAGATGCTGCCTGTCCTGCTGAGCTACTCCAGCATTTTGTGCCTATCTGTAATGAAGAGAGCTCTGTGGAGTATGACAGGGCTGAAGCATCAGTTGAGGGTATATCAAGGCATTGATTATCAAGTCAAGTCTTTGTGGTGGGGGTGATCACTTTTGGCTGATGAAGGTTAATGTGGTAGTGTGAGGTACTGTGACTATCAGTGAGGATAGGTGACCATCTCAATAACCCAAATCACCGGTGTCCCACAAGAATGTGTTCTCAGTCCACTACTGTACTCTCTGGACACTACCAACTGTACAGCCAAATTCAGGTCAAATTTTGTCTACAGGTTTGCAGACATCACCACTGTGTTGGGCTGAAGCACAAACAATGACGAGACAGGGTATAGAAAGGAGATAGAGAACTTAGTGACATGGTATCAGGACAATAACCCGTACCTCAATGTCAGCAAGATGAAGGAGATAATTATAGACTTCAGGAAGCATGGTGGAGTACATGCCCCAATCAGCATCAATGGTGCGGATGTGAAAATGATTGAGAGCTTCAAGTTCCTTGGCGTTAATAGTTTCAATGACCTGTGGTGCACCAACAATATTGATGTGACGGCCAAGAAGGTACAACAATGCCTCTACTACCTAGTTTAGATTAGATTATAATTGTCATGTGTACCAAGGTACAGTAAGAAGCTTTTTGTTGCATGCATTCCAGTCAAAGAAAGGGCTGTACATGATTACAATCAAGACATCCACAGTGTACAGATAAAGGGTACAACATTAGTGCATGATGAACTCTGATAAAGCCGATTAAAGATAGTCAAAGTTCTTCAATGAGTTCAGTTAAGTTTAGTTTATTGTCACGTGTACCGAGGTACCAGGAAAGGTTTTTGTTGCATGCTAACCAGTCAGCAGAAAGACAATACATGATTACAATCTAGTCATTTACAGTGTATAGATACATGATAAGGGGATAACATTTAGTGCAAGGTAAAGCCAGCAAAGTTCGATCAAGGAAAGTCCAATGGGTCACCAAAGAGGTACATAGTAGTTCAGCACTGCTCTATGGTTGTGGTAGGATGATTCAGTTTCCACAGATACAGAGAGGAAACGGGCCCTTTCACGCATCTGTACATAATTTCTATCCTACACACTAGTGACAATTTACAGAAGCCAACTAACCTACAAGTCTTTGGAATGTGGGAGGAAATTGGAGCACCCAAAGAAAACCTACGAGGTCACAGCAAGAAAGTACAAACTCCGCAGACAGCACCCTTGGTCAGGATCGAACCCGGGTCTCTGACACTGTAAGGCAGCAACTCTACCGTTGTACCACTGTGCCTCTTTGTTCTTGTATGCATCAGCCGAATGTAAGATAATAGTAATTGGCCTACATCAAAGCAGAGATCTTCATCTTAAGTTATTTCACACCATTGTAAAAGAGATGAAGGAAACTTTAGACCAGACTTAGTTTGTCACTTGGCACATGCTCTGTAAAACATGGTCATAAACATATTTGACTTTCCCCATCAATAATTGGCTTTGTAATTTGTTCCCAGTGTGTTGGATAGTGCTAGTGTATGGGGTGATCACTGGTTGGCGCGGACTCGGTGGGCCAAAGTGCCTGTTTCCACGCTGGATCTTTAAAGTCTAAATTGAAGTCTAAAGTCACTCATCATTATTGACTCAGTATTATGAAACCACTTTAAGCAATGATAATTAGTCTGCATAATGCAGCTCTTTAGGTCTTCGGTTGGTGAGTAATCTGTGATCAGTTTATAGTTTCTCTGAAAGTATAGACAAAATAATAATGACAGTTGATACTGGCATTAAGTTCAATGCAGTCGTCAGGTAGGTATTGAAATCTCACTGCCATGCAAAGGAATCATTATCAACAGCTCCCAGATTATATTTCAGTTAAGGTCTTGTTTGTCTTCAATAAAAATGAGTTTTGATACGTTTCTTGATAATTCTTCTTATTCTAACAGAAAGTATTTTTTGTCAGATGATAAAATTCCAAGTAGTATGCAACGTAGCGATTAAAACAAAGTGCAGAGAAATGATCATACCTGCACGTCTTACTCTTGTATAGGATGTGGGCGTCTTGCAGACGTAAGTACCGATCAAGTGAGGATTAGGTGGTAATCTGGTAGTTTCATCTTAATTCCTGCTTTTCACTCAAGAATTATTTAATTACAGTACTTAGATTTAAAACCTCAGGTGCAAAGGTGGAACTCAAATGTCAGTTCAATGATCCAGGAATCCATTGGCCAGTCCAGTAAGTTAACTAGTGGGCTAGCAGTTAAGTTACCTTTAGTTTTAGTTAAGTTTAGAGATACAGAGCAGAACAGGCCCTTTGGCTCACCGAGAACCGCGCTGACCAACGATCCCTGTACACTAACACTATCCTGCGCACACTAGGGGAAATTTACAATTCTACCAAGCCAATTAACCTACAAACCTGTATGTCTTTGGAGTGTGGGAAGAAACCAGAGATCCCAGAAGAAAACCTACGCAGGTCACGGGGAGAACAGCACCTGTTGTCAGGATCGAACCCGAGTTTCTGTCGCTGTAAGACAGCAACTCTGTAACTGTGGACAACTTTTACTGGCTCAGCAAGGACAGTACTGTAAAAGGAACTACAGTGCCATCTGTTGGCAAGCTGACTACTACATTCAAACAAAAGTGAAAATGTGGGGCAGCATAGTGGCGCAGTGATAGATTTGCTGCCTTCCAGCACCAGAGACCCGGGTTTGATCCGGACTACGGGTGCTGTCTGTACAGAGTTTACACGTTCTCCCTGTGAATGTGTGGGTTTTCTCTGGGTCCTCCGGTTCCCTCCCACACTCCGAAGACATGCTGGTTTGTAGATTCATTGGCTTCACTAAAATTGTAAATTGTCCCTAGTGTGTAGGATAGTTCTAGTGTACAGGGCGATCGCTGGTTGGCATGGACTCGGTTGACTGAAGGGCCTGTTTCCGCACTGTATCTCTAAAGTCTAAAGAAAATGCTGGAAACACCAGGCAGGTCAGGCAGCATCTGTGGAAAGAGAAAAAGTTAACGTCTCAGGACCCTTCATCAGAACTGGGAGAAACTGTAAAACAAGTTAATTAACAATAACAGAGAAGGTTTAGTGCTGGTAGAACAAGGGGAAAATTTCTGACAAGGTGAGACCAAATTAGTTTATGGGGCAGTTTGTACACTCTGGAGTTTAGAGCGTCGGATAAAATCACAATTTCATTCTTAAACTATGTAATGTTTTGTTGATAAACAGTCTATTGGACAAGACCTGCAGGCGAGGCAAAACTAAAAGAAAAATAAATACTGAGCCGAATTGATGGCAAACATAAATAGCCAGTTCTGATACATTTAGAAAGAAGCAGTGAGTTACCTGAAACAAGAGATTTCAATATTTGGTCCAGAAGGCGCAGCTTCTAGAAGGAAGATGAGGTATTATTCCTAAAACTTGCATTGAACCTCATTGAAACAGTAAAGGAGGCCACAGACAGGTAGGTTAGAATGTGAGTCAGATGGTGAATTAATGTTGCAGGCAGTAGGACACTGTGGGTTAAATGCATATGCTCTGCAAAGTGATCACCCTTTCTGCGTTTGATTTCTCACATGTAATGGAGGCCATATTATGAACGCTGAATGTGGAAGAAGTCCAAATGAATGGCAGCTTCACCCAAAAGGACTGTTTGGGCAACAGGATGGTGGGAAGGGAAGAAATAAGAGGAGAGATGATTCTCTCATCAGTTAATATCACTGGTTCATTGCGATATTTAAGTCATGTCCTGTTTATCATTTGGTCTAAGAGAAAATGTCCGTTGTTCAGCTGGCCAACACTTTCATATGTCTGTGTCTAAAGAAGAGTCCCGACACAAAACGTCACATATCCATGTTCTCCAGAGATGCTGCCAATCAGCAGGATTTGGACCAATGTCCTCATGACATGGGCTTGCTAGTGATGCAGCAGAGGGCTTCTTCTAGCTTGGCAGAGGGATGGAAACCAGAGGAAAGAACCAGAAGGAAGAAAAACTTAACCTGGTAAAAAAAGAAGATTATTTCGGAGGGAGGAGAGAAATGAAAATGTGGACAGCAATGAAAGATTAACAATAGCAGCAGTGTATCAGGAAGGAAAGTAATGCATAAGCATGAGATCAAATAGACTCATGGTAAGAAAAAATAATATAAAATTAAAGGCTGTTTATCTACAGTAAATGCATGCAATATTTGCAACATAAATGTGTTGGCGACATAAATAGAAAAAAATATGGGTGTGATCTTGGTTGCAAACTGACCAAGGTTAGGGATATTTGACATGATGGAAAGACAGGCAGAAAGTCAAAGTAGGTGGGGTAGGTGGGGGATTACTGCAGTGGTGTGGAAATTTATTCACTGAAGGTTCAGAAGTTTGAGTGTAGATAAGAAAGAGTTAAGGGCCTGTTTTCGGCGACTACAGGCGACTAGGCTGTTTTCACATGGTCTCGGGGTGACGCCTGTATGGTCATGAGTATTCTCCTCAAGTCGCCTAAAGGGTCGTAACGTTTTTCTGATCGTCGCTGGATTTTGAAATGTTCAAAACTTTTCGGTGACAGTGGGCTTGACGTAGCTTGTCTTCTCCTGTCGCAGGTGCTGTCATAGGTTGTCACCAGGATGACGCAGGTTTTCGCCAGGTGTCACAGGTTGTCGCTGGGTGCTGACTTCGGTGAATTCCATTGCCGACTACTTACGTCAACCGGCGACAGGTACCAGCGACTGAATTGTCTTCAGTTGTCTTCAGTTATCGCCGACAGGATCATTGCTTGTCGTAGCTTGTTGCGGATGGATGTAGGTTGACTTTGTTTGTCGTAGGTTGTCGCCTGTGTGGTCGTAAGTTGTCGTAGGTGTGATCGTAGGTGGACATACTAAGTCGCGACGATTGGGTCACCGGTAGCTTGCCGTCGACTGGTTGTAGGTTGTCGTAGACAATGTCGTGGGTTGGGGGGGGCCAGTCGCCTGCTACGACTGTGACACTCGCCGGAGTTGCCAAAACAAATCGCCTAAGTGGAACAGGCCCTTCGGGGTGCGAAGTCACAGGTGGGGCTAGTATATAAGCCCATCATAGTAGGTAGGAAGGTACAGCAGGTGCTAGTTTATACTGAAGATAGACACAAAATGCTGGAGTAACTCATCGGGTCAGGCAGCATCTCTGAGGAAAAGGAACGGTGACGTTTCGGCTCGGAACCCTTCTTCAGACTGAAAGATAGAGAAAGCCAGAACAAACAGGGCTGGAAACAGAAGACCTCAGGAAGGGTGGTCCATAATGGCTCTTTATAGTGTCTCTCTCTAGCCCATATAGGTATACTGCAGATTAGAGTATAAATTAAAAAACAGAGGAATGGATGATCACAACATGGAAGAATTTCAAATTACATTTGTGACTGTGACTTGTAAATTAGACTTGTAAAAAGGGAACAGCATCCCCTTTCCCATCAGAACTGCCCCCTCCATCGACGCTTTTAAGTCAAGACTAAAAACTTATCTATACTCCCAAGCCTTTCCTGATGTCCTCTGAGTGAGGGCTACATGTATATATGTATGTAGTTTGTTTTGTTTATGCTATTCTTATAACAAATGTAAAGCACTTTGGCCAACGAGAGTTGTTTTTTAAATGTGCTATATAAATAAATGTGACTTGACTTGACTTGACTACATTTGAGTTGAGAAAATTGGATGTGAAATCAGAATCCTAAACATAAATGAGGACAGTGTTGGCAAAAGTGGACTGGGAAAATAGATTAAAGAGCATGACAATAGGCCAGCAGTGGCAGCTAGTTTTGTAAGATATTTCATCAACTCACTCAAGGTATGTTCCAGTAAGAATGAAAAGCTGTTCAAGAAAGATGCACCATTCAAGAAAGATGTCTAAGTAAGGAAGCTAAAAATTTTACTTATAAGAAATTAGAATATTATGGAACGTAGAAGTGTATAGTACAGGAACAGGCCGATCAGCCCAAAATGGCCGTGCTGAACGTGATAAATGAATGAATACGTTTATTGGCCAAGTATTCACATACAAGGAATTTGCCTTGGTGCTCCGCCCACAAGTGACGACGACATACAGTGACAGCTAGGAATGGCACATAAAACATTAAATATTAATAATAAAACATTATTGATTAAACATGTGAATTAAATAAAATACCAGAGCAAAAGGAGGCTACAGATTTTTGGTTATTGAGTAGAGCTACTACTCGTGGAAAAAAGCTGTTTTTATGTCTGGCTGTGCAGCTTTGACAGTCCGGAGTCGCCTTCCAGAGGGAAGTGATTCAATTAGTTTGTGGCCAGGGTGAGAGGGGTCAGAGATGATCTTACCCGCTCGCTTCCTGGCCCTTGCAGTGTACAGCTCATCAATGGAGGGAAGGTTGCAGACAATAACCTTCTCAGCTGATCGGACGATTCGCTGCAGCCTTCGGATGCCGTGCTTGGTGGCTGAGCCAAACCAGACCATGATGGAGAAGGTGAGGACAGACTCTACGATGGCTGTATACAATTGGACCATCATAGCCTTTGGCAGATTGTGCTTCCTCAGCTGCCGCAGGAAGTACATCCTCTGTTGTGCCTTTTTGACTGTGGGTCGATGTTCTGTTGTGCTGAAGCAAAGCAAGAATTTCATTGTCCTATCAGGGACACATGACAATAAACTCACTTGAACTTGTACTTGAACTTGGTAGCCCCCCCATTTAAGGTCCTTGGAGATGATGGTTCCCAGGAACTTAAAAGACTCCACAGATGCGACTGTGGTGTTGTTGATGGTGAGTGGGTGGAGGGGAGGGGGAGCTCTCCTAAAGTCTACTATCAATTTCACTGTCTTAAGAGCATTGGTTGTTAACCTTAAGGACAGGTTGTTGCGATGGCACCAGGCCACCAGCTGTGTCACTTCCTGTCTGTAGGCAGATTCCTCCCCATCCTGGATCAGTCCAATCAGGGTTGTGTCGTCCGTAAACTTAAGAAGCTTGACAGAGGAGTCAGTGGAGGTGCAGTCATTGGTGTAGAGAGAGTAGAGGATAGGGGAGAGTACGCAGCCTTGCGGTGCTCCTATGCTGAGGGTTTGCGGGTCCGAGATGTGCTTTCCCAGCCTCACATGCTGCTTCCTGTCTGTCAGGAAGCTGGTGATCCAACGACAGGGGGGTTCAGGCACAGTCAACTCTGAAAGTTTGGAGTGTAGTAGCTCTGGCACAATGGTGTTGAATGCAGAGCAAAAATCTGTCTCAAGACCTGGAATGCAGCCACAATCCCGCCGATGAGTTTGTCCAAATAATCCAGTGAGTGATGTTAATGAGTACCTCTCTCGTGAAATTAATCTTTGTAGGGTTTTCACAGACGACACAAACGAACAAACACATACAAAACAGCAAGGAGCAGTACACCGTGGCAGCCATCGTCGGCTCAAGCAGCAGCAGCTACACTGCAAGCTCGATGATGCCGAGTTAAACTAATCTCTACTGGTTGCTCGTGATCCACATCTCTCCATTCCCTGCAATTCCATGTGCATATCCAAAAGTCTCAAATGCCACGATCCAGCATATTCCAGGAACACACCACCCTCAGTGTAAAAAACTCCTTTAAACTTTGCCACTCTCATCTTCAAGGTATGCCCTCTAGTTTTTTTTGACAATTCCACCCTGGGAAAAGGTTCTGACTGATCTACACCTCTCATAATTTTATATACTTCTATCAGGTCTCTCCTCCGCCTCCGAGGTCCAGTGAAAACAATCCAGGTTTGTCCAACCCCTTTCACAGAGAAGCCTACAAAGTGCAAAGAAAAGTGCCAGGCAAGTGCCAGGATTGAAAAGTTTTAGAAACCAGCAAGAATGACCAAAAGAATTATAAAATTAGAGACAATACAGTATGCCAGTAAATGAGCAAATGATACAAAAACAGACAGCAACAGCTTCTACAGTGCACACTAACACATACAGCCTTTTTTCTCCAGAGATGCTGCCTGACCCGCTGAGTTACTCTAGCACGTTGTGTCAGAGTCATAGAATGATACTGCATAGAAAAAGGTATTTCGGCCTAACTTGCCAACACCGGCCAATATGACCCAGCTACACGAGTCCCACCTGCCTGTGTTTGGCCAATATCCCTCTAGACCTGTCCTCTCCATGTACCTGTCTAACTGTTTCTTAAACGTTGGGATAGTCCCTGCCTCAACTACCTACTGTGGCAACTTGTTCCATACACTCACCACCCTTTGTGTGAAAAAGTTACCCATTAGATTCCTATTAAATCTATTAAAAATAACATCCTCGTAAATCTTCTCTGTACCCTTTCCAGTTTGACTTTTCCAATAACATGGTGCCCGAACTGAACACAATACACTAAATGCAGCCTCACCAACGTCTTATAGAACTGCAGCATGACCTCCCTACTTCTATACTAAATACTCTGATGAAGGCCAATGTGCCAAAAGCCTTTTTGACCACCCTATCTACCTGCGACTCCACCTTCAAGGAACCATGCACCTGCACTCCTAGATCCGTCTGGTCTACAACACTCCCCAGAGTCCTGCCATTCACTGTGTAGGTCCAACCCATGTTTGACTTTCCAAAATGCAACACCTTACATCTCTCTGTATTAAATTCCATCAACCATTCCTCAGCCCACCTGCCCAACTGATCAAGATCCTGCAGCAATTTTTTCAACCATCTTCACCATCTGCAAACTATCTACTTTTGTATCATCTGCAAACTTGCTAACATTGCCATGTTTCTTCTTCTTCTTCTTAAGCCCTTTGCTCCACTAGGGAGCATAGGCCATTGACAAATGTCCTCCACCTCACTCGGTTATTGGCAATTCTTTCAAGATCTCTCCATTAGAGCCCACTCTCAGACATTTCTGTCTGGACACCTCTTCTCCAGCTGTTCCTGTGGCAACCTCTTTTCCTTTTTCCTCGGGGTTTCCATTTCAGGGCTTGCTGGGTGATGTTTGTGGCAAGTTTCCTGAGGGTGCGTCCAATCCAACTCCATTTTCTCCTTCGAATGTGTAAGTTAATGGGCTCCTGGCTTGTTCTTTTCCACAGATCCACGTTGCTTACTTTGTCTCTCCACCAGATGTTAAGTATTCTCCTAAGGCATTTGTTAATGAATATTTGCAGCCTGTATGTAGTGTGTTTTATTGTTTTCCATGTCTCTGATTCATACAGCATCACCTATTTCACATTTGAGTTAAAGATGTGTATTTTGGTGTTGATTGAGATGTGTTTTGAGCTCCAGATCTTCCTGAGCATGTTAAACACCACCCTAGCCTTATTGATTCTACTTTTTATGTCTACCTCTGCCCCTCCGGTGATGTCCACAACACTGCCTATGTATGTGAATGTGTCTACCTCCTCTAGAGCAGTGCTGTGCACAAGGATAGGGTTGCTGGTTTTGGAGTGGATCCTCATCACCTGTGTCTTTGCTCTATTGGGTGCAAGACCAAGTTTTGTTGCAGCTTGTGAGAGTCTATCGGTCATCTCCTGCATTTGTATCTGTGTGTGTGAAAGGAGAGCTATGTCTTCTGCAAAGTCAGATCACCTAGCTGCTCCCACATTGTCTACTGAATTCCATTTATTTTCCCTTACAATACAATACTGTTTCTTGTCATTTGTTGTTTCATTGTCTTTCGTTGTTTCCATCATGATCCAGTCAATTGCCAGGAGGAACAGGAATGGTGACAATAGACATCCCTGCTTGACGCCCGTCCTGACACTAAAGCTCTGGGAGAGCTGGCCTGCATGCATAACTTTGCATGAGGTTTCATCATACGAGTTTTTGATTAAGTTTATGATCTTGGTGGGAATTCCGTAGTGGTCCATTAGGCGCCATAGTGTTGCCCTGTCTAAGCTGTCAAACGCTTTCTCAAAGTCGATGAAGTTAATGTACACGGACATGTTCCATTCAACAGATTGCTCAATGATGATGCATAATGTTGCTATGTGATCTGTGCATGAGCGATCCTTCCTGAATCCTGCTTGCTGGTCCCGTAGCCTCTTGTCTACAGCTTCCTGAAGACGGTTGAGGATGAACTGGTTGAGAATTTTACTGGGTACAGAAAGTAGGGTGATCCCTCGGTAGTTGTCACATTTTCTTAAGTCATCTTTTTTTGGCAGTTTCACAATGTATCCCTCTGCCCATTCTGTGGGTGTATTTTCCCACAGAAGCCATAGCGCATGTCTGAAGAGGAGTCTATATCTACTTTCAGGGCTTCAGTTGGAATATTGTCAGGGCCAACAGCCTTGCCAGTTTTCTGTTGGTTGATTGCAGCCTTTATTTCTGATTTTGTTGTCTGTCACATTTAATTTGTAGTGGTATCCTGGCTTTGGGTCTGTATAGCCGGTGGTGGCCTGTTTAGGACTTCCTCAAAATGTTCTACCTATCTTTCGAGCTGCATCTCCTGGGTTGAAAGCAGTTCTTGTCTGTAATTGGTTTATTACTCTGGAGATATGTCCCGGACAATTTCCTTGTGATGGTATATAACTCCCTCATGATCCTTTGGGTCGCCACAATTTCTGCCTCTTTGGCTAGCCTCTCCACCTGTGTTCTCTTGTCCCTCCTGATGTTCTTTCGCATTTCTTTGTGGCATCTGTTGTACTCCTTTTGGGCTAAAGCCTTTTCAGCCCTTGTTCTTGAGTTGTTCACTTTCTCCTTTAACTTTTTCCTCTGTTGGATTATGGATTATTATTGCCATGTATGTTCTCATCCAAAACATTGATATAGATAAACAGTAACAGGTCCAGCACCGAACCCTGAGGCAACCACCAATCACAGTCCTCCAGTCCAAGGAGCAACCTTCCACCATCACCCTCTGCTTCCTTCCATGAAGCCAATTTTCTATTCATTCAGTTATCCCACCTTGGATCCCATGCGACCTAACCTGCCAGAGCAGCCTACCAAATGGAACCTTGTTGAATGCTTTGCTTAAGTCCATGTATACAACAATTACAGCTCTGCCCTCATCAATCTTTTTGGTCACGTCTTCAAAATCAGATTTGTGAGACACAACCTTCCACATACAAAAACCATGCTGACTATCCCTAATCAGCCCTTGTCCATATAAATGCATGTATATCTTTGGTATAATCATTGGTGTCTATCGTAGGTATAAACCAATATCTGCAGTCCCAAAGCAGTTTTAAGTGTGGATGGAGTCGATGGTGGGGAGTTTGATCTGTGTGACAAACTGGGCTACATCAAGAACTCTGCAATTTCATGCAGTTTTAGGCAGAGCTGTTCTCAAACTAAGCTGTGGTATAACCCGAGAATATGCTTTCTACAGTGCATCAGTAGAAGTCAGTATGAATTGTCGGGAGACATGCTGAACCTCCTTAGTCTTCTAATGAAGCAGAGGTGTTGGAAATATTCATTCAGGTTAGCTTATAACAATCCACCATTTATAGATCCACGCTAGCTCTTAATTGACTCAAACCTCTCCAAGTATTAATTGTTTTATTTTCCTGATTGTCATTCCTATGTATGGAGTTTATACACTGTATGGAGTTATTAGTTTGTAATTATTGTACGCTGTACAGAGTTTGTACGGTCTCCCTGTGACCGTGTGGGTTTTCTCCAGGCTGCTCCAATTTCAAACACATGCCGTTTTGTAGGTTAATTGGCTTCTGCAAATTGTCCTGAGTGTGTAGGATAGAACTAGTGTACAGGTGATCGCTGGTAGGCGCGGACTCGGTGGGTCTGTTTCCACACTGTATCTCCAAAACCCTGTCCACCAGTATTACTAAACTAACCTGTCAGCAGTTATTTGAAGTGTCCGTACTTTTCTTGAACAAATGTGTCATATTTCTCACCTTACAATCTTGAATGAATTAATGATGATGAATGACACGTACCTAGGCACAGTGAAATGCTTTGTTTTGCATACAACCCGGTAAAATCGTGCAGCAGACCTCACCTAGGCAGTACACAAGTGTCGCCACGTGTCTGGCACCGACAAAGTTACAAGTTCAGGCACCATCTCAGTATCTAAGGAAGTTTGACCTCTCCACGCCAATCTTTCTCAGCAATACAGTACCTGTTTTCATCTGAGAATAGTTTTGATTTGCAACTCAATTATACCAAGCAGATTAACCACATATTTAAATATTTTTAATAAGGGCACAATATCACCTAATCTGCATTAACTACATTAGCTCCGAGTTTTAATTGGAACTTGCAGTGTTTACTTACATTGCCCTCCATAATGTTTGGGACAAAGACTCATCATTTATTCATTTGCCTCTGTACTCCACAATTTGAGATTTGTAATAGAAAAAAATCACATGTGGTTAAAGTGCACATTGCCAGATTTTATTAAAGGCCAATTTAAAGATTTTGGTTTCACCATGTTGAAATTACAGCAGTGTTTATACATAGTCCATCTGTCGTCGTCGTCCAGCTTCTTGGCGTGAGGGCTACGGCATCAGACCGGGGCGCAGTACTCGGCGGCTGAGAACACCAGGGCCACTGGGGACATGCGCAGTGTCTTCGTCATGGCTCCCCATGTGGTGCCGGCTAGGCGCCGTATCAGTGCGGCACGGGCGCTTGTCTTTGCCTTGGCACCTTCCAGGTGTTGTTTGAATGACAACGATCTGTTGAGCTTCACACCGAGGTACGTGGGGACAGGCTGGGACCGTAACCGGGCATTATCCACCATGACGTTCATCTCGCAGGTCGCTTCCCTGTTGTTGAGGTGGAACATTGAAGATGTTGTCTTACCCATGCTGAGCTTGAGGCGCCAGTTCCTCAGGTATGAAGACAGGATGTTCATGTCTTCAGAGAGGCCCTCTTCTACTGCTTCCCAGGAGGGCTTACTGAGTAGGATGGCCAGGTCATCAGCATAGCCATACTTCTTTGACTGGGTTGCAGGTAGGTCATGGATGTAGATGTTGAACAGCATTGGTGCCAGCACTGAGCCCTGAGGGACGCCGTTCTTAAGTTTCCTCACCCTGCTGCATTGCCCATTGCTGGTGTGTAGCCTGAAGCTGCGGTTGCTCAGCATCTCCATGATGAAGCTCATCATGTGCATGTCTGGGATGTTTCCAGAAGCTTCATGTGTTGTCCACGCAGCCAGACAGTACCATGTGCAGCTGTGAGGTCCAAGAAGACAGCCCCTGCCTTCTCCCCTGCCTGGAAGCTGTCCTCTATGTCTTGGCACAGGAGGGTCACCTGGTCCGCCTTTGACCTACCGCTTCGGAAGCCAGCCTGTTCTTTAGGCAGCTGGGGGTCGATCACTGGATTGAGACGTGTGTGGAGGAGACGTTCCAGGAGCTTATATGGAACACACAGCAGTGAGATGGGTCGGTATCCCTTGGGGTCATCGCTAGGCTTGTTTGGCTTCAGCAGAGCGATCATCTTGGCACGGCGCCAGATCTTTGGCTGCTTCAGGCAGCGGAAACACATGGAGGAGTATAGCCAGTCAGTTACCTTCTTGCCTTGGTGTTTTATGTATTCCGGGTGGATGCCGTCGGTGCCTGGTGCCTTACCGGTTTTCAGCCGTCGGATGGCCTGCTCGATTTCTTGTGTTGTGAAATCGTGGGATAGGTTGGAGTCGCAGCTCGGGGCCTTGTGTAGCTCGTGGACTCTCGCCAATGTTGTTCTGGTGAAGTCCTTGTCTGCGTTGGGGAAGCAGCCGTTGCTCAGCAGTAGCGATGCGATGGAATGTGCAGTGATGGGACACTGTGCTGGGGTTGTCGACCTGCCCATCAGCTTGTTCATGGATGGCCACGCCTGATGGCTGGAGTGTGTGAAATCAATTGATTCCACTGTCTCCATCCATCTTTGCCTGCGTTTCTCATTTAGTCTGCAGATTAGGTCATTCGCTGCTTTGTCCCTGTCTTCGCTGGTTTGTGATTCTGTGTGGGCGCGAAGTAGGTCTTCACATTCGTCATCCCAGCAGGGAACATAGGCTTTACGTACACCGCGGGGGATGTTCTTCTTGGCGGCGGCCAGCAGCATCTTGCAGTACGAGTTGTAGGCATTATTCAGGTTGGTGGGGCGTGGGTGTGGGAGGCCAGCGGCTGCCTTATTCACTTGTTGTGTGAAGCCTACCCAGTTTGCTTTCCAGAAGTTCCACCTCTTGACGTCTTTCCCTTCCACGGTCTGGACCAGAGATGGAATGGTTATGAGCGATGGTCGTTGGTGTGACCGGGGAAACCTGTCCAGGATGCGTCTTACTGGGAGCGGTTCGTTGTTGCGACATTTTGCGAAGGCCAGGTCCGGGTTGGTGGTGCTGTTCCAGCGTGCAGAGTAGAAAGTGCGTGGCTCCTTTGGGTCGTATAGGAGCGTTGCATCGGCGGTCGAGGCCCATTCTGCCAGGAAGTCGCCGTCAGCGTTGGAGCTGCTGTATACCCAGTCTGTATGATGGCTGTTGAAGTCACCAGCATACACGGCAGGGGCTGGGACATCTGGCAGAGATGTTGGGACCAACCTGCTCGGAGGCGGCTTGTAAATGTTGACGATGGTAGTGTCTTGCACTTTGGTTGTGATCCATTCTACCTCTGCGGACTGTGCTATGGCTGACCAAGCCATGTCGATTCGAACGAACGTAGCTATACCATGATGTTTGTCGGCGGTGTGACCGGCCAGGGTATACCCAGGAAGTTTCAGGAAGTTCTTATTTTCGGTGTGAGTCTCCTGCAGTAGAACTATAGTCGCCTTGTTTTTGATGGCAATCTGTTCGATGACGTTGAGCTTGGCGGTGGTAAGGGCTTCAACATTGTGCTGCAGTAGTGCTAAACCTCGACAGTTGGCGGCATTTAACGGTGCCGCCTGGCCTGGGGAGGCATGGCTTTTAGTGGTCTGCAGACGTGGTAAAGACATTGATTTCACTTTGTGGGCTTATGAGCCTGTAAGCTACTCGTGGAGGAGGCCGCGTAGAGGCTGTCTTTGTCTCCCCCGCTTGAAGTCTGAGATTCATGGACATCACCAGTTGCTGGGTGTCTTCACTGGTGATGCTCTGCCAGGCCTGTATTGCAGCCATCTTTAGCTTATGCTTGTTTTGGGGGCTAGTCCCCTTCAGTTTTCTCTTCAACATATAAAAGGCATACTCAATTGGGTTTAGATCAGGTGTTTGACTTGGCCACTCAAGAATTTCCCATTTCTTAGCTTTGAAAAACACCTTTGTTGTTTAAGCAGTATGTTTGGGATCATTGTCTTGCTGTAGAATGAACCACGGGCCAATGAGTTTTGAAGCATTTGTTTGAACTTAAGCAGATAGGATATGTTTATACACTTCAGAATTCATTATGCTACTACCATCAGCAGTTGTATCATCAATGACGATAAGTGAGCCAGTACCTTCAGCAGCCATACATGTCCAGGCCATAAACCCCCACCACCGTGTTTCACAGATGAGGTGGTATGCTTTGGATCTTGGGCAGTTCCTTCTCTCCTCCATACTTTGCTCTTGCCATCATTCTGATATGTTAATCTTCATCTTTGATGTATACAGTGTCTTGTCTATGGTTTTTGTCTGTTCTTTTGCACTTTGTATTCTTGGTAAGATTTGTGATTTGTGATGTGCTTTATTATTATGATCTGTGTTGTTATTAGTGTTAATGTGCTAAAGCAGTGTACCATCATGTACCGAACCCAATTACCACCAACCCTGGTCGTGTGGCAAATAAAGTTTCTATTCTATTCTATTCTATCTGTCCACAAGACCTTTTTCCAGAACTGTGGTTGCTCTTTTAAGTACTTCTTGGCAAACTGTAACCTGACCATCCTATTTTTGCAGCTAACCAGTGGTTTGCATCTGGCCGTGCAGCCTCTGTATTTCTGTTCATGAAGTCTTCTGCGGGCAGTGGTCATTGACAAATCCACACCTGACTCCTGAACAGCGTTTCTGATCTGTCGGACAGGTGTTTGGGGATTTTTCTTTATTGTAGTGAGAATTCTTCTGTCATCAGCTGTGGAGGTCTTCCTTGGCCTGCCAGTCCCTTTGCGATTAGTAAGCTCACCAGTGCTCTCTTTCTTCTTAATGATGTTCCAAACAGTTGATTTTGGTAAGCCTAAGGTTTGGCTGGTCTCTAACATTCTTGTTTCTCAGTCTCATATTGGCTTCTTTGACTTTCATTGGCACAACTTTGTCCTCATGTTGATAAACAGTAATAAAAGTTTCCAAGGGTGATGGAAAGACTGGAGGAAATACTAGATGCTGAGAGCTCTCTTATACCTGCATTAAGCAAGCAATTAAACACACCTCTAGCAATTACAAACACCTGTGAAGCCATGTGTCCCAAACATTATGGTGCTCTGAAATGGGGGGACTATGTATAAACATATTTTCTACATGGTGAAACCAACATGCATAAAAACACCCTTTAATAAAATCTGACAATGTGCACTTTAACCACGTGTGATTTTTTTTCTATTACAAATCTCAAATTGTGGAGTAAAGAAGCAAATAAATAAATGATGGGTCTTTGTCCCAAACATTATGGAGGGCACTGTATTTGCTGCATGGCAATGTCATCCCAGACTAGATTTTCCGGTTCAGCTGCTAAGATGGCAGGACACAATCACAGGATGTCATCTTGTATCTTGGCATCTTGTCATTTAGCTTCAGTTCTACTGTGGAACAAACATGTAAAGGCAACCCCTATCCCTTGTATTGGAAATCAGCCAGCACAGAACAAGAAGGTACTTCCAAGTGTCCTGCAACTCTTTCACTGATTTTTCCAACAAAGTTATGCAAGTCCCAGATATACTTTTGTTCATCATGAGATATTAGCACAGTGGCGTAACTGGCAGAGCCGCTGTCTCACAGCGTCAGAGACCTGGGTTCAATCCTGACCTTGTGTGCAGTTTGTGTGGAGTTTGCTTGTTCTCTGTGACTGCGTGGGTTTCCTCCGGGTGCTTCCATTTCTTCTCATATCCCAAAGAATTGCATTGTTATGTTTCAGGACATATGACAATAAAACACTCTTGATTGTATCTGCCGCCATCACCATTCCTGGCAGCGCATTCCAGGCAACGAATCTTGCCGCACACATCTCCTCTAAACTTTCACCTTAAAGCTATGAATGTTTGATGTGATGGAGCTTGATTCGTGAGCCTGTTGTCAGGCAACATATGACCTGCCCATCGAAATTTGAGTAGTGTGACCAGAGCATTGATGTAAGTGAAATTGGCTGAGGCAGCACAAGTTGGATAATACATGAGCAGTGCTTTGAGGTGCATACTGTAAGCTGCCCATCTTCCAAAGCATACAGGGCAGAGATCACTGTTCTTCCTTTGGTTCCAGTATTGCTGAGAATCAGAATTCATTTTCAATTGGTGGTGATCACTTTACTTTAGAGATACAGCATGGAAAGACCAGCGATCACCCTGTACATTAGCACCATCCTACATGCTAGGGACAATTTACAATTTTTACCAAAGCTAATGAACCTACAAGCCTGTTCGTCTTTGGAGTGTGGGAAGAAACTGGAGCACTCTGAGAAAAAAGGGAGAAATTTGCTTATTTAGATAGTGAACATTAATATTTAATGTTTAAGAAGTAACTGCAGATGCTGAAGAAGGTTCTCCACCCGAAACGTCACCTATTTCCTTCGCTCCATAGATGCAGCCTCACCCGCTGCGTTTCTCCAGCATTTTTGTCTACCTTTAATATTTAACGACACAGTGGTGCTGGTTTCCGACGGGCACGGTGACGGATACACCACACATCTCTGTCCTCCATTCAGCTGGCAAACTCCTCTTTTGTCTCTAGAATACTGAGAAATATTACTGCCATTTGCCTTTAATGCTCATATCTATCCATTTATGTTACTTCTTAAACAAAATCATTAATGGAGTTATGTCTGTACTTTATTATCTATTTAATTTCAATATATTTAGCTACTAAATCTTTCAGATGGGTTTTAGAATCCTTCAAATCGTTGCTCTATAATTGCTATTGCTCAAATGTTGGTCTACTCTTACCTCAATGGTTCTGGTCAACTCTTACCTTAAATCCTTTCCCATAACTGCTCCACTTGTATGTGAACATTTTACAGATTGAATTAAGGAAAGAGTTTAGATATAACCTTTTATTGGATGTAACCATTTTACTCCTGTTTCTTGCCAATTAATTTAAAGATTATTCTGTTATTTCCTCATCTTACATGAGTCTGGCAAAGATTATAAATCTAGGGAGGGTTGGACCATGTTGGGATCCGAGTGCTTATGAACATGAACATAACCGAATAGAAAAACCAATACAATCAACAAACGTGGGGTTCCTGGTGACCGGAATTTGTTGTGAAGAAGGAGTTTTGAAAGAGTTCCACTTTACAAGTGTGCAAAGTGGGGAATTTTTTAATAAAACCCATGGCATGATTTTTGACAGAAAACAAAATGCCTTATTTTACTTGAGTCTGAAGAAGGGTCCCTGGAGAGAATGGAGCAGATGGGCTTTTACACTCTGGAGTTTAGAAGGATGAGAGGATATCTCATTGAAACATATAAGATTGTTAAGGGCTTGGACATGCTAGAGGCAGGAAACATGTTCCCGATGTTGGGGGAGTCCAGAACCAGGGGCAACAGTTTAAGAATAAGGAGTAAGCCATTTAGAACAGAGACGAGGAAACACTTTTTCTCACAGAGAGTGGTGAATCTGTGGAATTTTCTGCCTCAGAGGGCGGTGGAGGCCGGTTCTCTGGATGCTTTCAAGAGAGAGCTAGATAGGGCTCTTAAAAATAGCGGAGTCAGGGGATATGGGGAGAAGGCAGGAACGGGGTACTGATTGGGGATGATCAGCCATGATCACATTGAATGGTGGTGCTGGCTCGAAGGGCCAAATGGCCTACTCCAGCACCTATTGTCTATCCGAAAAGGTACCTTATTAATTGTCTTCAGAGATGCTGCCTATCCCGCTGAGTTACTCCAGCATTTGGAATAGATCGGGTGGTTGCATAGCCTCTTGCCCATTTAAAGTCAAGGGAAAAAGATTGAATAAGAATCTGAGGGGTAACTTTTTCCCACACAAAGAGTGGTGGGTGAATGGATCAACAAGGTGCCGGATGAGGTAGTCGAGGGGTGGAACTATCACAACGTTTAAGAACCATTTAGACAGGATAGATGGGACAGGTTTAGAGGGATAGGGACCAAAGGCGGGCAGGTGGGACGAGTGTAGATGGGACATGTTGGGCCAGTGTGGGCAAGTTGGGCCAAAGGTATGCCTCTATATTTGGTGTAAACCAGCTTGTTGCTTGGTTTCTTCCTACACATTTTAAGGACAGTTTATAAGTATTGACCTTGTTCGGTCCGATGAAGCGGGGCTGTGCTCCAGCGAGGGAGAGAAAGAGGCCGACCACTCGGCCCACAGAGTTGATGCCAGCGGGCCCGGGGGGGGGGGGGGGGGGGGGTTGTCCGCTCCGTCGCGCGCCCGCCCCCCCGCCCGCTTCCATTGGCAGCCGCTTTTGCCGCGTGCGCCACAACTGCCATTTTGAATCTTGCGGCCGCTTGCTGGTGGCGCGCGATTCCGTTGCCCGCCCGCAGGAAGAAGCGCCCGTCCGCTCGCCGCTGGTGCTGGGCTCGGCTCACCTCACGGAACTCAGGTAAAATCCAGCCTCCCTTTCTCTCTCTCCCGCCCACTGGTCCTGGAGCTCATCTCGCCTCAACGGAGCGCAGCTGAAATCTCCCGTCCCGTCCCGTCCGTCCATCTCTCTCCCGCTCGATCACGGGTGGTGCGCTCGGATCGCCTCACGGAGAGCAGGTGAACCCCCCCCCCTTCCCTCCCTCCGGCGTCCACCGCGTCGTCTGTGTGGCACCCGGACTTTATTGTACGCGCGGGGTGTGTGTGTTGGGGGGGAGTCTCTACCGCGACTGACTGTGGGGAGAGATTAGAAACGCCGCGGCCTTCATTCCGCAGCCGGCCGGCCGGCCGCCCACCCGGTCCGTCTCAGTTCGCCCGCTCCAGCAACGGTTCTTCCACCCCCCCGGATCGGCTGCGGGGAGGCGAGAGAAGAGAGAGATAGGTAGGGGTAAAGAGAAAGTGAGGGGGGTAGAGAGAGAGTGTGAGGGGGAGGGGGGGGGTAGAGAGAGAGCTAGGTAGGGGTAGAGAGAGAGGGGTAGAGAGTGAGTGAGGGCGAGAGAGAGAGGTAGTGAGTGAGGGGGTAGAGAGAGCTAGGTAAGGGGTAAAGAGAGAGTGAGGGGGGTAGAGAGAGAGCTAGGTAAGGGGTAAAGAGAGAGTGAGGGGGGTAGAGAGAGTGTGAGGGGGGGGTAGCGAGAGAGTGTGAGGGGGGTAGAGAGAGAGCTAGGTAGGGGTGGAGAGTGAGTGAGGGCTAAGAGAGAGAGGGGGGTAGAGAGTGAGTGAGAGGGTAGAGAGAGAGAGGTGTAGTGGGAGAGAGAATTGGAGAATGGGTGAAGTAGTACTGCCGTCTCTATTCCCGCGCAGATAAGCTGATCAAGTAGCACCAACGTTGTTTGTAAACAGTGGCTCGCCACACCACCCACCTCTCCCTGCCTGTGTCCGCAGTTACTTCCTCCTGCATCCTCTTGCCATCTTTTAAGGCCGCCCTGCATTGTTACACCGATCATTTAAACAACAAAAAACACAAGAATACGAAGCAGAGATCCAATCCCTTCCAGTCTTTTCGGCAGGATCATGGCTGTTCAAACTCGAACTTATTTTTTTCCTGCACGATCTTCAAATCCCCCGCTTCTCTTAGTAGTCAGTAATTTGTTAACCGTATATTGAATGAACATTGTTGCTGGTCCTTCACAGCCTGCCGGAGGAAATCATTCCAAAGATCAGTCATTGTTTGAGGGATTGGACACAAAGTGCTTATCAGCCTGAAGACGGATTTCGATCCAAAACATCACCTATCTATCTTCTCCAGAGCCTGACCTGCTGTGTTACTCCAGCACCTTGTGTCCTCTTTAGTGTATTAACCAGTATCTGCACTTCTTTATTTCTCTATTGTTTGAGGGATGGAATTTGTCCAAGTCCTGCACGGTCCTTCTCTGTTCTGAGGCAATCAGTAATGCATCAATCCGGAGATATTGCCTCCCTCCATCTATCCTGACCGGTCCTGTCAGAATGTCATAAGTTTCAAACCTTGAACCTTGTCTTTGCATTCCCTCCTTGTAGGCAACTAGACCCATTCTTACTATTTTCTTCCTCTGACTCCTCTGTGCAAAGTATTCAAATTTCCCCCATATTCTTGTATTTTTTGTCTTTGTAAATTGTTCGGAATGAAGTGTTTGAGTCTGATACTCGAGGTTAATCGGTACAATAAGTAAAACGAGCTTATTCTTCATGGAAGAGTGAGAAATTGAATTATTATAAAGCATGACATATCCCATCACCAGTCATATTGATGTTCTTAAAATTGGTAATTGGCATACTAAACAAATATTTGGATAAAAATAACTTCCACTGCTGGCTGATTGCCCTGTTAGTATTTTAGACCATAAAACATTGGAATTGAATTAGGTCATTCAGCCCATCAAGTCTACTCTGTCATTCGATCATGGCTGATCTATATATCTTTCTCAACCCCATTCTCCTGCCTTACCCTCATAACCTAGGATGTCCTTACCAATCAAGAATCTATTTATCTCTGCTTATAAAATACCCAAATGACTTGGTTTCCACAGCCATCTGTGGGTATGAATTCCACAGATTCACCTCTGGTTAAAGTAAGTTCTCTTCATCTCCATTCTAAAGGTACATCCTTTAATTCTTAAACAGTGCCCTCTGGTCCTAGACTTTCCCACTTCTGGAAACATCCTCTCAACAGTCACTCTATCTAGGCTTTTCATTGTTTGGAAGGTTTCAATGAGAATCTCCCTCATCCTTCTATACTCCAACATGTACAGGTCCAAACTATTTTACCATAGCATTTTGGGCTCCTCGAGAACATAATAAATATTCTCAAGGAGCTCGGAATAACTTATTTAATCAGAGAAAGAAGCACATAATCTTGGTCACAATTAGAATTGTAGAGATTTTTTGGGATAAATATTTGCTGCAGTAAAATTTCAGAATGACAGCGAATAAGTAGGCCGGTGAAACTAATTGGAGATTTCTTTGGGGGTAAAAAGGCCACATTAACTTGATTGTCACCTGTGCAATACAGTGAAGATACAGAATGTAGTTAATTGTTGAATTGTGGTATTTCACGAGGTGTTATCCTCAGTAGAAGCCAGAAAGAGGTCCTTCAGCCCAATGTCCATTACGTCCAAGTTGTCTACCTGAGCTACTCACATTTGACTCTGTTTGGCCACGTCACAACAGGTCCATAGCAGACGGCATCCCGCTGACCCTAAACTCGTATCCAGAACAGGTAGACACCAAGGGTACCTATTATCTTCTATTAGATACCTATTTATCCATTATAGCTCTCCCTTGAACACCATAGTCCCATCCAATCTCTTGGACCTAGGAATTAGCTCCCCTTCCCTGCCACTGGATCCTCTACTTTCTGACCCACAGACTGCAATGTGAGGAAAGGTGATAACACCTTCTCCACAATAATTCTCAACACTAGAGCCCACAAGGATGTGATCTCAGTCCACTACTATACTCCTGTACAGCTAAATTTTGCTATAATTCAATCTACAATTCTGCAGATGACACCACTGTGGTGGGCTGAATCACAAACAGTGATGAAACTGAGTTCAGGAAGGAGGCAGAGAAATTGGTGACATGGTGCCAGGACAATATCCCTCCCTCTCAATGTCAGCAAGACGAAAGAGCTATTGATGAAATATTTTGTAACTGGTGGTTTCCAGTCCATCAGATACAATATATATATATATATATATATATATATATATAATTTGAGATATTATTAGTCATGTTTTTGGCTAGTTATGTTAAGAAAATTGAAGATCCAGTAACTGACATTCTTTCTGAGTAAATACATCAGGAAGTATGGTGGAGTACTTGTCTCAATCAGCATCAATGGTGCCAATGTGGAAGTGGTTGAGAGCTTCAAGGCTTGGGACATTCGGCATGTCCCCAACAACTCTTGCCAACTTCTACATGTGGGCTGTAGAAAGCATTTTATCGGGATGCATCACAGCAACCAGGAGTGCGAGAAATTGAAGACAATTGTGGACACAGACCATACCATCATGCAAACTAACCTCCCTTCTATTGACTCCATCTACACTTCATGGTTCTTCCGCAAAGCCACCAGCATAATCAAGGACAAGTCTCACCCCAGACACTCCTGCTTCTCTCCTCTCCCATCAGGCAAGAGGTACAGAAGTGTGAAAACGTATACCTCCAAATTCAGGGACAGTTTCTTCACAGTGGTTATCGGCCAACTGAACCAGCCTATCACCAACTAGAGTGCAATCCAAACCTACCATCTACCTCATTGGTGACCCTAGGGATTATTTTTAATTGCATTTTACTGGACTTTATCTTGCACTCTGCATTATTCCCTTTATCTGCACTGTGGAGGGCTTGATTGGAATCATGCATAGTATTTCTGCTGATTGGATAGCACGCAACAAAAAAGCTTTTCACAGTACCTCGGTAAATATGAAAATAAACTAAACTAACAAACCTAAACATAGCCCTCCAAATCTTTCCTATCCACGTACCTGTCTAAATGTCTGTTAAACATTGCACGGTAGCTGCCTCTGCAGCTTCCCTGGTAGCTCTTTCCATATATCCACCACCTTTATTGTGTGAGAGAGAAAAAATTGCCCATCTGGCCCCTTTTAAATGTCTCAACCTGCCCACCTTGAACATGTACTATCTAATTTTAGACTTCACTACCTTGGAGAAAAGACTGACCTTTTTCAGAGGTTTTGCTTGTTGTAAATTTGCGAAGAGCTATTGATGAAATATTTTGTGACTGGTGATTTCCAGTCCATCAGATACAATATATATACTTTGAGATATTATTAGTCATGTTTTTGGCTCGTTATGTTTATTAAGAAAATTGAAGATCCAGTAACATTGACATTCTTTCTGAGTAAATAGTCAAGTCGTCACATTTATTTATATAGCACATTTAAAAACGACTCTCGTTGACCAAAGTGCTTTACATTTGTTATAAGAATAGTATACACAAGCAAACTACATACATATATACAAATAGCCCTCGCTCGGAGGACGTCAGGAAAGGCTTGCGAGAACAGATACGTTTTTAGTCTAGACTTAAAGGAGTCGATGGAGGGGGCAGTTCTGATGGGGAGGGGGATGCTGTTCCACAGTCTAGGAGCTGCAACCGCAAAGGCGCGGTCGCCCCTGAGCTTATGCCTAGACTGCAGGACATTCAGCAACCCCAAGTCGGCCGATCTGAGGGATCTGGAGGTGGTGTAGTGAGGGACCTGGTGGTGGTGTAAGACTTTTAATGTAGGTGGGTGCAAGCCCATTGAGGGCTTTGTAGACAAAGGTAGACACAAAATGCTGGAGTAACTCAGCGGGTCAGGCAGCATCTCTGGAGAGAAGGAATGGGTGACGCTTCGGGTCGAGACCCTTCTTCAGACGTTCTTTAAACTTGACCTGTAAGATTAGATCCTTAGCCCAAATTGTAAGGAGTGCAGATCTACTAAGGAGACAAAATGACTAAATGTTTTTTTAAATCTGTGTTTTATAACAGCACTAACCACTTAATTAATTAATACAAACTGATGATTAATGCTGTTTTGAAGGAAATTCTTGTTATAGCATCTTTTGCAACATAAAATTCCAAAGCACTTAAAGCATTTAAGTTTGAACTGTAGGAGCTCAGCAGGCAATTTCTGCACAGTGAGGTTCCACAAACAGCAATAAGATAATTACCAATATTTCCTGGAGGCATGACTAGTGATCAAGGCACGAGAACTTTCCTGTGTTTCTTGGGAATGGTACTTGTTTTTTGCAGCCACCTGCAATTGGAATTGTTTGAAGCAAATAAAGACAATGTGTTGCAAGTGCACAACAATGCCTGACAAAAAGCAGAATTAACACTTCGGTTGATGACATTTCATCAGAACTAAAACTTAAAATGTGTTTAATTTCTGTATTGCAGAGATGGCAGGGGGTGCAGAGAAGAAAAAGAATATCAGTGTTAGAGATCGAGAGACTGCACACAGTTGTTTGAGTGCTGATTGAGAGCAGGTGGTAAATACAAAATAATCACGGTTGATCTGACAGGAGGAAATAAAAATAAGATCTTGAGTTAGATTTTTTTTTAAAGCAGATATTGATTCAATCTGAATGCACTTTTATTAAAATGCTCATATCATCTACCTAACTAATGTGTATTAATTTGAAATTGGTAGATATCCTGTCCACACGTGTATGCAAAGATGGGTACGCCTGAGAAAGCAAAGAAGGCTGAAGCAACAAAGAAGAGAAATAAGCCTGACAAGTCTTCCACAAAAATAGAAGAAAAATTGGAAAGTGAAGAGGAGGAGGAGGAGGAGAGAGGTAAAGTACAAATAATTTAAGACATCTTAAGTCAAACATTTTTTTTTTTTAAAGGCACAAAGTGCCAGAGCACGTCAGTGGGTCAAGCAGCATCCCTGGAGAACATGCATAAGTGATGTTGACTGAAGAAGTAACGACGGAGGCTGAAGAAGGGTGCCGACCCAAAACATCGCATATTCTCCAGGGATGCTGCCTGACCCGCTGAGTTGCCCCGTCATTTTGTGTCTTTCCTTGGTAACGCCTGGATCTTTGTTTCATCATTTATAAAAATATAATTTTTAATGTTATAGTTGGATTGCTGGAAAGAAGCCCGATTGTAGAGGGAAAAAGGGAAAAGAAAAAGGTGGAAAGACTGACTTTACAAGTGACACCATCTGCAAAAGAGACATTTAGTGTTCCTGAAGGTAAACATATCAGTTTAGTAATTTATAGTTGCTAATATTTTAATGTTATAATGGATTTATCTTTTCTATGAGGAAACCAGGAAAATGAAGAACCGGAGTGGTTTGAATCAATTCCTTAGAATTCATAATGGATTATGGTCTGTGGAAGGAACAAGGATGATTTACTTTCAAATGTTGTCACTGGGTAAAGCATGTGCCATGCCATAAGGAGACTACAATATTCCATAATATTTTGATTGTTAAAAATTGAATTTTAAAGGAAAAAAAGTTGATGTACAATAATGCCAAACACATACTTTTAAGTATCTGAGGAAACAATGTATCATGAAAGCCACCAGTTTAGATCGAAGGCAGACACAAAATGGAAGGTAGACACTCACTGAAGAAGGTAGACTTCTTCAGTCTGAAGAAGTGGCTCGACCCGAAAGGTCTCCCGTTCCTTCTCTCCAGAGATGCAGCCTGTTACTCCAGCATTTTGTGTCCACCTTCGATTTAAACCAGCATCTGCAGTTCTTTCTTACACGCGTAATGAGCATGTTGTACAACCAAATGTGGTACAAATCCCAAACTGAGCCACATACAGTGTTCATGTAAGCATTTCAAGAGGAGTTATTGGATAGCATAAAAAGGATCCCCCATGATATTTAAATGGAATTCAGTGAACAATGTGGGAGCAGCTAGATGATCTCGAATTTGCAGACGACATAGCTCTCCTTTCACACACATACAGATACAAATGCAGGAGAAGACGGACAGACTCTCACAAGCTGCAACAAAACTTGGTCTTACACCCAATACAGCAAAGACACAGGTGATGAGGATCCACTCCAAAACCAGCAACCCTATCCTTATGCACAGCACTGCTCTAGAGGAGGTAAAAACATTCACATACCTAGGCAGTGTTGTGGACATCACCGGAGGGGCAGAGGCAGACATAAAAAGTAGAATCAATAAGGCTAGGGTGGTGTTTAACATGCTCAGGAAGATCTGGAACTCAAAACACATCTCAATCAACACCAAAATATGCATCTTTAACTCAAATGTGGAACAGGTGATGCTGTATGGATCAGAAACATGGAAAACATCAAAACACACAACAAACAGGCTGCAAACATTCATTAATACCTGCCTTAGGAGAATACTTAACATCTGGTGGAGAGACAAAGTAAGCAATCTGTGGAAAAGAACAAGACAGGAGCCCATTGACTTACAAATTCGAAGGAGAAAATGGAGTTGGATTGGACACACCCTCAGGAAACCTGCCACAAACATCACCCCGGCAAGCCCTGAAATGGAAACCCCAAGAAAAAGGAAAATAAGTCGCCACAGGAACAGCTGGAGAAGAGGTGGCCAGACAGAGATGTCTGAGAGTGGGCTCAACTGGGCAGATCTCGAAAGAACTGCCAACAACCGAGTGAGGTAGAGGATGTTTGTTAATGGCCTATGTACGCTCCCCAGAGGAGCAAAGGATTTAAGAAGAAGAAGGATATTTATTTCCCCTTCATTCTCCTGATACTTTGTGGTATTTTGCTAACAATATACTAAGTTGGTTAGACAAAATACTGGAACGATGTTTATGTGGAAGATGGACCCGTTCTGTGGTATAAATCCAATTCAATTTTATTTTTGCAGCAGCCTTGCTATCAGATTATTATCTAACTCAGCAAACATTGGCAGTTTCACATTTTTGAAATTAAAGACCAAAATTCTCTTTAACTTAACCAGTTGAGGTATTTTAAATTTTAAAAAAAAGTCTTGATTGGATAACAGCTATGCTAATGGAAATTGTCTGAGCAGCAATGATTGATTTTTGATTTTGTATCGATTAGGTAGAGGCACAAGGCTGGGAGAAATTGAAAGGATACAGTATTTCATGAGCAAAACTAAGGCTGAAGATCTCAAAACTCTGCACAAAATCTTATACAATAGGCCAGGTTCGGTAAGCTGACTGACTGATCATTTTAAGTACTTCAACAGTCTGTTTCTATGCTGTATGATTTTAGCATTTGGAAAAATATATATATAGCTTATTTAATTCTGTGGAGAATCCCCGCTTCATTTTTTTTTTGATTTGGAACCAAATTGATACACAGCAATTGCACAAGACAAACCATTTTTAATTTGTGGGTGAAAATTTCTGATGATTGTAAAGGGATGCATTCCTTTGACTATGATATTACCATTGACGCAGTCTGCTCCATGCATAAAGACTGGCGAATACTCACAACAGTGCTTTTTTTGGTTAATCCTCTCCTAATTCCATGAGGTTAAAGATAGTGCAAATAGAATACAATGGAGAATATATATATTTAATGTGTAGATTAGCAACTCATTAATTAAATGCAAATACTTAAATCCGGTGCTTTTTTTTTTCGTGTCAGTGCCCCTCTTAAAAAGTTAAACAATTATTTTGTTATCCAGCCACGTGACACGTTTATTAATCATCTGTATCAGACCTTTTGAGTACAAAAAGGTACTGCTTGCATGTAAAAGTTAATTACAGTGGGGATGTGTTATGCCTTTTTTCTACTGTAATCTCGAGTAATGGAGTCATACAGCACAGAAGCAGGTTTCAACCCAACTTATCCATGCTGACCAAGATGCCACATCTAAACAAGTACCAATTGCATGTGTGTGTTCCATGTCCCTCAAATCCTTTCCTATCCATGTACCTGTCCACGTGTCTTTTAAATGGCATTATAGTACCTGCCTCAACTATTTCCTCTGTCAGCTTGTTCCATAATACCCATCACCCTCAGAGAAAAAGTTGCCTCTCGTTCCTATTAAATCTTTACCCTTTCACCTTACACCTTTGCCTTCTGGTTCTTGATTCTCCTATCCTGGGTAAAAGACTCTGCATTCACCCTAAATATTCCTCTCATGATTTTGTACACCTCTATAAGATCACCCGTCAGCCATCTGCGCTACAAGGAGAAATGTCCTGTCCAGCCCAACCTCTCCATATAGCTCAGGCCTTCAAGTGCTGGCAACGTCCTCTTAAATCTTTGCTGCACTCTTTCCAGCTTAATGACATCCTTCCTATAGCAGGGCGACTAATATTACAAAACTCCAAATTATGCCGCATCAATGTGTTGTACAACTGTAACATAACATACCAACTTCTATACTCAATGACTGATGAATGCCAATATACCAAAAGCCACTTTATCCACCCTATCTACCTGTGATGCCACTTTCAAGGAAAAGTATACCTGTACTCCTTCATCCTCTGCAACACTCCCCAGGGCTCTACCATTCACCTTGAAGATCCAGCCCAGGGTTGTCTTCCCAAAATGGAACATCTCACAATTATCAGTATTAAACTCCATTCGCCATCTCAACCCACTTGCCCAGCTGATCAAGCACCTGGTTTAATTTTTTATAACAATCTTCACTGTCTACGATACTACCCACTTTAGTGTCATCTGTAAACTTACAAATCGTGCCTTGTATGTTCTCATCCAAGTTGTTGATATAAACCACAAACAGCAATCGATCTCTGAGGGACACCACTCGTGACAGGCCTTTGCCCTCATCAACCTTTTTGGTTCCTACCAAATCAGATTCATAAGGCACAGTATCCCATGGAGAAAACAATGCCGACTATCCCTAGCTGTGCTGTTTATCAAAATGCTTACCCTATCTTTTCCCTTAGAATTCTCTCCAGTAACTTGCCTACTACAGCTGTTAGGCTCACGGGTCTATAGTTAGCAGGCTTTTCCATACAGCCCTTCTTAAATAGAGGCATAACGTTAGTCACCCTCCAGTCATCTGGCATATCATCAGTGTCTAGTGATCATTCATATATCTCAACCAGGGCTCTTGCAATCTCTTCTCTAGCTTTCCACAGTGTCCTCGGATTTATCTGATCAAGCCCTGGAGATTTATCTACCTTCATATACCTTAGGACTTCCAACATATCCTTGACCATAATACAGACTGTCCTCAAGCGATATCTGTTAATTATTCCAAGTTCTTCATTCTTGACTTTTTCCCATAGTAAAACCAGAGATTAACTTGTTGAGGACCTTGCCCATCTCTTGTGTCACCACACAGATGACTGCTTTGGTTTCTGGGAGGTCCTTTCTTCCATTCTAATTGCCCTCTTTCCCTTAATGACGTCTCTTTGGATTCTCCTCAACATTATCTGCCAGAGCTATCCTGCTCCTTTTTGCCCTAATGTTCAGAAAGTTGCTTTAAATAAACTTTTCATGTTTTTTTTGTAATTGATGCGTTTTAGGTTCCCACATTAAAGAGAAACATTCGTCTCTTCACTGGGTTCTCCTTTGAAATTGGCAGTGATCAACACAAGAAAAAAGAAGAGGTACTGAAAAAGTGAGTAACCAATTAGTTAATTTTACCTTTGCATTCAAAATAAAATTCTATTGGGTATAAATGTTTGAAAACATGCTGTCACGTCAATGTCGGAATATAATTAGCATTAGTTGAATGTGCACTTGGTGTGAATTATATTTGCTGTTTGTGTGAAAAGATATATATTAAAATAAATAGTTTTTTGAAGGTTAAACTGTTGGTGAGAAGCATCCTCTGGTCTTAAAAGAAGGGACTGATAGGATGGTTGATGTATTAGTTTTACTTTCCAAAATTTCCTAGATTTGGGGAAGATTTAATCAAATTTAAAAAAAGCAAATTCAATTATTCAGGGAAAGGAGATAATAATAATAATAATAATAACTTTATTTATAGAGCACTTTAAAAACAACCACCGTTGCAACAAAGTGCTGTACATGACCAATCACAAACATAAAACAAAACAACAAAAACATTAAAAGACAGTAAAAATGATTAAAAAAAACACTAAAACAGGAGCAAAGTCTCATGCAGGGTCAAAAGCCAAGGAATAGAAAAGGGTTTTAAGGCTAGTTTTGAAAATGGACACTGAAGTGGCCTGTCTAATGTTCAAAGGTAGAGAGTTCCATAATGTCGGAGCAACAACAGAGAAGGCTCTATCCCCTCTGAGCTTCCACTTAGACCTCGGTACCTCCAGGAGCAGCTGATCAGCTGACCTGAGGCACCGAGCAGGAGCGTAGGGATGAAGCAGCTCAGAGAGGTAAGGCGGGGCGAGACCATTTAAAGATTTAAAAGCAAATAAAAGAATCTTAAAACGAACTCTAAAGTACACAGGCAGCCAGTGGAGGGAGGCCAGAATAGGCGTTATGTGCTCCCTCTTACGTGTTCCAGTTAAAAGGCGAGCAGCAGCATTCTGAACCAACTGGAGACGTGCAAGGGATGATTGGCTAACTCCAAAATAAAGTGCGTTACAGTAATCCAGCCGAGACGTGATGAAGGCATGGATTACTGTTTCAAAATGCTGTCGTTCAAGAATGGGCTTCACCTTTGCCAGCTGCCTTAAATAAAAGAAGCTGGACTTAACTACCGCGCCTATTTGACGATCTAATTTAAAATCACTGTCCATCTTAAAACCCAAGTTCAAAACTGTTGGCTTCACATACAGTGCCAAGGGACCCAAGTCAACAGGGGGGAGTTCACAGGGGCCATTGGGACCAAACACTATCACTTCTGTTTTCTTTTCATTGAAATTTAAAAAGTTTAGGGCCATCCAGGATTTAATGTCATCAAGACATAACAGAAGTGGTTTGACTGAGAAAGCATCTTTCTTCTTCAGCGGAACATAGATCTGACTATCATCAGCATAACAATGAAAAGAAATGCCATGCTTTCTAAGAATGGAACCCAGAGGAAGTAAGTACAATGAGAAAAGCAGGGGCCCTAAAATTGAGCCCTGTGGAACCCCATATGACAGGAGCGGAGGAGGATTCAAAACCAGCAAGGCTTACACACATAGTTCTGTCTGCCAGATAAGATCTGAACCATTCCAGGGCACTACCACAAATGCCCACTAGGTGCCTTAACCGAGTTACTAAAATATCATGATCCACTGTATCAAAGGCAGCAGATAGGTCCAGCAGGACAAGATTCACATAATCACCAGAATCATTAGCTAGGAGGATGTCATTAAAGACCCTTAGCAATGCTGACTCTGTGCTATGCATAGTTTTAAACCCAGACTGGAAAACCTCCCGAATATTATGCTCGTCCAAGAAAAGTTTTAACTGAGCGTAAACAACTTTCTCCAAGATTTTAGAAATAAAAGGCAACTTGGAGATGGGCTTAAAATTGGCCAATACAGTTTGATCCAGGCCAGGTTTCTTAAGCAGGGGTTGCACTACTGCACGTTTAAAACTTACGGGGACAACTCCAAAACACAAACTGCTGTTAATAATGGCAAGAACCGACTGCCCTATACTGGGGAAACCCTCTTTAAAAAGATGAGGAGGGACAGCATCACAAGGGGAACCTGATGGCTTAATATGGCTAACCACATCCTCTAAAAGGGACAATGTCACAGGCACAAACTTATCAAATACCACCAAGCATGGGACAGAATCAGAGGGGTCAGAGGCAGGAGCTGAAATGAAAGCCCTTATGGTAACAACCTTATCAATGAAAAAGTGCAGGAAGTCATTGCACATTTCGGAGGATGCTTCCAAACAGACAGGCTGTGGGGCATTAAGAACAGAGGCAATGGTTTTAAATAACACACGTAGGTTATGACGATTAGATAAAGCCGGACTAAAATCCAATTAATTTAATATCTGCCATGGAAAATATTGGAAGTTCTAAAAAATATGACAGCAGGTCACATAACAAATCATGGTAATCGGTCACCATGCTTTATTTTTAAAGGGAAATCCTGTTTGATCAATTCTTTGCCAAAGTGGTTTGTGGAAAAAGCAGTCAGTAGATGAACTATAATTTCCAGAAGGCCTGGAATGTGAGCCAGGGTTAGGGGTTATCCAGTGGACTACCAGGGAGTGTGGCTAGAGTCAGGAATCCGGAGTGTGTCTCCATACACGAGTCAAGTGTGTGGCCAGAGCCAAAGTTAAGGAATGAATACCAAGGATCAGGAATGTGGCTGGGTTTGCAGCTGAAGCTGTCTCTTTCCTGCTCAATTTCTACTAGCTTGATTTGCAGGTAAATTTATGCTAGGTAATGTGCAAGAAAATTTAAGTAAATCTTTATCCCAGCACCAACAACATCCCAAGCAGATTATATTGGAACTTTGAGATAGGCACAAAATGCTGGGGTAACTCAGCGAGTCAGGCAGCATCTCGATAGAAGGGATGGGTGACGTTTTGGGTCAAGACCTTTCTTTGGACTGAATCAGTGGAGAGGGAGATACAGAGATAAGGAAATGTAAGGTGTGAAAATGAGACAAGGGATGAAGATCAAGTAAAATGTAGAATAGCTTGTTAGCTAGGAGAAGGTAACAACAAAGCAAACAGATAAAATGTAAACAAGGATAGTCAGACTAGTCGAAGAACTGGGAAGGGGAGGGATGGGGAGAGAGAGCAAAGGTTACTTGAAGTTAGAGAAATCAATATTCATACCGCTGGGCTGTAAGCTACCCAAGCGAAATATGAGGTGTTGTTCCTCCAATTTGCACTGGGACTCACTCTGACAATGGAGGAGGCCCAGGACAGAAAAGTCAATGTGGGAATGGGAGGGGGGAGTTAAAGTGTTTAGCAACCGGGAGGTCAGGTAGGTTTAGGTGGACTGAGCGGGGGTGTTCAGTGAAACGAACTGCGCTTGGTCTCGTCGTATATAGGAGTCCACACGTGGATGAGGTTGGAGGAGGTACAAATGAACCTCTGCCTCGCGTGAAAAGACTGTCGGGGTCCTTGGACAGAGTCGAAGGGGGAGGTATAGGGACATGTGTTGCATCTCCTGCGGTTGCAGGGGAAAGTACTTGGGGAGGGGGTGGGAAAGGACATGTTAACCAGGGAGTTGCGGATGAAACGGTCTATGCGGAAAGCAAAAGAGGTGGAGATGTGGCTAGTGGCGGGATCACATTGGAGGAACTTATTGTGTTTTGAAACAAAAATGTGATAGTTGTAAATGTTTCTTTGTTCTGCTTCCTGTGTTTCTTGTAAAGCTTTTTCCAATGTTTTGTTAGCATATTCTAAGAATAATTATTTAAAAATATTGATATAGAATTGTTTGAAAATGCCTTCATCAAAGACGTTTGTCCATCCCGCAGGATGATCGTGAATGTGGCGGGTCAGCTCATCTGTCCTGTCAAAGTGCGGGTAAACTGGGTCCCAAGAATATTAGGTCCAGTGACTGCCTGTGATAAGTCACGGATTTAAAACTTCACATGAAAACCTTTGATAATCAATTGGACAGGTTAATTAATTCCTGTCACAAGGTCATGTGTGATAGGAGTAGAATTGAGCCATTCGGCCCATCAAGGCTACTCCACCATTCATCATCTCTCCCTACTAACCCCATTCTCCTGCCTTTTCCCCATAACCTCTGACACCTGTACTAATCAAGAATCTATCTATCTGTCTTAAATATCCATTGACCTGGCCTCCACAGCCCTCTGTGGCAAAGAATTCCACAGATTCACCATCCTCTGACTACATAAATTTCTCTTCGTCTCCTTCCTAAAAGAACGTCCTTTAATTCTGAGGCTATGACCTCTGGTCCTAGAATCTCCCACTAGTGGAGACATCTTCTCCACATCCACTCTATTCAAGCCTTTCACTATTCTGTGTTTCAATGAGGTCCCCCCTCATTCTTCTAAACTCCAGCGAGTACAGGCTCATCATAGGCTAACCTACACATCCCTGGGATCATACTTGTAAACCTCCTCTGGACCCTTTCCAGAGCCAGCACATCCTTCCTCAGATACGGTGCCCATAATTGCTCTAAATATTCCAAATGCGACCTTACCAGCACTTTATAGATCCTCAGCATTACATCCCTGTTTTTGTATACAAGCCCCCTTGAAATAAATGCGAGCATTGGGCTTGCTTTCTGTACTACCGATTCGACTTGCGGATTCACTTTTTGGGAATCCTGCACCAGCATTTCCATTTGCACCTCTGATTTCTCCTCATTTAGAAAATGATCTACGCCTTTATTCCTACTGCCAAAATGCATGACTCCACACTTTGCTTCACTATATTTCATTTGCCACTTCTCTGCCCACTCTCCCAACCTGTCCAAGTCCTTCTGCAGAGTCCCTGCTTTCTCTCTACTACCTGCCCATCCACCTATTTTTGTATCATCCGCAAACTTGGCCACAAAGCGTTCAATTCCCTCGTCCAAATCATTAATATACAACGTGAAGAATGGTGGTCCCATGAAGAGTTGCGCCCCCAGCACTCGTTACTGGCAGCAAACTAGAAAAAGCCCCCTTTATTGCCATTCTTTGCCTTCTGCCATCCAGCCTACCTACTATCCATGTTAGTATCTGCCTTTTGATACCATGGGCTCTCATCTTCCTTGCAGCCTCACGTATGGCACCGTATTAAAGGCTTTCTGAAAATCTAAGTAAACAACATCTACTGACTCTCCTGTTTAAGAAGGAACTGCAGATGCTGGAACAATCGAAGGTAGACAAAAATGCTGTTTCTACCTACTGACTCTCCTGTTTACTTTGTCTAAGAATTCCAGCAAATTTGTCAAGCGAGACCTCCCATTCACAAAGCTATGCTGACTTCATTCAGCCTATTTTGTCGTCAGTCTCATTCATTATACTTTTATCATGTATCTGAAGACCCTTCCGTTGTGTGCTTTATAATGCTCTTACAGTTCTATTGATGTTTTCTGTTTTTCCCTGTAATTTTAGGAATGCAATTTCAGTATTGAAGGTGATCTGTACTGTCCTGGATCTGGAAAGAAAGGGCACAAAAGATGAAATTGTTTCAAAAATTTTGAACTTCTTGATGAAACCCAAGGCATCTGGGAAGGTAGATGTTTTGAAATCTGAGTTGCTTTTTTGAAATAACAAAAAACTCGCTGTACAAATTACACTTGAATAACTGGATATTTTAACTGCAATATCTTAACTGTTTACGAAGGGCAGCAAGAATTTGCCTTGTAAATACTGCCTCGTGTCTGTGATATGGAAGAGGAATGGGATTCATTTATATTGGCGACGGTGGGGATTAATCAATAGCCACCCTGTTAGGGTGATCTTGATTGAGGCCAAATTTAGTTTACATTTTTTGAACAAGTAACAAATGTGTTAATTGGGGCGTTGAATCTAAGTGGACTTTTAAGTCTTTGACAAAGTCCTGGATGGGAAATTGGTCCAAAAGAATTAGAGCTCGTGGGATTTAAAGCTGGTTGGCAAATTGGTTCTAAAATTGGCTTGATAATGGAGAGCAGAGGTTAACACCATAGGGTGTTTTAGGTTTGCTTCAAATTTCTGCTAAAAAATAATTTGTGTAATCACAAGCAAAATCGCTTATGATCCAGACCAATAGGGTAGCTCAATATTAAAATGCATCAGTGTAAAGTAATCTTATTCTCATGTCCTAAAAATGTAACATGGTAACAACAAATTGACAAAAATACTGCAAAACAAAAATGTTGGTTCTATTCATACTGTCTTTATTTAGACAGAAAAATTGCATGTCTTGAAACTACTTTGCAGATCAATAAATTTGTTAACAGAATTAATTTGTACTTAACTATAATTGTAGTCATTACCAAAGCCTAAGAAAAGGCGTCAAAAGGGTGGAAAGAAAGAAAGCTCGGGGTCCAAGAAAAATAAATCCAAGCCTTTAGAAGAGATTCTTACCGATGAATCTAGCAGTGAGGAAGAAAAGAAAGAAGAAAAATTGTCACATGAAAGTGACGTGGAAGAAGCAGCTGAGGTTTGTAATTGTCATTCTTGAACGTATTGAGTTTTTTTTGGAATTGACTGGATTTTTACATTTATATTGGTCTGCAATTGCAATGAGAGAGGACTTAATCAACATATTTTAAATTTTATATTAACTCTAGTCTTGACAAAGTAGATGTGGAGAGGATGCTTCTTTTTGTGGGGGATTCTAGATTTGGGGTTTACTCTTTAAAAGCATGTGCATGGCAATTGTTTCTGTCTTGAGTCTTTGGAACTTTCTCAAAGGGCAGTGGGTGCTGAGCCTAGCTAGCGTTTCTTGGGGACTGTGATCTGTCTTGGATGCTTTTGTAGAGGTGAGTTAGAAGTGGGCAAACAATTTGGAGATGTTATATGTGCAATTTCCACTATAGGGTATTCACTACATAATCTAGGATCTCGGTCCTGGTAATTCTGATAGGCCAGGTAAAAACTGATGGTGGGCTCGTTGCTGCAGTTGTTTACAACTACATTAGTTTCAACTCCTTGCTATTTCTATCTGCCAGTTAAGATCCACAGCATTCTGAATGGTCTCCAAGTTTTGGTCTCCAAATTTGAGGAAGGACATTCTTGCTATTGAGGGAGTGCAGGGTAAGTTCACAAGGTTAATTCCCGGGATGGCAGGACTGACTGTCATACGCTGAGAGAATGGAGCGGCTGGGCTTGTATACTCTGGAATTTAGAAGGATGAGAGGGCATCTTATTGAAACATATAAGATATTAAGGGTTTGGACACGCTAGAGGCAGGAAACATGTTCCCAATGTTGGGGGAGTCCAGAACCAGGGGCCACAGTTTAAGAATAAGGGGTAAGCCATTTAGAACGGAGATGAGGAAACTTTTTCATACAGAGTTGTGAAAGTTAGTGGAAAGGAGACCTCTAAAATCATGGACGAAAACTAAGTGAAGTAATGGGGCATATTCATCTTCATCAACTTAAACAGTAGTTGAGGGTTAAGGATGACTTGCTTTCCCAATGTGGAAGATGCCTTTGCATGAATTCGTATAAAGAATTGACCGCAGCATATTAGATACTACACAGTAATGACAGAATAATGTCTTGGTCCAAACAAAAAGAGAACTGCATGCTCTAATGCATGCACACGTTTCTGCATTTTACACACATACAGATGGAGCCTATCCATACAAAATAGCCTTGCTGTATTTTCTGTGTTAAGCCACACTGCGGAAACTCCATCTGGCTCCTCCACCCATCCCCTCCCAATCCTGCCTCATTTACATGATATTAATTTTTCTTCCAATTTACTGATTTAAAAGACTATTAGATGGCACATGGATATCCAAGAAATGGAGGGATATGGGTCACTTGCAGGCAGAGGAGATTAGTTTATCTTGGCATCATGTTTGGCACAGATGTTATGGGCCGAAGGGCCTGTTCCTATGCTTTACCGTTCTATGTACTCTAAGTGGTCTGTCATGTGAGACTTGGGAAACCGACTATTTTCACTTAATGTAGTAGTCAAGGGACATTGATAATCAGAATTTTTATGCAGTCTATAATTCAATATTCTATAATTTGAGCAGTGAGTGGCTACTTTTTAATCACGATAGGGTGGCACAGCGGTGGAGTTGCTGCCTTACAGTGCCATAGACCTGGGTTCAACCTTGACCTCGGGTGCTGTCTGTACAGTGTTTATACATTCTCCCTGTGATCGTGTGGGTTTTCTCTGGGTGCTCCAGTTTCTTCCCCCACTCCAAAGACGTACAGGTTTGTAGATTAATTGGTTTCTATAAATTGTCCCTAGTGTGTAGGATAGTGCTAGTTAATGTGCAGGGTAATCGCTGGTCGGCGTGATCTCTGGGCTGAAGGGCCTGTTTCCACGTTGTATCCAAGTCTAAAATAAAGTCTAACGGTAGAAGTCAATGGCTTCACACAGTTTTATCAGAAATTATTTTATACTAACCCTAAAGCAAACCACAGAATGGCACTAAATGTTTTTGAGCGCAAGTTAAGAATACCATGGATTTTTTTCAGCCACCGAAGAAAGTGACTAAAAAAGAAAAAGTTACAACAAAAGCCGTGTCTAAAGGCAAGAAGGGGAAAAATACCAAAGCAACAAATGTGAAAAAGGCTGACAGTAGCACCACAAAGAAAACTGCAGCTCTTGCCAAGAAGGGTAAGTACTTGATTAACTACTTATGAGATTAACAAATAACTAGTTAACAGATGAGGGAGGGTGAAAGTTTTGGCTGGGTGTTTGGAAAAATTCCTTTGGTTTGTTTTACTCGTATGCTGTCCGTTCTAATTATTTGGTTAAGATCTATAGTTTTGTAAATCTGCAAAATTCAGTGCACTTCATGATGAGCAGTGCACTAAGAACAGCCCAGGGAGAAATGGTTGAGATTTCAGATGGAAACCATGCATTAGGACTCAAGATTTTTATTACTGTTGGAGATTTTTTTTTCAAATTTAAGTCGGAGAAAATGAAAATGTTGATCTAGCTAAGAACATTGTTTATGGGAACAGTTACACAAAATTGAGAATGAATGCTGTTAAGATGAAATGCTTACTGATCTCATCAGTTGCCTTTTTAAAAACCACATACATTTGAGGTCTGAAGAAGGGTCTCGACCTGAAACGTCACCTTCTCTCCACAGATGCTGCCTGCTCCGCTGAGTTACTCCAGCATTTTGTGTCTATATATATTTGATGAATGTCATTTTAGAAGCCAATTATGCTGTAAATTTTCCATGTAACACATTTGGTAAGAAATATCACTATCTGCACAAAATTGTACTGCGTGAGATTGTAAACCTTTCCACTATCCTAATAATGTAGAAAACACACAATTGGAATCTACTTTCTAGGAAAGATCTTCCACTGAGGTGAAAAGTTGAAATCAAATTCATGACCTATATTTCTCGGGAGACAACATTGGAATATGGATGTAATTCACTCCTGGGGTTGCAGGGAGTTCTTGGCTCTAACTTTTATAATTAAAGATGAGATGACTTGCTGAAAAAGTTCTTGAAACAAATCTGAGCTTTTCTGTGCTTAGATATGCAGTAAGAATGGCAAATCTCACTTTTCTATTGTGAAAGGGAAGAGGAAGTGCTTGCAGTCTCAGCTGGTGAATGTTGCAAAAGATATTGGAATGAAGGAAGACAATTATTGATATTTTAAATCATGTTTTGACTCATTTGCCTAGTACCTAAATACATCCTTGTAACAACATCGTGACGAACAACGCATTTCTAATGCTGGTGTTCATTTTCTCACCCTGTAATCAAATTTTTCATGTGCAGTACGGTTTGTACGTCAATACAAGGGTGACCTGAGTGCAACCACTTCTGCTCATTAATCAGCCACGAGCTCCCCTGCACCGTGTCCTTCTGCTCCTTCCCACACACCAAAGCCTTCTCAAAATATTGAATATCTTCAGTTTTGCCCAATACAAAAAGGGAAGCTGAGGTGGGGTATAGCGTGTGCATTTGAGCAATTTTATAATAGAGCTAAAAGTATTGTGTTCAGTGACTTTTGTTTGAAACCTTGTATTTCATCTTGTTACTGTGTGTCAGAAAGTGAATCGGAAGACGGTTCAGATGATGAACCGCTGATTAAAAAACTTAAGAAACCACCTACAGATGAAGAAATAAAGAAAACAGTCAAGAACTTGTTGGCTGGTGCAAACTTGGAAGAAGTCACAATGAAACAAATTTGCAAAAAGGTAATTTTTTCCTTTATTGAATGTTCAGATTAGCATTAAAAGATTAAAGAGTTCTCTAAAACTGTAAAGTAACATTTGGAAAATCATGCTAGTAACGTCTAATAAATTGAAATGAGAGGAAATTGGAGAGAATTGCAATGGGCAGAGTATTGCTACTGGGCAAATTGTTGGAGGTGCAGTGTTTCCAGGTCCTAGAGTGATAGTACAGCGTGGTAATAGGTCTATTGGCCCAACTTGCCCACAATGTCCAACATGCTCCATCTAGCTGCCCGTTTGGCCCTCAAATTTCAGAAAGCCGTTAATAAGATGCCACACGTGAGGCTGTTAAGGAAGATGAGAGCCCATGGACAGCAGGTATCAAAGGACAGATACTAGCATGGACAGCAGGTTGGCTGGATGGCAGAAGACAAAGAGTGCCAATAAAGGGGGCTTTTTCTGGCTGGCTGCCAGTGACTAGCGGAGTTCCGCAGGTGTCAGTGCTGGAACCAATACTCTTCACGTTGTATATTAATGATTTGGACGAGGGGATTGAAGGCTTTGTGGTTTTGCGGATGATACGAAAATAAGTGGAAGGGTAGATAGTGTAGAGAAAACAGAAGGATATGCAGAAGGATTTGGGCAGGTTGAGAGAGTGGGCAGAGATGTGGCAGATGGAATACAGTGTAAGCAAAGTGTGGAGTCAAGTATTTTGGTAGTAGGAATAAAGGTGTAGACTATTTTCTAAATGGGGAGAGAATGCAGAAATCAGAGATGCAAAGGGACTTGGGAGTGCTGGTGCAGGATTCTCAAAAAGCTCATCTTTAAGTCGCTGAGGCTCTATAAGGCGCTGTAAGGTCTCATTTGGAATATTGTGAGCAATTTCGGGCACCATGTCTGAGGAAGGATGTGCTGGCTCTGGAGAGGGTCCAGAGGAGGTTTACAAGAATTATCCCAGGAATGAGTAGCGTTTGTCGGTACTGGGCCTGTACTCACTGGAGTTTAGAAGAATGAGAGGGGACTTATTGAAATGTACAGAATAGTGACAGGCTTAGACCAGGGGTGTCAAACTCAATTTAGGTCATGGGCAAAATGCATCTTCATGCGCTCCGGATCAAGCCACTCATACGCGAACGCAGCCCACTCTGGCGTCAGGGCAATCACCCCGTGGGCCGGATCGGACCCCTTCGCGGGCTGCATCCGGCCTCCGAATTTGACACCCCTGGCTTCGACAGAGTGGATGGGGAGAGGATGTTTCCACTAGTGGGACAGTCTAGCACTAGAGGTCACAGCCTCAGAATTAAAGGATGTTCTTTTAGAAAGGAGATGAGGAGAAATTTATTTAGTCAGAGAGTGGTGAATCTGTGGAACATTGCCACAGAAATATCCACTGGAGAGGCAGTCAGTGGATATTTTTAAGGCAGAGATAGCTAGATTTTTGCTCAGTACAGGTGTCAGAGGTTATGGGGAGAAGGCAGGAGAACGGGGTTAGGAGAGCGAGATAGATCAGCCATGATTAAATGGCGGAGTAGACTTGATGGGCTGAGTGGCCTAATTCTACTATCACTTATGACAACACCCAAAACCTATCCTATCCTATCCATGCACTTATACAGATGTCACGTAAACCTAATACTGTATTTAACCAGGAACTTGATTTTTTGCTCCATGGGTCACATGAGGCCGAACATTTAATTATTTTTCCATTTTCAAACCATGACTCAAATTCGCACTGTGCTCTGATGTGGGGTGGGAGAAATGGGTTAGTGCTGCTTCACTAAATTGCAAGTTCTGTGTAGTGATCGCTTTACACTTAACCAAGTGCACATTGAGAACATTGAATTGGAAATAAGATGAATAGCAGTGTCACATATTAATATAGAGATTTCCTGAAAAAAAGCATGGTTTATATCCTATGTTTCTAGTATTGTTCTTTATCATTAAACGAATTTCCTTTTATTCTTCAGGTGTTTGCTGTCTATCCGGAATATGACCTGTCTGACAAGAAAGATTTTGTCAAGAACACTGTGAAAGCGGTAGGTATTGATTACTCTTTCATCGTTATTTATAAATTTCCCATTTAAAACTGAGTCTCAGGAAGTTCTAACAAACTATTTTTGTCCCATAACCCCTGACACAGAAGATGCACAGAAGAAAGTTAGGGGTTGCATATTGTAATCAGAAGATTTATACTGGTGTATGTAATTTTGGATAAGACGCAGCAATAGGAATGGGAATGCTCTACCATAAGGGAGAATGTTTAGTTAATTTGCTCACATGGCCCGTATAAAATCAGATGCCTCAAGGCAGAAGTGATGGAATGCTTTTAATCCAGTTTGGAGCTCTCCATTAGTGTCAAATAATTGAGTTAGATTCACAAATATAAATATGGGGCTGAACAAAAGCCCATATAACTAAGCATCGCCCATACCACTCTTGGGCGACTACATTTATGCTGTAACATTGTAATTTTTATTTTTCAGTTGATATCATGATAATGACCCCTATTCAAGGAAACCAGCTAAGTGATAAGATGGCGTTGCTACCATATTCCATGTCGATTGAGAAATTGGATTGACACCAGCACAAATAAGAATGCATTTCTTTGAGCGGAGATTGTTGTAAGCCATATTATATGTCAATATCAATCGACCATCTTTCAAACTAGACTTGGCTTCTTTAGCTGTAGATCTGCCTTTTAAGACTTGAACTTTTATCTGTTAAATTTTCTAGTAGTGTACTAGTTTTTTAACCTGTTTATGAAAATGTAAATTTAAATGAGTTGTGAATAAATTACCCAGTAACTTCATAATGGTTAAGCATGTCTTATTTCTCTCTAATTAGAGTTTAGTCAAATAAATTAGAAAACTGGCTGTTTTTCCTAAGCTTAAACCTGGAACGTAGTTGCATGTACATGTTAAAACAATTTAATTATCTTGGACTTCGATTTGATCGTTCTGTATTTAAATGTTTTCAAAGCAAGACTATGATTTTAATTTTGTAAAAGGGGAATGTTTTTTTTTAAAATTGGAGATGCAGAAGATGTATATCTGTAACTTGAGTTCTTTGTAGAACTTGTTTTGACTATTAAATGCCCGAGCTCAAAGTGAAATAAAAATGCAGAGACATTTCAGGCTTTTTTTTTTAAATGCTTTATAAATAGGAGTATGACCATCTGACAAATCTTTCCAAATGGAAAGAAAAATATCCATCTTGCTGCAAACCCATTTAATCATTGTGCACCTATTCAGAGTTAAATTTAACTGATACAATGAGACAGTAGTCTTAGTATCCTGGATAATCAGTAAGTTGGTGCTTAAATTAGAATTAAACAAGTTCAGAAAGTAGAATTTTTGTATTGGAAAAAAGCTTTGATTCAGTTAGCACTATGTAAACCAGAATTGTTTTACTTGGTTATTACATTAGTACAGTAGATCATGCAAAACCCAACTTGGGATCAGGTTGGTGAATAAGTTTGCAAGGTAATTTCAAATTACAGGTGAGCTTTCAGTCTAGTAATTGGCTGGTGTGATGAGAAAGGCTGAGAATGCAATACCTGAGATTTTTTTTAATCACCCCAAAGGCAAACTGGTATTAATACTCCAGCTCAAATTAACACTCTTATCAATTCTCATTTCCATTTGTAAATAGTACAGACACAAAAGAGTCAATTCCTCCAAAATGAAACATTATTTACATCGATATGTACAAGCTTTAAAAATTGGAAGCTCTACAAAATCACTATAAATAAAATTAAAGATTCAGTTTTGGCAGTGATAAAGAATTATACTTGTCATTGCAGTATACTTTACAAGCAATAGATTAATAGCACTCAGGTTACGTAGTAGTAAAAGGCAGTATTAGTTCAGTTTAACAAACAATCCACAATGGATTTTGAAAGTGACCAGATGAATTTTGGACTGAAAGAAAACTTGTGCCTTTCCTGTTTTAAATCTTGGATAAGGAGATGTTAGTTCAGTCTTTGCAGTAATGGAAATACTGCCTAGCACCATTTAAAAGAAAACACACTAAATGGGTATCCATATCTGAAAGAAACACTGAGCGTTTTGCATACTGTATACTTGAATGAGCTAATTCTATCCCTGGTTATAAGTGCACGTTGTTTTGCTTGTCACTACAAACAACTAACTAATGGGTTAGATTAAAAAAAAAATCTGCACCAGAAGGATGGAAATTGTATTTGGTGCACAAAAAAAAAAGCACTTCCAGCAATACCTCTAAACTCCTTGGTCACCCCTTGCAGCAACTTTAACATGTTCTGGAAACCAAAATTGGTCATTCAAAAATAAAGGAAATAGTTCAAAAACTACAAAGTCACAGGTGGCTTCAATTTAGCCACGCAACCTTATTAAAATTAAATGTGAAAGCTCTTCAGTATTTGAAATGTTTTGCTTTGCAGAGAATTGTGTTTCTAAAAGATTCTAAATTGTGGGATTATTGCCTTTATTTAAATAGTTGCTGAAAGCTTCACTCATTTTTGTACTCTGGTATTTAAACAGGTTTCAATCAGTTTTCAATTGTACTTGGATTTAAAGTACAAAGACCTACCATTATAGAATTTAGCAGCATTTTTTTTTAAACAAGAGCAGTACCTTCCATATACAGCATTTTCATTTAGTCCTAAATACAAGACAAATACTTTACAATGCAGCAATTTTACTGGCTTCTCTGACTCCACTGAGGTATGCTCCTGTAACAGTTTGTGGAAAGTGCCGATTTGTTGCCTGTATTAAAAGAAAAATATTTTTATCAAGATTTTAACATTTGTTCTGATTGCTAAACATTCAAATCAACAGTGGTCAAAAAACAATCAGCAAATAAATCTTGCACTTAAAGGCAAGACAAGCCTTTTACCTGGAGCCAAGAAACTGCATTCACTAGAATCTTGAGCAAAACGTGCTGCAGGAATTCAGCAGGTATGGAACATGTATGGAAGGAACAGATAGACAATGTTTCAGGTTGGGACTCTTCTTTAGACTGCTGGAGTTTGGGGAAGAGGTGGAGAGAACAAAACCTGGCAAGTGAAATGGATAGACAAAGTGCTGAAGTAACTCACTGGGTCATGTAGCATCTCTGGAGAAAAGGAATTGGTGATGTTTCGGGTTAGAACTCTTCTTCAGACTGAAGGTGGGGGCGGTGTGGGTGAGAAAAGACCAATCAGGGCAGGTCACAAATGACCTCAGGAAGGGCAGTGCCTGGTAGATTCATTGTTGGCGAGGGAAGGTGTGATCTTAAGAGAGAAACAATGTGGAGAACTGTGGATCTAGTAAAACTACTAGGGTGGGAGGGGAGTAAAAGTGGAAGTTACCTAAAATTAGATAATTCAGTGCTCATACCACTGGTTTGTAAACTACCCAAGCGAAATATGAGGTGCTGGTCCTCCAATTTATGTGTGGTCTCGCTGGCAATGGAGGTGGCCCAGGATAAAAAGGTAAGTGTGGGTAGACACAAAAAGCTGGATGGAGTAACTCAGCAGGTCAGACAGCATCTCTGACGAAAAGGAATAGGTGACGTTTCGGGTCGAGACCCCTCTTCAGACTGAGGTCAGGGTAGGAATGGGAAGGGTAGTTGAATTTGTTGGCAACCGGGAGATCCCACAGGCCTTGGCGAACCGAGCGTAAGTGTTCAGCAAAACAGTCGCCGAGTCTACATTTGGTCTCATCGATGTACAGGAAGGAGCCCACATCGGATGCAGTGAATGAGGTTAGAGGATGTACATGTGAACCGTTGTCTCACCTGAAAGGACTGTCGGTGTCCCTGAATGGAGTCGAGGGAGGAGATATAAGGATAGGTGTTGCATCTCCTGTGGTTGCAGGGTTAATTAAGTACCTGGGAGGCTGTGGTTTGGGTGGGAAGGGATGAGTGAACCAAAGAGTTGCAGAGGGAGCAGTCTGCATGGTGGAAATGGGAAGATATGATTAGTGGTGGGATTCCTTAGGAATTGACAGAAATGTCAGAGGATAATGTATTGGATGCGGAGGCTGGTGGGGTGAAAGGCGAAGACTAGGAACGCTATCCTTGTTGCTTCTTGGGGGGGTGAGAGGAGTGCGAGCACAACTACGAGACACACGTATGAGGGCCTTATCTATGACAGAAGTGGAGAACCCACATTTCCTGAAGAATGAGGACACACTTCTTTCCCCCTTCCTCCCCCCTCTTTCCTGTCTTGTTCTTGGTCCTCCAAAATATTCCAAATGGAATTTAAACTGGAGGTGGTGGAGGGAGGACTTAAGCCAGAAAGGGTTTTTGGGAAGAAAGAGCTACCTTAAATTTAGTTGCATCTGGTTGGGTAACTATAGTAGGGTGGAGATTATTCCATGCTTTAATTGTGCGGGGGAAGAATGAATTGCTGTACACATCTGTCTTGGTAGCTGGAATCATAAATTGGATCGAATGCCCTCGTCTGCTCCTAATTGGTTTGGGTTTGGTGTAGGTCTTGTAATCTATGTCGAGCTGACCATTTAACAACAAATTCCCACCTGATTTGCACCCATTTCTCCCTTTCCCCCTCCCGTCCCTTTGGCAGAGAATCCGGAAGGTTTTTAAGGGTTCCTGTGCCTTTTTTTTTCCATTTATGTTCTGAATTTTAATGTGAAGAGAATTTAATGACATGCTGAATGCATCGGTATACATCTACAGTTTTACACAATTTAAGGATATTTCACCCAATGAATTTAGTGGGGTATGCACTATTTCTGGAGGACATGGATTAAAAAATGTTTTGGATTGGGACCCTTCATGGAATGTCACCTATCCATGTCGTCTGAAAAACAGTCCCAACCAGAAACGTCACCCACCCAGGTCTTGGCTAGTCCTCCAGAGAGGCTGGCCTGATGTGCTGAGTTACTCCAGCACTTTGTCTTTTTTTGTAAATCTGAAGTTCCTTGTGTCTACACCAATGAATCCTGGTTGCTAGAGTTTAAGGCGTTGCATTTCAGTTCTGCATATCTTTAAAATAAATAATTTATTGTGGTATATTGCTCAAAATGCTGGGATTTAGATAATGCCCATAAGAAAATTGTTACACAAACTAGAATGCTAGACCAAATACTAGTTAAGTGAATTTAGATATTTTCATTTGCTTGATATATAGAATTGATACTATATCAAATACATCTGAATTATTATTATTAATATTATTTGAATAAGCTATTTTGGAACAAAATTAAATCGAATTCACGAATTTGCTTAATGGTTCAACTAAACTTTAAGATTGCAGGAATGATTTGTTTACTGATCTGAAGAAGGGTCTCGACCCGAAACGTCACCTACTCGTCTGTCTGAAGAAGAGTCTCGACCCGAAACGTCCTATTCCTTTTCTCCATAAGGTGCTGCCTCACCCGCTGAGTTTCTCCAGCATTTTTTGTCTACATTTGTTTGCTGAAGACCTTTAACACTGCTACAGTTCAAGGGCAATTTTATGTGCTATGATGGGAGTATAGTAACATGGTTGATTGATTCTAGACTAAATACATGAATGGTAGTATGTACATCTCAATCTTCATATGCCTAGAAAATGAAAGATAGCCTGATTTTAATTGTTAACCTCATTGTCTGGTTAACAAACATCACAAGTGAAAGGTTTTGTACGCTGAATCAAACTAATTTTACTTTATAGTTGATAGCAAGTTAAAATTATTTGGAATGTAGCAATTACGTGGGAGAACATTTTAAGTAACTATAACAAAACTGGTAGCTGATTTCCATTTTTTTTTGGTATTAACTTTTTAATGTCCAGAGGCAACCAAATTGGTATTTCTTAAGCACATGGAGTTTGTCTATCTTGATGATAATAAAGCACAAGGAAGCATAAAAATGGGCAAGCTGATTTATTTAATAACTTCCATGAATAACTAGAAATTTCAACTGGAAATGTGCAAATACATTGAAAGAAACAAAGCAGCAATCCTGTGCTAAAACTACTTACCTCGCCTGCGAAAAAAACTTTTCCTTGTATATCTTCAGCAATTATATCATAGGCTTCACCACTCCCCCCTGCCTTTATAAAGCTGTAAGCCATCTGTGTCCAAGGGTCCTTGTTCCACTGTGTGACAAAGTATCTAACCGGATCTGGAACCTCCTGTGAGGCAGGTAAAAAGTACAATTAATATTTGGACATTCTAATATACAGTAGCCAGCCATTGGGCCCATGTAGGCTCCCTTGGGAACAATTGGAGTTGTTCCCTGTACACAGTTCCTTTTACATATGCCCATTCACTTCCCTTTGATTCAGTTTACCATTAACCTGCAAGGGATCATTTAGGTTAGCCAATCAACCTACTAGTCATACAGCGTATACAGCACGGAAACAGGCCCCTTCGGCGCAGCATGCCCACACCAACATGTCCCATCTACACTAATCCCACCTGCCTGTATTTGGCCCATATCCCTCCAAACCTATCCTATCCATGTACCTGTCCAAATGTTTTTTACACGCTGCAATGGTCCCTGCCTCAACTACCTCCTCGGGCAGCTTCTTTCATACACCCACCATCCTTTGTGTGAAAAAGTTACCCCTCAGATTCCTATTAAATCTTTTCACCTTAAACCTATGTCCTCTGGTTCATCTATCCAATCTATTCTCTCATGATTTTGTACACCTCTTTAAGATCACCCATCATCCTGCGCTCCAAGGAAATAGAGTCCAAGCTTGCTCAACCTCACCCTATAGCTCAATAGACAATAGGTGCAGGAGTAGGCCCTTCGAGCCAGCACCGCCATTTAATGTGATCATGCCTGATCATCCCCATCAGTACCCCGTTCCTGCCTTCTCCCCATATCCCCTGACTTCGCTATCATTAAAGAGCCCAATCTAGCTCTATCTTGAAAGTATCCAGAGAACCGGCCTCCACCGCACTCTGAGGCAGAGAATTCCACAAACTCACAACTCTCTGTGTGAAAAAGTGTTTCCTCATCTCTGTTGTAAATGGCTTACCCCTTATTCTTAAACTGTGGCCCCTGGTTCTGGACTCCCCCAACATCGGGAACATGTTTCCTGCCTCTAGCGTGCCAAAACCCTTAATAATCTTATATCTTTCAATAGATATAAGATTATACCTCTCATCCTTCTGAATTCCAGAGTATACAAACCCAGTTGCTCCATCTCAGCATATGACAGTCCCGCCATCCCTCAATAGCAAGAATGTCCTTCCTCAAATTAGGGGACCAAAACTGCATACAACACTCCAGGTGTGGTCTCACTAGGGCCCTGTACAAGTGCAGAAGGACCTCTTTGCTCCTATACTCAACTCCTCTTGTTATGAAGGCCAACATGCCATTCGCTTTCCTGTTTCTGCGACCAAAGTGGATAACCTCACATTTATCCACATTAAACCGCATCTGCCATGCATCTGCCCACTCACCCAACCTGTCCAAGTCACCCTGCATTCTCATAGCATCCTCCTCACAGTTCACAGTGCCACCCAGCTTTGTGTCATCCAGCTTTGTGTCATCTGCAAATTAGCTAATCCCTTCATCTAAATCATTGATGTATATTGTAAATGGCTGCGGTCCCAGCACCGAGCCTTGTGATACCCCACTAGTCACTACCTGCCATTCTGAAAGGGACCCGTTAATCCCTAATGTATAAGAAGGAACTGCAGATGCTGGAAAATCGAAGGTAGACAAAAATGCTGGAGAAACGCAACGGGTGAGGCAGCATCTATGGAGCGAAGGAAATAGGCGACCTTTCGGGTCGAAACCCTTCTTCAGTCTGAAGAAGGGTTTCGACCCGAAACGTTGCCTATTTCCTTCGCTCCATAGATGCTGCCTCGCCCGCTGAGTTTCTCCAGCATTTTTGTCCATCGTTAATTCCTACTCTGTTTCCTGTCTACCAACCAATTTTCTATCCATGTCAGCACTCTACCCCCAATACCATGTGTCCTAATTTTGCCCACTAATCTCCTATGTTGGACCTTATCAAATGCTTTCTGAAAGTTCAGGTACACTACATCCACTGGCTCTCCCTTGTCCATTTACCTAGTTACATTTTCAAAAAATTCCAGAAGATTAGTCAAGCATGATTTCCCCTTCGTAAATCTATGCTGACTCGGACCGATCCTGCTACTGCTATCCAAATGAGCTGCTATTTCATCTTTTATGATTGACTCCAGCATCTTCCCCACCACCGATGTCAGGCTAACTGGTCTATAATTCCGTTTTCTCTATCCCGCCTTTCTTAAAAAGGTCAGACCCTCGGGTCCTGCAACATCCTCGTAAATCTTCTCTGTGCGAGCAAATCTTTTGAATATGGGAAGAAAATGGCACACTGATGGTCTGGATCTAACCTATTCTCCCAAGTCCCTGGAACTAAGCAACAGAAACCAACTCCTCTACCACCAATTCATTTTACATTGATGTGTCAACAAAAAAAAATCAGAAAGGAGCCACCCATGAAATGCAAAATTTGTTGTTCATGTTGGGATGCAAATGAGAGTTGAATTTCAAAAGGACATTAGCCTAATTTTAAATACTTTTGTGGACCAAATTCTGACGGACCACTTCCATATTTTGGACAGATAGTAGTATGATTGGTATAACTAAATATGCAGCACCTAGAATTTCAGCACAACACCTGAGCACTCCCACAACATTTAATTTATACTATATTACCCAATAAACTCCAAAATAATTTGTGCTTTTAATGTAGGACATTTTAATTAGATTTTGATGTACAGAGGGGTCTTGGGGGCCCTGAAAATAGCAACACAAGGGGATAGAGTGGAAAAGAAGGGATATGGTATGCTTGCCTTCATTGTTTGGGGGCATTGAGTATGAGAGTAAGGAAGTCACGTTACTGCTTTATAGGGCCTTGGTTAGGTCGCACTTGGGTGCAGTTCTGGTCGTCCCATTACAATGGAGGATGTTGAGGGTACAGAAGGGGTTTATCAGAATGCTGCCCTGATTAGTGTATATTAGCTATAAGGAGAGATTGGATTAACTTGGACTGTTCTCTTAATATTTCTTAGAGTTACCTCAGACCCCCGGAGAAGAAAATTCCAGAGATTTTGCACTCACACTGAAGAAATGTTTTCTTTTTGGCCCTACCTCTTATTCAGACTATGATTCCTTCATGCTTGCCACATCTCACCTTTGACTCTTCTAACATTTCAATGAGATCATCTTTCATTCTTCTAAAGAAGAGTCCTAGCCAACTCAATTTCTCCTCACAGCAAGACTCAAAGAGTGTTTAATTGCCATATGCTTGAGGAACAGGACAATTAGTATTTGTTGCAGCTTTACGGCCCCATATGATAAATCTGTGATCAGTCTATCATCTGTGATCAGTCTAACGTCTGTGGTTGGAAAGTTACTAGAGAATATTCTGAAGGATAAAATATACATGCATTTAGATGGCCAGGAGCTGATTAGGGGTAGTCAGCATGATTTATACATGGGAAATCATGTCTCACAAATCTTGTTGAGTTTATTGAATATGTGACCAGAAAGCTTGATAGGGCAGAGCTGTAGACCTTGTATATATGGATTTCAGCAAGGCATTTGACAAGATTCCGCATGGTAGTCTGCTCTGCAAAGTTAGATTACATGGACACCTAGCTGACTGGATATAAAATCGGCTTCATGGAAGGGTGCAGATGGTGATGGTGGAAGGTTGCTTTTCGGATTGGAGGCTTGTGACTCGTGGTGTGCCTCAGAGTTCGGCGCTGGGTCCATTGCTGTTTGTCATCCATATCAATGATTTGGATGAGAACGTACAAGGCAGTTTGCAGATGACACTTAAGTGGGTGGTATTGTAATCAGCAAAAAAATGTCAAATATTGCAGCAGGATTGTGAGCGGTTGGCCAGATGGGCTAAAGAATGGTTGATGGAATAAAATGCAGGAAATACAGGAATACTGCAGGAAAAATGTTCCCAATGTTGGGCGAGTCCAGAACCAGGGGCCACAGTCTTAGAATAAAGGTGGGGGGGGGGGTCATTTAAGACTGAGGTGAGAAAAAACTTTTCCACCCAGAGAGTTGTGAATTTATGGAATTCCCTGCCACAGAGGGCAGTGGAGGCCAAGTCACTGGATGGATTTGAGAGTTAGATAGAGCTCTAGGGGCTAGTGGAGTCAAGGGATATGGGGAGAAGGCAGGCACGGGTTATTGATAGGGGACGATCAGCCATGATCACAATGACTGGCGGTGCTGGCTCGAAGGGCCGAATGGCCTCCTCCTGCACCTATTTTCTATGTTTCTATGTTCTATGTTTCTATAAGGGCGACGTGTTGCATTTTGGGAAATCTACCCAGGGCAGTACCTGCACAGTGAACAGCAGGGCTCTGGGGAGTGTTGTACAGCAGAGAGATCTAGCAGTGCAGGTATATAGTTCCTTGAAAGTGGCGTCACAAGTAGATATAGGGTGGTCAAGAATTAGCCACATTAGCTTTCATCACTCAGGGTATTGAGTATAGTTGGGAGGTTATGTTACAGTTGGTCAAGACATTGGTGAGGCCACATTTAGATTATTGTGTTCAGTTTTAGTCACCATGTTATAGGAAAGATGTTGTTAAGCTGAAAAGGGTGCAGCGAAGATTTACAAGGATGTTGCCAGGACTCGAGAGCCTGAGCTGTAAGAAGAGGTTGAGCAGGCCAGGACTTTCCTTGGAGCACAGGAGAATAAGGGGCGATCCCATTAGAGGTGCACAAGATCAGGAGAGGAATAGATTGGGTAAATGCACAGAGTGTTTTACCCAGAGTAGGGGAATCAAGAACCAGAGGATCGGGGTTAAAGGTGAGGTGGGGGGGGGAAAGATTCAATAGAACTGCGTTCTGTTACAGTCGACTGCTGAATTCGACTGTGGGAACAGATCTACCGGCTCCACTTGGGTGGGAGCTCCAGAGCCCTGGCCACAGGCTGCAACTTCCACCCCACTGATCGGCCGCGGATGTTGGCTATGGGAACGGATCCGATGGTTCCGGCAGGGTCAGAGTTCCAGAGCCCTGGCCACAGGCTGCAGATTCGACCCGTTGATCGGCACAGAAGTCCCGATGAGGTTGATTGGCCGCCTCACCCAGCCTAGTCGTTATATTTTATGGGGGAATTCCAAGGGGGGGGGGGTTTGTCAGGATTAAAGGAGGGGCCGGACCACCAGTTTCCAGTAAATCAGTGGTGAACCTATACTCCTGGTGTGGTTACATCAAAGCCTGACATATTTGCAGGACATTTTTATTAATATACTCAAATTCTCTGGCATTAAAGACCAATAAGCCATTTAGTCACCTAACTGCCTATTGCACCTGCATGTTAACATCAATGACACACATGGCAGGACACCTTGACCTCTTGGAATCACATTTCCCAGTCTCTCACTTTTCCTTCTTCGGGAGTGAATAACCTCACATTTTACCCGACTGTACTCTGAGTGCCACGTTGCTGCCGACTCACTCATTTCATCTCTATCCATTTGAAGTATCCTCCTCACTACATACAAAACTAAGTATGAATGTATCATTGACAAATTTGGAAATAATACATTTTGACCATTCAACCAAACCACTGTTATTGATTGTGAATGGTTATGGCCCTAGCACCAATCCTTACGTAATTGCAAGTCACACCCCACAAATCTAAGGGGGACTCAACATTTTCCACAGTTTGTTCTCTATCTGTTAACTAATTATTAACTGTCAGTCATCATCTCGGCCTCGATTGTACACAAAATTTAGCATATCCTAACAATATGGAAGGCTCTCAGCAGCGATCCTCATATCCATCAAATACTACTACTCTGGGGGAAAAGTGCAACATCCCCAATAAATGCAGGAAGACATTGACCTGTTGATGTCTCTACTGTGTGAGCATGTGGAGGCTAGGTGCAAACAGCAGAAGGAGCAGACAATGCCCCCTCACAAAGGGCAACACGGTGGCACAGCGGTAGAGTTGCTCCCTGACAGTGCCAGAGATCGGGTTCCATTCTGATTATGAGTTGTTTGTATGTTCTTCCCGTGACCGCGTGGGGTTTCCCCAGGTGCTCCGGTTTCCTCCCACACTCCAAAGATGTACAGGTTTGTCGGTTAATTGGCTTCGGTAAAAATTGCAAATATGTCCCTAGTGTGTAGTGTGTGCTAGTGTAACGGGAATAGTTGGTCGGCGCGGACTCAGTGGGCCGAAGGGCCTGTTTCCGCCCTGTATCTCTAAACTAAACTTGTTGAGCAAACCCACCCCACCTGTGCCAGGAACTGCATAGTCAATGTCACTCAGAACCAACCAAAATTAAAATAGAAGCAAATTATCTTTGACTGATGTTTAGTTTAGAGATTCAGCACGGAAACAGGCCCTTCAGCCCACCGAGTCCGCACCGACCAGTGAAACACTAGGGACAATTTGCAGCCATACCAAACCAATTAACCTACAAACCTGTACGTCCTTGGAGTGTGGGAGGAAACCGAAGATCTCGGAGAAAACCCACGCGGTCTCGGGGAGAACGTACAACTCCGTAGTCAGGATTGAACCTGGGTCTCCGGTGCTGCAAGCGCTGTAAGGCAGCAACTCTACCACTGCGCCACTGTGACCGCCCTAAAATTAAAAAAAGGTACTGACTGCAGTGAAAAAAGAATCCAAATGTAATATGTTTAACCCAAAGCATATAACATCAATGTTGTAATATTGCCTTTCTGTTATTCTAGCGAGCTGAGCACCTTTGTTATTGTGATAATCACTTAATGAATGTACCAGGTTTTGGTGGTGGTGAAGAAAGGTCAGAATATTGTAATGAGAAGACAAGTAGGGAATTGCCTACCTGCTTTATGCATTACACCAGGCGTCGGCAACCTACGGCCCCCGGGCCGAATGCGGCCCGTAACCCGAAATCATCCGGCCCGCAGGCGTATTTTTTTCTCCATAATCATCCGGCCCGCCGAGCGCCCCGAGCAGCAGGCGGGCGTCCCGAGCAGCAGCGCCCTGAACAACAGCGCCCCGAGCAGCGGCCGAGCTCTGGCTGTACCACATCCTGCGCAAAGCCGCCGGCACAGCCGCGCACCTTCTGTGAACATGTTTAAGAACGAACTGCAGATGCTGGAAAAATCGAAGGTAGACAAAAATGCTGGAGAAACTCAGCGGGTGAAACATGCAAGAATTGCATTAGGCTGCCTCACCCGCTGAGTTTCTCCAGCATTTTTGTCCACCTTCTGTGAACACGTGATTTGATGCCTGCCATCCGGGACGGGATCCAATTGTACACGTGATAGATGTGGCCCGCCATCCGCTCACAGACATGCTTCCCGGCCCCTATGCAGAACAAGGTTGCCGACCCCTGCATTACACCAAGCATTAACAATATACCCTGAAATAATCGATATTGTTCATTGGTATGTTCCAGTGAATGTTTGTGGTTTTTTTTAAACAATAGGGTTGAAATTTGCATTCCTCACCTGTTCCTTAAAAAGTTCTTTGAGGACCTTCATACATAGTTCAATCACTTGTTGCTCTTGCATATCCCGTATTACAGCCACTGCATCTCCACTAATCACAGACATCAGGACACAATGTTTGCCCTGAAAACATTTAATAGAAATAAATACAGTAAATAATTCACTGAATGCTAACAAAGGGAACTTTCAAAAGAATGGATACTTGAGGAACAGAAGAATTCAGACAGCACTGAAAATGTATTCCATTTTTACAGCCTAATTTACAGTATACCTTCTTATGAACCCTACAGAACCAAGTATACATGTATGAATGCATTTAAGTATTTTCAGGCCTGTAAGAGTTAAAAGCAAGGGAAGTTCCCCTGCTGAATTTGTAGAAACTATTTTTTTGAACGGATACAAAACAATGAGGGGGTACCTCAACATGTTTTTGCATCTAGTGTAAATACAAGTTCCTGAAGACCACACTTCTCTAAACGCTTGTTGAGCAACGATGCTGATCCTCATCAAATGCCTTGACTGTGGTTTGCACTGTCCAGAAATCAAGGTAGAATTTCTCTACCATGTGCTATCCAGGCTGCAATATCCCACAACTGGAAATATAGAAGACTTTACCTGCTAGAATATAGAAGGGACAGTGACCCGTGAAATAAGTTATCTGGAGAACTTGGAGGATGTTTCCAGCTCCAACGTTGACAATCGGTAGGAAGAGGCTAGAGTGAAATGTAAACAGTCACCTCTTCAGTGCCCCATTGAGAGATGCAGCACAGAAAGGGCCTTCTGCCTAAATCTGGGCCAACTATCATTATACTAAACCTCTTAGTTCATTTTATTCTTCCCACATTCCTACCAAAGATCCTATAGCAAAGAAGATAGTGCACTCCTGCTAAAACCAATGGGCTGACGTGTAGTACGCAACGGTGCGGAATGTCAGCCTTTTAGTCGGCCATTTCAGTAAAACCGACCCGACTTTGTAAATCCTTCTCGCAGTGTAATCAGCGTTGCGGGGGGACAGTTTGTGTGTGTGATATAGTGTTAGATTCATGATTCATAATTCTGTTACTTTTTGTTAATAAATTATAATTCTGTTAGTTTTCTTTTTTAATGTTTTGGATTCAAAGCCCCGGGATTGGGATCGGACTGTGCAAGGGTGGAGGGGGCACTGAGGGCAAAGAGGCTGTGCCCACACGGCAGTGTAAAAGTGGAGACCTTTCCAATCCACGCTTCCCTCTTTCCGTCTCCGCTGTGCTTTTTCAAAATTGGTTGTTTATTTTTTCCACAAAAAGAGTTTGGGAGCCGGGCAGCTAGCGTGATGGGGAAGAAACCAAAGGGCCGTCTGTTCTCAGCTTCGGATCTCATGCCCGCCCTCTCCCCCCCCCCCCATCAGTGAGTCTCTTTAACGGGGCAGAGAGGCAGAGAGAAAATGAGAACATTTTTACCAAAGATCTTTGATTTTTACGATGATGTTTCCGTAAACGGCTTCCGTCTCCGTACTAGTATCTTTGCTTAGCTGTGGCGGACAAAGATGGCGGAGACGGAAGCCAGTAAAGGAATTGGGGTCGAAGATTACCCATGAACCTGCCCATGACCGTACTACGTCTTTCTCGTCGAGTGCACTATCTTGCTCGCTATAGGATCTTTGATTCCTACCAAGTTCCCCACTGATCCACATAGATAGGGCAATTTATAGTGGCCAATTAACCCATTAAACCACATGTTTTTGGGAAACCAGAGCACCTGGAGGAAACTCACAAAATCACACAGAAGAATGTGCAAACTCCGCACCAAAGGTCAGGAATCTAACTTTAGCTCCTGGAACTGTGAGGCAGCAGCTTTACCTGCTATACCAATATTGGTGCTGAAAATTCTTTGTTATAAATATGTTAATCACTTAGTGGTAAAAATCAAGGGTAGATGTGGCAATCAATTATATCATACAGCAATCAAATCACAAAATAATAGCATTAATGGTTATATTTTGTTATGACTGTCACAATTATTAATTTTCATACTTGACAATAATGCAAAAAAGGAACATCATCCTTCCATATGCCAAAATTAGTGTAAACAATAATTTCCTGTGCACACAAGCTGTTACACTTTCATTACCAATTCATAATTCATGCATTAGATAAAAACCACTATCAATTCAGTCCACTGACAATATTATGATGCTACGCAATCAATATTATAATTTCTACAATATTACCTTGCCCACTAATTACATGTGATAGGTCTTCACATTTGCTTAAAAATAAGGAAAGGTTTTTCATCCAAAAGGTTACAACTTATGCTTGGTTGTGGTGGTCAGTGTGGTGGTCGGTGGGGGCGCTGCGAGTCGGCTGCCCTGCCAGCAGCGTGTTCGTTATTTCAACTTTTTTTGTGTTTTTTTAGTGTGTCCCTCTCGGTGTGTCTTGTGTAGGGGTTGGTGTGGGGGGGGGAGGGGGAAACCACTTTCGGTCGTCTCCTCGACGGAGAGGCGACTTTTTCCATGTCGCCTCCCTCGCAGCCCAACAGCTTGGATTGGAGTGGCCTTTCCCGGAGTCGGAACCAGAGCTATAGCAGCGGGCGCAGTGTGGACATTTTCCATCGCGGAGCGGGCGAACCCTTGCGGGGGGGTTGCCAGAAAGGAGTGCTCCGATCGCTGGCCTGGTGACTTTGGTACCATGGGGCTGTGGTCTACGGAGCTTCTAGCCGCGGGTGTGGCATGGACTTACCATCTGTAATCCCTTGCCGGGGATCGCCGGAGAAGAGCTCCGACCACCGGCCTGCGGACTATAACATCCTGAAGCCGCGGTCTCCGGTAAGAAAGTGCCGATTCGGGCACTCCAAGCCCACATCGGTGTGTTCGACCGTCCCGACATCGGAATTTGGATCATCCCGACGACAGGGCCTGTACATCGGGCCGTCCATAGCGGCAGCTAAGGAGGGTTCATGGCCCTGACAACGGGTGAACAAAGGAGGAGGACTGGCTGAACTTTGTTGCCTTCCACCACAGTGAAGAATGCTGTGGTGGATGTTTGTGTTAAATCTTATTGTGTATTGTGTGTTCTTTCTAAGTGTATCGCTGCTGGCAAATTCATTTCACTGCACCTTCGGATGGATCGACGAATAAAATTGACTTTCTTTGTTCTCCTTCCCTTATTATTTGCATTATAAACGCTGTGTTTTCATTTCTATTTTGTTATATGTTCGTTTAAGCGATTAGCCAATACATTATACACAGTTCATAATTAAAAGCAAGACTCATTCACTCACTTGTGGATCCATATCATAGAATACACCAAATAGCCCACGTTTGTCAGGACTGGGAGGAATATGACCAAAGAAGTCTGATCCCTGAATTTTATTCTCCCAGAATCTATATGGGAACTGTAAGGCGATCTGAAGGGTTAAAAGTGCACGGGTTTAGAGGATTCAATATTTGCATATTGATATTATCTAATATTTAGGAAGAGTGACAATTTAACATTCAACAAAACAATCATGGGTCATATCGTAAATGTATTTAGAACAAAATTTAAATTGAAAACCTTTAAAAATATACAAATCTCAATGCTTTACCTCAATGGCTGAATTGGAATGTGGAACAGAGAGAATAATTACTAAAACATCTCAATGCGTTCTTTGTGAAGCTCTCTGCCATTTAATAATGCATTTGCACACTGCAGCCTTTTCACTATTAACATTGATCTTCACATTCTTTAAGCCATTTGTCAGTCCAGTCACGCAACGGTTACTTACAATCAATGTTAACCTTGTTTACCACGCTACATACAATTACTTCCATGCGTCTCGTCATGCGCCCACATTTTGCCTATTTTATATCTTCCTATTTCTCAACTTTTCTGCACTGCAAAGCTTTTCATTTATCTCTGCACCATGTTTCCTCTATCATTCCATACAGGTTCCCATTGCTGAAAGCAAGCTGGAGCCCTCTCCAAAGTTATAGTTGTAATGAATAACCTCAAGTAGGGCAGTACAAGAGTTACTAAGCCCACGTTACATTCATGGTTGGATGCAGTTACCGTTCAAGCATGACTTAGAAGCCCTTAAATTATTCAACACTAGGAATATTGCAATTAGGTTTCTCCAGTTTCACAGAAAAATAATATTGACATTCAAACAGCTCAACTGACCACTTAAGAGCACAAGCCTACCCTCTTGTACCTTTGTCTACAGCCAAACAAGTTGGTAAGACAGCAGTGATCCAAAATGAACAGATGTTCATTGCAGAATGTAATTCGTGCCTTGTAACGTCTTCTCTAACCACATATTAGGTCAAGGCCATTCTAAATCATAACTCATTATTGCAATCACAAACACAGGGAAACAAGCTTGCAATTGGTTCAAGTTCACACTTTTTTGGGGAGTATTTGACATTTAAGCTAAATTTGATGAAACAGTAAGTTGAATTTTTAAGTAACTGAGAATACTCAACTTTGTTACTATTTAATTGTTAGTATTTTTTCCATTTCTTTTTCTGCACAGACTATACCAGATTTAATAACATTATATTTACCTTTTCAATTACCCCTTGGCCTAGACTGTTGATGGCTTTAATTTTTCTTTCAGACAGATGTGGATAAAATTGAATAGTGTTTTTCTGAAGTAATGTTAAAGGAACAGTAACCAGAACCTGCAAGAGACCATCGAACAATCATCAATTAATTGCTTGGGACATAGTATGCCATTTGGACATTTAAGTCTGATGTTCATATTCTAGCAGTTTCAAAGATCAACCATGCTTTTTCCTTGCATCTGCACAACTCACACGTTGCATCTGCACAACTCACACGTTGATGTCTGTTCTGAGAAACAAATCTCAAAAACACTTCTCAAAAGTTAAATCGTGCACATGATGAAACTCAAAAGGCAGATCAATCTGGCCGGGCTTCTTTTCTTACACGCAGAAAGATCTGAGAGGGCAGACCACAGTTGATATTTCCGCATCTGGGAAACCAAATAAGAGGACAACTAATGTGCTACAATCACATATCAATTTAGTTGGGTAATTTAGGAGAAGCATTTACGTCAGAACCTGGCGAGAAGTTTAAAGTCAAGGTGCTTAGAAAAGTATTGAGTGGCAGGATGCCAAAACACACCTTGACATGCTAAATCGGCAGCATTACACTACACCGTGCCACTCCACTGATTCCTTCCCAAGGATACAAGTTAGGATGATTACATTGCTTGCCTCTAACTTGGTGCAATAATAAAATGGACGACTGGAATTTTATAACAAATTTGTTTCCTCTCTTTTCACTCATTGGTCAATTTCTTGACTACAGCAGCATTAATTAACGTTCCCGTTTAGTTAATGCACACATTGAACCTAATTGCAAAACAAACTGTGAAGTTTACCTTCTGTGTCATCCATAATGTTCCGTTAGCTGTTCCGATACAAATGTCATCACCTGAGTAGTTTATGGACACAACCTACAAAGATGAAAACATTAAGAAACTTTTATAAGCAACTTATTATAATGTTCATTTGCATCCACTTGAAATGAAAGATATTTTACATAAACTTTGATCTTGATGTTTTAAAGGAAAAAAGATAAACATATGAATAAAAGTAAAAATACATTAACTTAATGTCTTGTGCTGCACCATCTTCCACTAAATTTAGTAAAAAGCTGCTTTTTTCAATACTATTAGTTTTCACTCCAATGCAGTTTGGTCACTGGCACGCAACAGTTCACGTATTTTGATCTATTTATGAATTACTAAAACGATCCAAATTAAATACATTTTCACAGAAAGAACTACAATATTCTACCCACTTAAGATTCAAAGATCAGCCATTGTTGACATTTTAAAATGACTTGCTCTTATGTAAATAACCATTTTAATGCAATATTTTAACACAGTAAGATACAACTCTGACAAACCAAATGCCACAGATTATTAAGCAACCATGTCTGATGTACATAAATCCTGTTGTTAGCATTATCACTGTAATAAATTGCTTTGGAATTTACTGGCTTGATTTATAAAAAATAAAGGCTGCTACATACGATCCTAAACTTACTGGCATATTGAGTCGTATATCCAGTGCATCCCCTAGTTTACTGATGATGGATGAGTAACCTGATGTAAACAGTGTATGATCACCTGCAAATTGGGCAAAGAACTCATTGTGGTCCCATGAACGAGCAGACACCTACAGCACAAAACACAATTACAAGTAGAAAAATATTTGTACATCCAATTGCACCTTAATGAGAGAAAGCCACAACACCACAGCTCCAGTATTGATGACTTTTCCTCGCCCTTGACAGGCAAGCAATTAATCTGGACCCTCTCCCAACTTCATTCTTAATGCAAGCAGTGTTACAATCAAGAAAATTGCTTAAAGCTCTTCAAAAAAACATGTCAGACGTTTGGTTAAAAACCTTAAAGTATGGCTTGTAACCCAATTGGTATTCCTGCAAACAGACAAATGGTTACAGCAAATTACCCAGCAGGTTAATAAAAACAAAAAGACATAAAGTCAAAGCCCCCGGTGGGCGGCGCGACTCTCGTCAGCAGCGGCCTCTGCAGTCCGTCTGTCTTTTTATTATTTTTGTCTCGTTTTTATGTAGTTTTTTATTATTTTTTTTGTCGGGGTATGTGTGTGGGGGTGGGGGGGGGGGGGAACTTTGAAATCTTTCCCCTGCACGGGAGACCCGACCTTTTCTTTGTCGGGTCTCCGTTGTCGTTGGGGCTGGGCAACGTGGAGCGGCCTCCAGCAGGAACGACCTGGGGCTCCAGTTGCGGAGCTGCGGACTACTCACCGTCACGGGGCTGGCCGAGTCCGGAGCGGGTGGAGCTGTGGTGGAGCGCTGCTGCGACCCGACCGCCGGAGATTCGGAGGCTACAACCGCGTGTCTGGCGGACGGCAACACTGGAAGCCCGCGGGTCCCCTGGTGGGAGACCGCTTTTCGGGGCTTCCGCAGCGGCGACTTCTCCCGCCCGAGTTGCGGGGTTGAAGAGCACCTGGAGCGGGGCTTTATCCCCCCGCGCGGCTTGGAGTGGCCGCCGAACTTTGCGGGCGCGCGCCGGGGCTCTAACACCAAGACCCGGTGCGCGACCTTGCATCACCCGGCGTGGCTTTAATGGCCGCGGGATAATCACCATCGCCCGCCGGGGGCTTTGACTTTGACTCTGACATCGGGGGGGAAGAGTGCAGTGGAGAGACACGTTTTTTTTGGCCTTCCATCACAACGTTGTGATGGATGTATGTGTAAATTGTGTTGTGTCTCGGGTCTTCTTCGTTTTGTATTGTATGACTGCAGAAACGGCATTTCGTTTGGACCTCAAGGGGTCCAAATGACAAATTTGTCCAAAAGACAAAAAGACAAATAAATTGAATTGAATTGAATTGAATTGAATTGAGTGACATGGCGCGTCAGGCAGCATCCTTGGAGAACATGGATAGGTGACATTTTGTGTCGAGACCCTTCTTCAGACTGATTGTAGGGGGGATGGGGAGGGCGAGAAGAAAGCTGGAAAAGGGTAGAGGGAGGACAAAGTGTGGCATGTAATAGGTCGACATTGGCAAGGGGGGCAGATGGTTGTAACAAAGGTCAGAGATAAGAAGGGAGGGAAGGAGTGAGACAGTTTTGAAAACTTGCGGATTGTAAGGCCAGAGGGAAGAAAGTGGCAGGAGGCGAAGGGGGGGGGGGGGTGAGTGGAGGGGAAATAGGTGGGAATCTAGGTGAGTCATGAGCGGTTACCTAAAATTGGAGAATTCAATGGAGGCGGCCCAGGACAGAAAAGTCCGTGTGGCAATGACTCTACGGCCATCGTAGAGTCTGTCCTCACTTGCTCCATCATGGTCTGGTTTGGCTCAGCCACCAAGCACGACATCCGGAGGCTGCAGCGAATCGTCCGATCAGCTGAGAAGGATATTGGCTGCAACCTTCCCTCCATTGATGAACTGTACACTGTAAGGGCCAGGATGCGAGCGGGTAAGATCATCTCTAACCCCTCTCACCCTGGCCACAAACTCTTTGAATCACTTCCCTCTGGAAGGCGACTCCGGACTATCAAAGCTGCCACAACCAGACATAAAAACAGCTTTTCTTCCACAAGTAGTAGCTCTACTCAATAACCAAAAATCTGTAGCCTCCTTTTGCTTTGGTATTTTATTTAATGCACATGCTTAATCAATAATGTTTTATTAGTAATGTTTTATGTTTTATGTGTCATTCCTAACTGTCACTGTATGTCGTTGTCATTTGCGGGCGAGTACCAAGGCGAATTCCTTGTATGTGAATACTTGGCCAATAAACTTATTATTTCATTCATTCAGAAAGGGAGTTAAAATCGTCAGCAACCAGGAGATCCAATATGGCTTGGTAGACCAAGTACAAGTGTTCAGTGAAATGATCATCGAGTCCACGCTTAGTCTCTCCGACGTACAATACAGACAAGTATGCATGAATTACTTATCTTTTTGTATTGAATTTGTTGAACTAATCAATACTGTCAATGACCACTGTAAACACTAAAACCGCATGCCCAGAACCTGGTGGCACAAGAGAGTGCAATTGCTGCAATTTGTAACAATTCACAACTGTGTGGCCAAATTCTGATCGAATCATTTACAATTTTGCAGATGACACCTCTGAAGTGGGCAGGATCTCGATCAATGACAGGAAGGAGACATGGTGTGAACATAACAACCTCTCTGGCCCCATAGCAGAAGCGTCCACGTCGCGGGGCTGGTAACTGGACGTATCCTGAGCTAATTCTGCTACCACCATCATCTACTGCGACAAGTGATGGCTTCCACTGATTGTCGCCGGAAGCTTGCGTCCTTTTCAGGACGGACGATGACAGCGAGATCAACATTTGTAACAGGATGGACACGAAAAGAAGAACAACCTCTCTCAATGACAGCAAGACAAAGAAGCTAATTATTGACGTCAGAAAGCGAGGTGGATTACATGCCCCAGTCAGCAACAAATCTGCCAGTGGAGATACTCCTGAACTTCAAGTTTCTAGACAGACAGACATCCTAGAGAGGATGCTTCCACATGGGAGGGTCTAGGACTAGAGGTCATAGCCTCAGAATTAAAGAATCTTCTTTCAGAAAGGAGATGAGGAATTTCTTTAGTCAGAGGGTGATGAATCTGTGGAATTATTTGCCACAGAAGGCTGTGAAGGCAAAGTCAGCGGATATATTTAAGCCAGCGATAAATAGATTTTTGATTAGTACAGGTGTCAGAGATTATGGGGAGACGGCAGGAGAATGGGGTTAGGAGGGAGAGATAGATCAGCCATGATTGAATGGCGGAGTAGACTTGATCGGAGCAGAATTAGGCCATTCGGCCGATCACTTATGATCTTATAAAAAACATCAATGGAAAGTAAAAGGAAGGGTGGAATGGGTGACAAGAGAAATCTAACAGCATTATCCGCACAAGGCTTACTTTGCACTTGTTTTTCCACCCCAGTCATTCCTTCTCCCCCCCCCCCCCCACCTCTTCTGTTGGGCGGGGGGGGTGGAGCAGGAATGTACCACTAGATTCAGGAACAGCTTCTACCCTGCTGTTATCAGACTATCGAATGGTCCTCTGATAAATTAGGGTGTAGTCCTCATTGCGAACTTTGAACATTTTCTCTGTAACATTGCAGCCCTTGCACTTTAAAAAAAAATCTGCACCTTCTCTGTAGCTGGAACACTATATATTTTCCACTGATTCTTTTTTTCTTCACCCTATCTATAGTACATGTGGATGGCTTGATTGTACTCATGCACAGTATGATTGGACTGGCTAGCTCACAAATAAATATTTTAATTGTATCTTGGTACACATGACAATAATAAAGAAAAACAGAAAAAGGAGAGCTCCTGGAGTAACTCAACAGGTCAGCGAGCATCTCTGGAGAACATGGATTGGTGAAGTTTCGGGTCGAGATCCTTCTCCAGAGATGCTGCCTGACCTGCTGAGTTACTCCAGCACTTTGTGTCCTTAAGCGAGATAGCAACAGAGACTGCCCAGAATGTGTAGAAAAGAACTGCAGATGCTGGTTTAAATCGTAGGTAGATCCCAAAAGGCTGTAGTAACTCAGTGGGACAGGCAGCATCTCTGGAGAGAAGGGACTGCCCAGAACCTGCTTGTTGGTCAGTGTTCTGGCGAGTTTGCCCTCGACTCATACTCGCAGCATGGTCGACACGAGGTCCTAGGAGGTCTTTGTAACTCTCCTTCATGCTCGTGGGTAGTCCCCGCGTACTCGAGGCCTCAGGTAGGTCGCGGTGTATTTTTCAACATGTTGAAAAATGCCCGGGAGTAAAAAAAGGTCGCCATGGAAAAAAAATTGATACTTTTTTTACTCGTAGGTTTAGTCGAAGTAGGTCATAGTAGGTCGGCATGTTATTCGTAGGTAATCGAGAGTAGTCGAAGGTAATCATAGATAGTCTTCAACATAGTTGAAGGGAGGTCGAAGGAGATCGAACGAAGGAGGTCGTCTTCACTCTCCACTATTCGGAGTCCAATTTTCCCAAAGCTAGTCGAAGCTAGTCTTCAACATAGGCGAAGGAGGTCGAAGGAGGTCTTCTACATAGTCGAAGGAGGTCTTCAACATGACATTTTTTCAAACTCTTCTAAACTCGCCAATTATGTCGCCCATGTGGGACAGCCCCTTAACAACTCTTATAATATCTAGTTCAAATAATGTTAATGTATTAAAGGAGACATTGATAGAAACATAGGAAGAATAGTCATTTTCATGCCACGTAGCAAAACAGTTCACAAAGAAGTGTTGTCCAATACTGATCATATTTTTGACAATATTTAGAAGATTCATGTTAGTTTCTTACCTGCTGCAAATTACTGCCACAGGCATATTCAAGATTGCCAAGATGAAACTGTAGCACTTTGACTTCTAGATCACTAAACTGGACGCCAGACTCTTGGCTAAAAGCTTTGTAGATCTCTTCAATCTTTTCTGCATAGAGAAAACTTACAATCAGTCACACCCCACCTCGCACACCTTGAAGGGATTAATTTGAATTACAGCAATAAGCTACTTTCAATGAACTGATAAGGGTACCATGAATGAATGAATACTTTATTGTCACATGTGACAAGTCACAGTGAAATTCTTTGCTTGCACACCCAAGGTATGCAAATAGTCGCCACATAAAGGGCGCTGAAAAAGTTACATAGTATCCCGCTCCAGGTCCACCTTTGTTCTTTGCCCCACACCTCCACCCATGGCAGTCTCTCCACACCTTTGTTCTTCCCCCACTCCCTCAGACCAGTAACGAAATGAATGCCAATTTCCTTTCAAAATCTGAGTAACAAAGCTCAAAATATAATGATGGTAAAGCACTGATGAGAGGCCAGGGGTTCAAATCAATGTTTTGAACTATTGGGCCGTTATATTTATCAATGGATCAAAAAAAAATGTTGAGTGGGAAGAGAAATGAAAGGTCAGACTATATCTCGGTCAAGTTTCCGGTTTGGACTTGAGACAATATATACATGCACAGACATTCACAAAGGCACTACACAGTTGTTGGGGTGGTGGTGTTACGTCTGTTTCATGGATTTAGGTGAAGCTATTACCCAGCTTTAAGCCTCTGGTTCAGAATGCAATATTTGTCCTCCCAATAAACAGCGAGCTTAACAAAGTTGATGCAGCACCGCCACAGGCAGTGGATGCAGAACTTGCATGGTTAGCTTAATAAGGACTTTCACAAGAATTTATCAACTAAGGATAGAGGTCAGGAAGCAAGCACAGATACAGATATTGTCAAATATTTATCTCATAAAAGGGCTGAATATGTTCTCCGACCCAGTGCTTCTCCACCCACAAAATGAACCACCTGAACAATTTTGCTGATCATAGCTTTCATGTGCAATACCAAAAAAGTTATAGAGTCATACAACGTGGAAAGAGGTTCTTTGGCCCAACTTGTCCATGCCGCCCACCATGCCCCATCTACACAAGTCCCACTTGCCTGCTTTTGGGCCATATCCCTCTAAACCAATCCTATCCATTTACCTGGCTAAATGTTTCTCTTAAATGTTGTGATAGTACCTGCCTCAACTACCTCATTTGGCAGCTCGTTCCATATACCTACCACCCTTTATGTAAAAAGGTTGCCTCTTAGGTTCCCATTAAATCTTTCCCCCGTCACCTTAAACCTATGTCCGCTGGTTCTCATTTCCCCATCTCTGGGTAAAATACTCTGCATTGAGCCTATCTGTTCCTCCCATGATCTTGTGCACCTCTATAAGATCACCCCTCATCCTCCTGTGCTCCAAGGAATAAGTTTCCTAGCCTGCTCAACCTCTCCCTATAGCTCAGGCCCTCGAATTCTGGCAATATTTTCTGTATCCTTTCCAGCTTAACAACATCTTTCCTGCAACAGGGTGACCGATACTCAACACAATACTCTAACTGTGGCTTCACCAATGTCTTGTACAACTGTAACTTGACCTCCCAATTTCTGCTCAGACTGATGAAGGCCAAGGTGCTGAAAGCATTCTTGATCATCCGATCCACTTTTCATGGCTCTTTAAAGGAGCTATGTACCTGAACTCCTATATCCCTCTACAACACTCCCCAAAGCCCTGCCGTTCATTGTGTAGGCCCTGCCCTGGTTAGACTTCCCAAACACACCACTTCACACTGCTCTATATTAAACTCCATTAACTATGCCACAGACCACTTGCCCAACCGATCAAGATCTTGCTGCAATTTTTGACAACCATCTACAATGCCACCCATTTTAGTGTCATCTGCAAACGTACTATAATAATTTTACATTCAGTGCAAATATTTGAGAGAAAATAGTCATGTTCCTGTAAGATAGCATTTATTTCAAGGCTAGAATACAAAAATAGGGATGTAATGCTGAGGCTCTATAAGGTGCTGGTCAGGCCATATTTGGAGTATTGTGAGCTATTTTGGGCACCATATCTGAGGATGTGCTGGCTCTGGAATTATTATCTGGAGTCTGGAATTATCCTAGGAATGAGTGGGTGTTTGACGGCACTGGGCCTGTACTCGCTGGAGTTTAGAAGGATGAGGAGGGATTGCATTGAAACTCACCGAATAGTGAAAGGATTGGATAGAATAGATTTGGAGACGATGTTTCTACTAGTGGGAGGGTCTAGGACTAGAGGACATAGCCTCAGAATTAAAGGACGTTCCTTTAGGAAGGAAATGACGAGGAATTTCTTTAGTGGTAAATCTGTGGAATTATTTGCCACAGAAGGCTGTGGAAGCCAAGTCAATGGATATTTTAAGGCTGAGATAGATAGATTCCTGATTAGTATGGGTGTATGGGGTTATAGGGAGAAGGCAGGATAATGGGGTTAAGAGGGATGGATCAGCCATGATTGGAAGGCAGAGGAGTTTTGATAGGCCGAATGCCCTAATTATCCCTATCACTTATGACCTCATGAGAAAAAGTGATAATAAAAAAAGACACAAAGTGATGGAGTAACTCAACATCTCTGGAGGACCTGGACATGTGGCTTTTTGGTCAGGAGTCATCTGTCCATGTTCTCCAGAGATGCTGCTTGAAATATAGACAATAGACAATAGGTGCAGGAGTAGGCCATTCGGCCCTTCGAGCAAGCACCGTCATTCACTGTGATCGTGGCTGATCAGCCACAATCAGTACCCGTTCCTGCCTTCTCCCCATATCCACTGACTCTGCTATCTTTAAGAGCTCTATCTAACTCTCTCTTGAAAACATCTAGAGGATTGGCCTCCACTGTCTTCTGAGGCAGAGAATTCCACAGATTCACAACCCTCTGTGTGACAACATTTTTCCTCATCTCCGTTCTAAATGGCTTACCCCTTATTCTTAAACTGTGGCCCCTGCTTCCCAACATTGGGAACATGTTTCCTGCCGCTAGCGCGTCCAAACCCTTAATAATCTTATATGTTGAGATACTCTCGCACTTTGTCTCTTTTTGGTAAGCCAGCATCCTTGTGTTCAAAAAATTGTGTTCAAAAAGTTCCTTGTGTCCAAAAATGATAATAATCTCCTTTGCATAACATGAAAATGTTAGGTATTCATTTTTTATTTCATTACCTGCATAATTTTGCATTTGGATTATGAAAGTGAGACAGAATACTTCCTTTCAGAGAGGTGGCAGGATGTAATAATTCCACTGGGTAAAATCTTGGTTACGTGAACAAAGAACGTTGAGCTTTCCACTAAATTTAAATATATGCTTTGTTGTGTAACGAGGGGCTGGGGCACCAAGACCAGCTACAAAAGTCTAAGGCGAATTATTCCATCTGACGTTACATGTTATGTTATGAATCAACCAATATTCTGTACATGGATTCTTGTAATTATTATTTTTGGGGCTTCTCCATTTTTCATCTTGTACAATAAAATAAAATCTGTCAAATTTACTCTGATCATATAAAATAGTTTATAGATGACTTCAAAGCAAATAGCACAATAGCATGCTTTCTTTTCCTTTTGTTGGTTCTTCCAAATTCCAATATCAATAATCTCTTTGAATGCAAACTAAATTTAAGGAAATCCTAAACTATGTAACCCACCTCCAAGAGGAACATCTTGAAATTGCTTCTTGTCCTTCCTCCAATCTGCCACCACATCCAGCATGGCATTGAAATGAAAGTCAATGGACTTGTCAATGGTGGGATCAACCACCCTTCCACCTTCTTCTATTAGGTCACATCTGTCCCCCAGTTTGTGCATTTTGTTTCCGAGCTGCATCAAAACCATTGCAAACAAGTTGAGCAATGCCTATACAGAATAGATTTACTTTGTGGTATAACAATTAAAATGTCTGCTCATATGAAAAACAATGTTACAGTCACTTATAACAATATGACAGCATAGAATATATTTTAAATGTTTATGTACTGATGTAGTTCATTGTTATTTCAAAATGTAGTCAGTTTTTTCCTCTGTTCATGGATTACTGCAGGATGATATGGAAACTGATGGAGAGTGGGGGGGGTAGGGGAGGCATGGGAGAGAACAGGAGAATGCAGGAGAGAGACAACAATTAATTAAACCTATATTGCATCCACAAAATGGTCAACATGATGATTATGGTCTGGGAGGGACTGGTCCACAGTATAATATCCAGACCAATTCATATGTAGTCGCCGGATCGAACTTTACCATAATAGTTTTTTCAATACCCACAACCTAATAGGAATCTTCAAATGGTGTTAAGAAATGAGAATGTCTCTTGTTTACTGTCAAACATAGTTTATTAGTCCTAAAATTATCCTAAATGAGCACACATTTGCTTTTTGTTTGGAAATTGGAGGATGAGGAGGCGATGGAAAATGTAATGTCAAAAATTATTAAAAGGTTGCTGGTAAACTAAACCACATTTCAAAATAGATAAAGTACAAGCAAACATACTAATAGAGCCAATAAAATGAAGGGAAAGGTTATTGGTAAAAGAAATTAAGAACTTTATATTTTTACAATAATAGTCAATTCTGATAATTTCACCATGTCAGTGTTGACAATGACTTAAGTGAAGTCTTATTATAATACAAAATTCTCATTTTTATTTTATTTTATGCAATTACAACATAATGAACAATGTAGCCTCAATATTTCTGCTATGAGATAGAAACCCACTTGCTCACACATTAGTGCTATGGGATTGTTAATGCAGCCATTAACAATTTGTGCTCCTTTTCCCACTGTCACACCAAGAGAGTAGTCATCCCACACACGTCCTCCAATCCGATCTCTGGCTTCCAGCACCATCACCTGAAGTGAAAAGAGGAAAGGAAACACAAAGAAACTAAGGATCGCCCATCACTTAATATTTTGACTTTTCAAATACTGGTGGTCATTAGTTATAAGTCTCAAACTACACTCAAGACCTCTTAGCTCTAGTTTAGTTTACTGAGGAACAGTAAAAAGCTTTGTGTTGTATGCTATCCAGTCAAGCCGTCCACAGTGTTAATCATTAGTTGGCTACCGACTCAACTGAGCAACAAGAAAGGGACTTTGGAAAAATTGGTCAAAATTAATTATTAAAATATATCATGAATCATAAGCTGTCTGATTCAGATTTTAATACCTAATCACCAAGCAATATTTCAGGAAAGAGAAAAGTACCTTTACTAAATCAATTATTAAAAGGGATAACTCGTAAAAATATTCTCTCCCAAATATTTATTAAAATTGACAATGAGATTTCTTTTAACAACTCACCACATGACTGGCTTCCTAATCAAGGCTGACATCTTTGCAACATTTCAAAGGCTATGTGTTAAAAAAGAAAGTTAAAAACCATGATTAAAGAGATTTTAGATTCAATGTCCAGCCTCAGAAACACAGCAAAGATAGCAGCCTAACCACCACATGTTCTTTAATACAAGACACATATTTTGATAAGGTGGTGCAAAGTATACATTTTCACCAAGAGAATAGTTCCCGATACTTCAGATGAATGAAGCGATGTGTCACAAAGCCACAAAAAACAACAAAGTTTCGGTGTTTGAACCCTCAAAGTTCTGGGTTTGAACCCACCACTAGCAGCTGTCCCTCACTAGTCTCAGCAAGATATGAACAAAGATATTCCTAGGTTGCAGAAGAAAGTTAAGTTTAGGTTCATATTGATTGTTTCAATCAGAAACTCTTGACATGCTTAAAAAATAAGCATGCTTATTTAACATGCTTAAAAAAAATAAGATTCCAACCTGATGAAGCTGCAATCTTTGACAAGGTGTGTTAAATACCAAAAGGACACGCAAAAGATACAACTGAATGAACGCAAACAATTATATCAAAGCTTTACATCAGGCTGTAGCAGGCATAAATAGCGATGGACAATTAAGCTGTAACACAAGGAAGATCCAAGAATATTCTTAACATCAATAATGTCAGAGACCATCATGCTTGCCTTGAAGCATCTGTTCACAACACTATAGCCAAGTTTTAATTGTGTGGTCCCTTGGCTTTTACTGGATCCAATGCTCTCAGGCATTTCATGTGTGAATTAAACTGGCTGAGAGGACAGGCTTCTGCAATTATGCGTCTTCACAAAGTGCCTACATTTGGTTCTTACTGCAACAAATCTAGATGAAGATGGGACCAAACATTTGAGCCTGGTCTTTGAAACAGTGAAAGAGTTTCCAATTTTTCATGTGAGGGCAGTGTCCAAAACCATGCATGACTGAGTGTGCCCGTGGAACTTTAATTATTGATTATATTTTCATTATTTATCAGTCTTTACTGGACTTTATCTTGCATTAAACATTATTCCGTTTATCCTGTATCTGTACATAGTGGACAGCTTGATTGTAATATTTTCACTGACTGCATAGCAAGCAACAAAAAAGCTTTTCATTGTAACTCAGTATACATGACAATAAACTAAACTAATAAAAAAACTAAATGTAATGATAGTGAGACTACTTAATTATGTTTGCTATATGCTGCTTACGTTCTCGAAGAGGTATATGTTGTCACTTCATGCGTATCATTGGCGTTGCTCCCAGCATGTTCATCCACACTCAAAATTAAACCAGCTGCATTTCAGCTAGAATCAATAGTTTCAAGGGGCCACACTAGAAGGTGCAAATGCAAGACTTGATGCTTTGAAAGTAGTTGAAAGAAGAAATAAAATAGAGATGGATAGTTTAAAGGATGCAATTCTGAAGCTTGAGACCTTAAAAGGTGAATGCGGCCCTAAAGGTGCAACAATTGAATTTGGGAATAGTCAACATGCAAGAACTGAAGACATGCAAATGGCAGAGTGGTACATAGCTAGTGAAGGTTTCCGAGATAAATGATTTCAGTCATTGTATAAAATTATACTGGACCACCGAAGCAGGCAACTGCAAGATTTCTTTTTATTTCCTGGTTTAATTAATACCAGCACAACCTGGTTGAATTAATATGATGCAGCGGTAGAGTTGCTGCCTTACTTCGCCAGAGACCTGGGTTCGATCCTGACTATGGGTGCTGTCTGTACGGAGTTTGTACGTTGACCCCGTGAGATCCTCCCTGAGGATATCCTCCCACACTCCAAAGACGTCCAGGTATGCAGGTTAATTGGCTTGGTATAACTGTAAATTATCCATTGTGTGTGTCGGATAGTGTTCATATGTGGGGATCGGTGGTCGGCGCAGACAAGGGCCTGTTTCCGCGCTGTATCTCTACACTAAACTAATTTTGTAAATATGATCATGCCGGCTCGTGAAACAAAATACGTTTATGATCATCATTAAATTGAAACCTTAAAAAGCTGCCTTACTTTAATTCCAAAATTCCGCAGTTGTCGAGCAGCTGCTAAGCCTGCGGCACCAGCACCAATAACAATGACATTTTTCTGGAGAAAAGAAGATATAATATATCTTAATTAATAAATCGCTGCCAATTATTTTTAATTTTGAATATCCAAACAATCAACTTGAATTACATATTCTCAGCGCAATAGCAGCATATCAGCCAGAAATGAACACGTAATTTTTTTTAAGGATATTTGAAGCCTCAGGATTATTCAGTTAGAAATTCTGCACCAACTCAGAATTTAACATCTATGTATAATCCCTAATGTTATGTTTAAAAACTATATGAAGTACAAGCAAAATACATGAACAGTCTAACCTTATGGTAGCAGCTGGGCAGAAGAGGGCGATCAGGATTGACCGTCAACACTCCAGTGTTAACTAAGCCCTTTCTTGTAACAAAATACAAGATCTTCTCCACTTCTATCACACAGCGAATACGAACAAGTCCTCGGACTACTATGTGGTTTGCACATTTTTGAGGAGTGAGAACATCCTGCAAATGAAATATAAAGGATAGGAAATACATTGCAGCAAGATTAAGTAGTAAATAAGAATAAATTATTTAATCCATTGATGACATTATTTCATAACAGCTCTCTCAGTGGTGTGCCTCAGGGTTCGATGCTGGGCCCATTGCTGGTTGTCATCAATATCAATGATTTGGATGAGAACGTACAAGGCATGATAAGTAAGTTTGCAGATGAAAGTGAAGTGGGTGGTATTGTAGATAGTGTAGATGGGTTGTCAAACATTGCAGCACGATCTTAAATGGTTAATACAGAAAAGTGCGAGGTGTTACATTTTGGGAGATCCAACCAGGGCAGGACTTGCACAGTGAATGGCAGGGCTCTGGGGAGAGTTGTGGAGCAGAGGGATCTAGAAGCGCAGGTATATGGTTCCTTGAAAGTGGCATCACACGGAGACAGGGTGATCAAGAAGGCTTTCAGCACATTGGCCTTCATCAGGCTTTTTAAGCTAGAGCAGGGGAATTAAGAACCAGAGGACATAGATTTAAGGTGAGGGGAGAAAGATTTAATAGGAACCTGAGGGGCAACTTTTGTTTTTTTACACAGAGGTGGTAGGTATATAATAATAATAATAATGGATTTTATTTACGGGCGCCTTATACCGAGGTCTCAAGGACACCATACAGAGATTTATAGAAAACATATAATCAGAATTTTAAAAAAAAGGTTATAAAGACCAATACATAAATCAGGGACAGAATTCCTTCCAAATATGGAACAAGCTGCCAGAAAAGGGAGGTGAGGCAGGTAATATCACAATGTTTAAAAAACATTTGAACAAAGGAGGAAGGTGACTGAACTTTATTGCCTTCCATGACAGTGGGGAATGTTGATTCCACTGTGGTGGATGTTTATGTTAAATTTCATGTGTGTATTAAGACAGCGGAGTCAGAGGATATGGGGAGAAGGCAGGAACGGGGTACTGATTGGGGATGATCAGCCATGATCACATTGAATGGCGGTGCTGGCTCGAAGGGCCGAATGGCCTACTCCTGCACCTATTGTCTATTGTGTTCTTTTCACTTAGTATGGCGGTATGGTTACCCAAATTTCACTGTACCTTAATTGGTTAAGTGACAATAAATTTGAACTTGAACAAGTGCATGGATAGGATTGGTTTAGAGGATGAAGGGCAAAACACAGGCAGGTGGTACAAGTATAGATGGGGCATGTTGGGCAGCATGGGCAAATTGGGCCGAGCAGCCTGTTTGCACACTGTATGACTCTCTGACTATAATTCTGATGGACTTGATGGTGGTGTAGCAGTGGTCTAGAATGTTAACATCCCACATGGGGCAGGAGACATGCTGTTGTTATTTGGGGAGTATATTCCTGAGGTCTGCCTGATTGAAATCACTGACAATGATAAATAGTGCATCAGGGCATGTTGTCTCAAGAGGATTAACGATCGAGTAGACAGTCCAGTGCCACCTTCTCATTGGCTTGGGGTAATATGTGGAAAGCCAACAAGAGGAGAGCTGTGAAGTCACTCAGTAGATACAATTGATAGAATTTTGAGGGAAATGTGGAACTAAGTGAGAAAAGCACCAATGGAAAATAAAAGGAAGGGTGGAATGGGTGCCAAGAGAAATCTAACAACGTTATCAACACAAGGCTTACTGTGCAATTAATGTTCCAAAGAGCCAGAATTAGATTCCGTAATGCCAAGTACATTGTGGGATCCCGGGAATATTCAGGGAACTCGTACAACTCATCCAGTTCCATCACATCTGGTCTGACACAAAGGGCCTTTCCACACTCATTGGGTTGATAGAAAGGTTGAAAATAAGGACTCATTCCTGCAACCAAACACAGAAAATTCAAAGTTATTGATCAGGTATACGTTTTCTCTACACTGCTCATGAATCGGGCAACAAGCACTTCAAAATGGTGCTAAAACTTTGAATAGGATTCAAAATTACCAAAAGCTGCATAATTAAATTCAGATTTACTATATCCACCTCAGCATTGTGTATCATTATTCAATGGTTGCAATGCATCCTAATAAGAACATTAGATTAAAACAAAACAAACATACATCAGTATATATATATGAAATCTGTTGGTTTTCAATGGGATCACACATACGCAAAGTTTTATATGCGTTAACTGTCCCAGGTAACTCTCTTTCTTGATTAATCAATCTCTTATCTATTTAGTCTCTTAACTAAGGGGCGGTACGGTGGCATAGCAGTAAAGCTAATGCCTTACAGCGCCAGAGACCTGGGTTCGATCCTCGCTACAGGTGCTTGTCTGTACGGAGTTTGTACGTTCACCCCATGACCTGCGTGAGTTTTCTCCTAAGACGTATTGGTTTGTAGGTTCATTGGCTTGGTGTAAATGTAAAATTGTCCCTAGTGTGTCGTGTTAATCTGTGAGGATCGCTGGTTGGCGCGGACTCGGTGGGCCGAAGGGCCTGTTTCCGCGCTGTACAGCTGCTCCTCGACCTACGATGGGGTTACGTTCCGATAAACCCATGGCAAATCGAAAATATCGTAAGTCGAAAAAGCATTTAATACAATTTGATCACGTGACCGGACGTGAGCGGCGGCTCGCTGTTGTTGCCCAGCATTTTCACCATCGTAAAGTCGAAATATCGTAAGTCGAAGCATCGTAAATAGGGGAGCATCTGTATCTCTAAACTAAACTAAACATTTTCAAAAATGTCAATGCTACAAAATACTCTCATGCTCTGTCTTTATTTACAATTTATTGCTGGGTTGCAATTTACATCTCCAAACCATTCTCTCTGTCTCTCACATTCTTCTTTATCTTTGTGCTTTCAGTTATCATGGAATCAAAAACCCAGCATGAAGAAGTACTAGCCTTCTTAAAACCTGGAACAAAATTCAATCCCCTTCCACCTCCCCAAGAGAAAATACAGCACAATAGTTTGAATGACATCAGCTGTTCAAAACGGAAAACATTTAGAACACTCAGTTAGTTGAATCTACTTGTGAAAGATCTGGATTTAAAATATTTGGTCCACAAATTTGCTTCACTTCCATACTGATGGCTGTGTAATGAGGTCATCAAGACATCTCGGACCATGGTGGACTGGGAGAAACAAACCACGGAGCTCATCAACATAATTTAAAGATTTATACTGAAGGAGAGGAACAACTCAAAAGGCAAACAATTTTGGACAGAGGGCGAATCAGATGTGGAAGGAATAAAATTCCAAAAAGATAAATCAATTATAAGAGGTGAAAATTAAAATTTGACCGTTTGAAACACTCCAACATGATTCACAAGGAAGAGGACTCCACCTTTGGGTTATGGCGTGAGGAGTAAATTGGCAATTGTATTGAACGGGCTATAATTACAAGACAATTTATTTGTAGAAGGTTTAATGCAAATTACCTGTGCATTTGGGGTGAGGAATATTCATAGAATAATTACACACAGTATCTGTGGATATCTGAAATAGATCATCCAATCTCAAAAAGATCATCCACACATTCATTTCCTCCCACCTCGATTACTGCAACTCCCTTTACACTGGCATCAGCCAATCTTCCCTGTCCCGCCTGCAACTGGTCCAAAACGCCGCAGCGAGACTCCTGACGGGCACCCGAAAATGGGACCACATCTCCCCGATTCTGGCCTCTCTCCACTGGCTCCCTGTGCGGTTCCAAATAAATTTCAAGCTCCTTCTTTATGTTTACAAAGCCCTTAACGGGCTTGCCCCCACCTACATCAAAAGTCTGCTTATCCACCACACCAACTCCAGGTTTCTCAGATCGGCCGACTTGGGGTTACTGACCATCCCGCGGTCTAGGCATAAGTTCAGGGGCGACTGCGCTTTTGCGGTTGCAGCTCCTAGACTATGGAACAGCATCCCTCTTCCCATCAGAACTGCCACCTCCATCGACTCTTTGAAGTCGAGACTTAAAACTTAGTTTTACTCTCAAGCCTTTCTTGACGTCCTCTGAAGGAGGGCTGTATGTATGTATTTATGTATGTATTGTTAATCTATGAACCACTGTTTGTATAACGTTAGTACCTGCACCAATGTAAAGCACTTTGGTCAACGAGAGTTGTTTTTTAAATGTGCTTTAGAAATAAAAGTGACTTGACTTGACTTGACTTTGATGAAGGAAAAATTTACAAAAAGTGATGGTTCATTTTGGGCAAGTTGTGGAGTTAAGATACAACCAGCGTAATTTTTTTTTGCCAGGTTTTACAATAAAATTCTATTTATCTTAAATATCCCCATTTTCAAATACTGCTTCAGAATCTAATCTGATATGATTGACACAAAGCCAACATCAAAGGAGAATTGTTGGGTTGACATGTTAATTTCAGTAGCTAGTTTAATTAACATCTCACCTGATGACTGAATGGTTTTGCTCTGCTCTGATGAATTCATCTTCATACTGGAGTACTCATTGTGGAAACGGTTAGTGTTGACACAGGAGGGACTCATGCCCACACAGTCTGGATAGTAGGCACCAAGAAATGGGGCAGCTGGACTGTCCTTCAGTAGTGGAGGCACAATTAGCATCGAGTACCACTTGTTATCTTCAACTTCACCCACTCGCTGAAAAATTATAAGATAGAAAAAAAATCTGAAAGTTCATTTGTCTATAATACAGATCAGCTTTCATGAAACACACAATGGGGCAACAAACATCCATTATTTGAAGTTCAAAAGATAATAACCATCATTTCATTTTATGATATTCATTATACATATTTTCCAATATTCAAATGTAGAACTTGCATTATTAAGCAATTGAGCACAAAAAGGTATTGGACCATCAAAACAACGTTATTGGTATTGGTTTATTATTGTCTTGTGTACCGAGTGAAAAACATTATTTTGGATGCTATCCAGTCAAATTATACCATTAAAAAATACACAAAGTGCTGGAGTAACTCAGCGGGTCAGGCAGCATCTCTGGAGAACATGGATTGGTGACATTTCAGGTCAGCTCCTGACCGGGTCAACATCAGATGCTGCCAGATGGTATGTCTACAAATCATACCATACACAAATACTAACCAAGCCACACACAACTAAAACAGGTAGTGCAAAGAGAAAAATGAACAGAGTGCAAAATGTAGTGTTATAGCCGCAGAGAAAGTGCAGAGAGAAGAATGCAAGGGATGCAACAAGGTAGGTTGGAAGATCAGTCTACACCCGTAGGTTATGAGATGTCCATTCAGTAATAACAGCTGGGGAAAAAGTTGTTCCTGAATCCGGTGTACATGCTTTCACGCTTTTATTTCTGCTGCCCAACGGCAGATGGGAGAAGAGGGAATGACCAGGGTGTGAGTGGTCCTTGACTGTGTTAGCTGCTTTCCACAAGTGAGCATAGTGAGTCAATAACAAGAAGGGGGGTGGCTGGTTTGCATGATGGGACTGGGCTGCATCCTGTATCCACAACTCTGCAATTTCTTGAGGTCTAGGGCGAAGCAGTTGTTAAACCAAGTTGATGCAACCCGATGGACTGTTTTCTACAGTGCATCTGTAGAAATTGGTAAATTGGAATTTCCTTCGTCTTCTGAGGAAGTAGAGGTGGTCGTGTGCTTTCCTAGTCGTGGCATCAATGTGGTTGGACCAGAACAAATTGTTGCTGATTTTTATGTCCAGGAACCTGGAGTTTAACACCACTGATTGGGGGAGAGTTTCATCTCTTGACCCCTAATCTAGTTCTCGGTCTAGCCATTGTTTGAAACATTGGCTGCAGTCATCAGTGCACAGAGAGTATTGTAAGAGACTGGAAACACATACTTGCAGCCTACTGGTATTCAGAGTTATCGCGGAGGATGTGGTCTATAGGTCAGGAATTCGAGGATCCAGTTGGAGAAGAGATTTGGAGATGAGCTAGGTTGGAATTATGGTGTTGAAGGCAGAGTTGTAGTCAATAAATAGGAGTCTGACATAGATGTCCTTGTTATCGAGATCTCCCAGCAATGAGTGCAAGGCCAGGGAGACAGCATTTGCCATGGACCTGTTACAATGGTAAGCGAATTACAGTGGATAAAGGGTGCCTGGGAGGCTGGAGTTGGGGTTCATTAGGAGCTGCCTCTCGAAGCACTTCATGATGGTGGATGTCAGGACCATTATGATAGTAGTTATTAATGTCACATGCACTTGCTCTTCTTTAGCACTGGGATGGCAGTGGTCTTCTTGAGGCAGGTGGAAACATCAGAATGGAGTAGGACGAGGTTAAAGATGTCAGCAAATACTCCTGCCAGCCAGTCTAAGGGCACGGCTGGGAACTCCGACCAGCAGATTTATTATCTTCCAGAAATTACAGCCATGGTAGGACATGTGATCACCCATAATAAGGTGTTAGTAGGTATCTTCATAACGGAGAATGCTTTTCCCATACATGATTTCAAACTGGTTTCATCAGAGGTGACTCTTTAATGGGCTCAATTTTTAAGATTAGTAAGATGAAACATTTTGCATTTTCAGACATTATCCATACTAAATGACAAATGTTTTTCATTCTGCAATACACAGAAATGTCTGTAAAATGACATTGAAATACTGTTGATTAGAGCAAGTGAAAGTACAAAGTTGGCAATGTTGCTGATCATACAGTATAAAATGTACACGTAATCAGCATATCCCACTCTTAATGATCACTTCTGCTCGACGGTATCAAATCATTCAAATTAATAACTACAAACATTCCTGTGAAAATAAACAAAAATTGAAGATGCTGAAAATCTGAAATAAAAATATCAGAAAATGCTGGAAAAGCACAGGTCAGGGAGCATCTGTTGAACAAAAAAAGTTAACGTTCCAGGTCGAAGACCTTTACTCACGAGAAAAGGGAGAAAGCAAATTTGTTTTGTGAGAGAGCAATGGGTAGAACAAAGGAAATGACCACAACGAGGTGAAACCACTGAGGATGAACAAGACACGGTTCACCCTCAGTCGTTTCACCTTGTTACATACATCCCCCTCCTTCCACCCTTTGCCCTTCCCAACCTTCTCTGCTGCTGTACTAAGACTAACGTGTTTTACTCAACTTCAATTCTGAAGGGTCTCAGACTTGAAACTTTAACCGTTTCTCTTCCCACAGATGCTGTCTGACCTGCTGAGTCTCACCAGGATGTTCTGTTTTCTATGGAGTATCTCTGCACTCTGTCGAGGACCTCGCATCTCAGTCCCTATATAAAGTTATTCAACGTTTTGCTGACCATATCCTCCCATTGAATTTCTGTTCACCTAGCACTGCCATTATGCTCACTCAACCAAAGAAATACCCAGTCCCACACACAATTTCCAAATTCTCATTGATTTCAAAGCCTCCCACATCCTCATGCTCCATTCCATAGAACTTTCTTTCGTTTTACAAACCTTCTCAATCACCACACTTCCCAATTCTGGCCTGGTCCAATTTAAATTTGTATTGGTAAACATACATTCATCCATTTAGACACAAAGATTCAACACAAACCTTTCTAAACCACTCTACCATTCTTACTTTCATTCTTACAAAGTTATTACTTTAACAAATGTTTTTGACATGTCTGATGTCTGTCCCAATATATTTTTGTGGCTCAAAAGCAAATTCTATTTATTAATGCTCTTGCAAAATACCTTGGGTAAATTTCACAATGTTAAGGCCACTATATAAATGCATCGTAGGTTGTTCATTGGAGATACAAAGCTCCTGGCTTATAACCATTACACTTACCAAGTCTTCGGACAAAGAGCAGGGGTCTGTATTTTCACTCTGAATGGATACAAAAGAGAAGATACATTTTCTCTTTGAGCACAAGGATCCAAAAACATAAAAAGAGAAGTAGCACAAATGACTTCAGAGATCTGCTTGGATATTCAGTAAGATCATATTTGACCCTTTTCCTCATGTCCACATGCCCATCAGATCAACATATTCTACAACTTCATTTCCCCAACTTACACTCCATCTTTAACCTTTTTACTCAATTCCTCAACTTATCCAACCCCTTTTGCAGAGCAAGTCCTCCTCAATTTCCCACTCACCACTGTATGAAGAGCAATCTTGGGGTAAGTTGCACAAATCCATTCACCCAAAATTCTGAATATCCCAGGGGCCTGTACCAATCTCTGTGGCGACCCACTGAAACCACCCTGCTAACCAAAAAGGAACTCATTTTAACTATCTGTCCCCTTCATCAAATCCTCTAGACACGCTAAAATGTCATCATGACCTCTATTTTAAGACAGACCCACTTAAATGATGCATTATCAAAAGCACACTGGATAGCCACCAAGTGGTCACAGGAGTGGAAGGCAACCTCATCTCCATTGCACAGCTACATCTCTTCACCAGATAAAAGCTGTCCAAGGTCTGACCTCCGCAGAGGAGCATGGGTGAAGCTCTGACTTTGTACTGGAGTTGGGCGATTCAATGCCAGCATGTGGAGATGGGGGCTCCGCCAGAGCCCAGCCTGTGAATGCGGAGCAGAACAACATACAGCCAACCATGTCATCTCTGGGTGCCCGCTCTACCACCCACCAAATGGAGCTCAGGGCCTGGCAGACATTGACGCAGAAACAACCTGGCTGCTCAACACCCGGCTTGAGATCTAACTATTCCTTTGGTTTATGTTTCATTCGAATGAAGGATAAGATCACATGCCTTTTAAAAATGCAGATATTCCACATCCATTGGTATCCTTTCATTAGATTAATTTAAAAAATCTTAGTCAAATAGGATACTCCCTGCAAAACCATGTTAACTAGAACCTAATGACACAATTTTCTGTCTGAGTGTAGACAGGTATTTTGGTGTTAACAGACAGCATGTTAATTAGTCTATGGTTCTCCACCTTCTCTGTTCACCATTTGTTAAACAGTAACGTTAAATTTAAATTTGTTACCCATACACATCCATCATCTTTTCTTACCACTATTTACCAATCCAAATCAAACATAATGGCAGGCGGCCCACTCCTGGTACATCTACAGATGCCACAGTACTATATAATGAATGGGTATCCAAGTACAAACTGTGCCTTCTCAATAAGGCTACTTCTAATAAACAACAATAGCCAACAACCAGAGCTGCACGGTGGCACAGCGGTAGAGTTGCTGCTTTACAGTGCTTACATCGCCAGAGACCGACCGGGGTTCGATCCCAAGTACGGGCGCTGTCTGTACGGAGATTATACGTTCTTCTCGTGACCGTGTGGGTTTTCTCCAAGATCTTCGGTTTCCTCCCACATTCCAAAGATGTACAGGTTTGTAGGCTAATTGGCATGGCTTGGTATAAATGTAAATTGTCCCCAGTGTGATGTGCGAAGATTACTGTGGGGACTCGGTGGGCCAAAGGGCCTGTTTCCGCGCTATATTTCTAAACTAAGCTAATGTACAGTTCCAATTCCCGTTTTTTGATGAACCCACTCAATTGTCAATTTTCAAACAAGAAATGGAATTTATGGAAAGCATAGAATTCAAGCAAATATAAATTGATTACTGTTTCATACATTCAATCTCACTGCTTAAATATTTAAACCATTTAATTTATTCTAGAGGGCAGTTGTTAAACTACGGAAGCTAACATTAAACTCAATCTACAAAAGCAATACCCTTCTTTAAGCTGTTCTTGTAGCATTTCACTAAAAATTGGACTAAACGAATGTTGATTGACGCTCAACAGAGAACTTAGTTGTAATCTTACAAGATACATGTTGAATTAAAATGGCTACCTGAAAATATACATAAATAACAAGTGCAGAACTAAACATGCAATAGAAGATGACGAATCAACACACTAACATCCTCTCACCACACTAAAACATTATCAATAATCCTCCAGATCTTTATTTTAAGACAGATGTCCCTGAATAGCAGCAAAGTATCATTTTTAAAACTTCTGAGATATTTCATTGGAAAGATTTGACGGTTAGTTCATAAGATCATGGGATAGGAGAAGAATTAGGCCATTCGGCCCATCAATTCCACTCCACCATTCAATCATGGCTGATCTATCTCTCCCTCCTAACCCCACTCTCCTGCCTTCTCCCCATAACCCCAGACACCCGTACTAATCAATAATCTATCTATCTCTTACAAATATCCATTGACCTGGCCCTCACAGCCCTCCGCGGCAAAGAATTCCACAGATTCACTACCCTCTGACTAAAGAATTTCCTCCTCATCTCCTTCCTAAAGGAACGTCCTTTAATTCTGAGGCTATGACCTCTAATCCTAGACTCTCCCACGAGGGGAAACATCCTCCCCACATCCACTCTATCCAAGCCTTTCACTATTTGAGACGTTTCAATGAGGTCCCTCTTCATTCTTCTAAACTCCAACGAGTACAGGCCCAGTGCCGTCAAACGCTCATCATATGTTAACCCACTCATTCCTGGGATCATTCTTATAATCCTCCTCTGGACCCTCTCCAGAGCCAGCACATCCTTTACAGCCAGTTCTGATTAGCTTGGTTAAAACTAACCCATTAATGAATCTCTTCATAAACCCATTTCTCTTACAAAATAGTATCATTTGGCTTCCAAATAGATTTCGAAATACTGTTTATCAATATATTTGATTATACATGTAATCCTTCACCTTAACTGTAGTATGGGTTTTCATGCCACAGCGGTATGTTTTTGCTGATGATGCTGTCATCTGAATATCTCTTGTTAATTGGCGCCATTTTGCACAATTGGGCTTTGAACATTGTACCTGTTACAAACAATCAATCACATGTCATCAATTGGTGCAGAAACACTAATGTATAATTTATTCAGAGTATTGATTTGACCAACATCAAGGAAACATTACAAATGTGGGAAAACTGTCATTTCAGGACACGAGAAAAGGCTGTGAAGTGGTCGCAACTGTTTGAGCAATGATAGATTTCAACCTATTTAAACAACTAAAATTGGCAATAACCAAAAGTGCTAAAGATGTCAAGGAAATCTATGCCCTGAGGTTTATTCTTCACAGTTGAGGGATAATTGTTTTTGTACCAACTGAACTGAAGTTCTTAATTCCAATGGGAATTTTTGAAGCAGTAAAATATACATATATAAATCAGTCTCTATCATACAGTCTGAAGAAGGGTCTCGACCCGAAACGTTGCCTATTTCCTTCTATAGATGCTGCCTCACCCGCTGAGTTTCTCCAGCATTTTTGTCTACCTTCTAACATACAGGCATTTACTTAAAGATACACTTCTGAAAATATTACAAATTACCAGTTCAACAGTCACTCACTTTCATAGATTAGTTCTGCAGCTTTACCCTTGCTCAGTTTACAATAAAAATTGTTAAATTCTTCAAAGTTAATAGGGTGTAATTCTTTTTGTGGACCCTTCTTCGATCTGCATCAGAATACTAACTTGAATATTTGTTTTTATTTATTGAACTTACCCAGAAAGGGACCAATTGATCAGACATGAATGCTTTCAGGCTAGGTTCAGTTTTACCATTGCTGGTCCAAATTCTTTTCCAGGTAGCATATTTTTCATATCCATCTTTATGGCTAAAGAACAATAAAACACTATACATTAGTAATAGGCAATAAGTTTACATCATCGAACATAATACTAAAGAGATAGAGTAAAATTCTGATAACCCACTATCCAATTGGTCAGAAATCCAGATGATTCAGCATGGGGCCCACCTTGGTCCAGTTCCCTTGCTGCCTTTAAACACACCAGGACCATGTATCCCTTCCTCCCTTAAGCTCACTCGGTTAATTGGAAAATATATTTCTGTGTCACATCTAAAAAACAATTTAAAGGTATATTGGGAATCAATAGAGTACCATCCAATGTCCCAGGAATTAGCCCATCCATCAGTGCCAAAGTCCCAAGAGTCTTGCAGTATCAGCATTTTACTGCACTTTGGAGACAAGAGGACAGCAGAAGTAATCTGAAGCAACTCAGCACGTCAAGCAGCATCTGTGGAGGCAAAGCGATGGTCAATGTTTCGGTTCAAGATCGTGCAAAGTCGACTATCTCTTTGCATTCACACATGCTGCTTGGCCCACTGAATTCTTCTCGCAGTTTGTATTTTCGCTGCACTATATTGTTCTTCAGCGTGAAGCTTCATACTATGTAAATGGAGAGACTGCGTTATTTGACGGTTGTACAGTGCCCTCCGTAATGTTTTGGACAAAGACCCATAATTTATTTATTTGCCTCTATACTCCACAATTTGATATTTGTAATAGAAAATATCACATGTGGTTAAAGTGCACATTGTCAGATTTTATTAAAGGGTATTTTTTATACATTTTGGTTTCACCATGTAGAAATTACAACAGTGTTTATACATAGTCCCCCCCCATTTCAGGGCAGAGCACCATAATGTTTGTGACACATGGCTTCACAGGTGTTTGTAATTGGTCAGATGTGTTTAATTGCCTCCTTAATGCAGGTATAAGAGAGCTCTCAGCACCCAGTCTTTCCATCACCTTTGGAAACTTTTATTACTGTTTCCGGAAGTGGCGGCGCTGCCCTAGCAGCTGCGGCTCGCCTGCAGTCCGTGTGTTTTTTCTTTTTTTGTTTTTCTGTCCCGTTGTTACAGTTTTATTTACAGTTTATATTAGTTGTGTATGTGTGCAGGGGTGGGAGAAACTTGTTCTAGTCTCTTTCTTCGGGGGGGATGCGACCTTTTCTTGTCGTATCCCCCATCTCCGTCTGCGCTGAGGCCTAATGGCGGAGCTGGCGGCCTCCAACCGGGACCGACCTCGAGGCTCCGGAGGCAGAGCCAGGACTTACCAACTTCGGGGCTGTGGCGGCGTTGCAGCGGCGGCGACCCGACTTCGGGGCTGTGGCGGCAGTGACCCGATTTCGGAGCCTCGGAGGCTCGGCCGCGGGCACAGTGGACGACAACGTCGGGAGCTCGCAGGTCACAGGATGGTGACCTGTTCTCCGGAGGACTGGAGGGCAGCAGTTTTGACCGCCCTGGGCCGCGGAGTTTGAACCGGCCCGTTCGCGGAGCTCGGATTCCGCCGCGGGACTTACTTACCATCACCCGGCGGAGTCACAACATTGGAAGTTTGGATCGCCTCAACGCAGAGGGAGAACAAGGAGGGAAGAGACAAGGACTTTAAGACTTTTGCCTTCCATCACAGTGAGGAGGGCCTGGTAGACTCACTGTGATGGATGTTAAATCTGTATTTATTGTGTGTTTTGTTGTTTTATTCTATGTTATGACTGCAAGGCACAGAATTTCGTTCAGACTGAAAAGTCTGAATGACAATAAAGGATCCTTGATACTTAAGACATTTGAAACTTGGGTTGGGGGTCATACACGACACTACAAATTGTCTATGAACATCACTGCTACATGATGCCCACAGTAGCATCACTGTGCCCATGATCTATACAAATTATCTTGAATAGCAATTGGAAGTAACAATCCTCAATATTTCCGCCCACCACCAGTCAAGCAATCCTGATGTCATTTGTGGAATCAATCCTAAAAGCTTAGCATTCTGGAAACATTGAATTTGAAACTGGGGGCTTGCAAAATAATCAACGAGACTAGTCCAAATACAACATTTTGTGACCTCATTCAAGGTGGAGAGGCTTAAAAATAGGAATGCCTACAAGTCTCTCAAAGCTATGTTAAGCATTTGTATTTTTTTAATGGTAAAATTTTTAAAAAGGCAAAATCTCCAGAAATTTACCTGCGGTAACAATGGTCAAAGCATTCATTGCAGAAATGTTCCCCACAAGATAAATGGTACCAGCGTGATGTGTAGCCATTTTTAGCACATCTACAAAAAATAAATTCCAAAGAGAATACATAGCAGTTACATTTCCAAATTTCCAACCTAATAAATGATAAAAGATGCAATATTTAAACATACCATTATGAAATTTGGTGCTGTGAGATGGCTGCCCTGCCCTGCCAGCAGCGTGTTCGTCATTTCTACTTTTTTTTGTGTCATTTTGGGTGTCTCTCGGTATGTCTTATGTGGGGGGTGGGGGGGGAAGGGAAAGGAGGAAACCACTTTCGGTCGCCTCCCCCACGGAGAGGCGACTTTTTCCATCATGGATTGGAGCGGCCTTTCCCGGAGTCAGGCCCGGAGCATCGGCAGCAGGCGCAGCGTGGACTTTCCATCGCGGACCGGGCGAACCCTTGCCGGGGGTCGCCAGACAGGAGTGCTCCGAATGCTGGCCTGGTGTCATTGACATCATGGGACTGTGATCTGTGGAGCTTCTAGCTGCGGACGTGGCGTGGACTTACCATCCGGAGCCTGGGATCCCTCGCTAAGCATCGCCGGAGAAGGGCTCCGACTGCCGACCTGCGGCCTATAACATCCTGAAGCTGCGGGACTCCGGTAGGAAAGTGCCGATTCGGGACCTCCAAGCTGCGGAGTGTGTTTCACCGTCCCGACGTCGGAGTTTAGATCATCCCGACGAGAAGGACTGTACATCGAGGGCCGTCTGTAATGGGGGGGTCTATGGTCCCGACCACGGGTGAACAAGGGAGGACTGGCTGAACTTTGTTGCCTTCCACCACAGTGAAGAATGCTATGGTGAATGTTTGTGTTAAATTTTATTGTGTATTGTGTGTTCTTTTAAGAGTATCGCTGCTGGCAAATTCATTTCACTGCATGTAATGTGCATGTGACGAATAAAATTGACTTTGACTTTGAAAGCCCATGCAGTATGTCAATGACAGACATCATCCGAACTAGGAGGTGCTCAGTAACAAAAGGCAATCAAAAGCGGCAGTAAAATACACCAAAGCACTCAACAGAAGATAATCAGATTGAAAGTGACACCAAGGATCTTACCAAGTAGACAAAAAAAGGAACATAAACAAAAGCATTACAAAAATTACATTTAATGAAAGCCTTGAAAAGGAATGGTGCAAGGAGAAAATTTCAGAACTTAGTCCCTAACAAGCTGAAGGGACAAGTGATTAAAAAGTAAAAAGCCCCAAAGAGTGGAGCAAATTTCTCACTTGCAGGACTGGAATGGATTTATGAGGGTCGGGAGCACAAAATGATGTACGATGGGATAAAAATAAAAAATAAATTTGCCTCAGTGGTGGATGAAGAGTCAATGCAGAGTGACAGAAGTACAGATGGTAAACAAAACTCAGTGAGGTTACTGAACATCAGCAGCAGAGCCAAGATCATAGAGGATGGAAAACTGGAGACCACCCAGGAGAATAGTAGGAAAGTTAAACCTTAAAAGTAAAGCATAGATAAAGTGACCAATGTGGTGAACAGTTTGGTTCAGATCAAATGATCACAAATTCTGATTATACAAAGGCAAAAAAATGAAGTCTTTGATAGGAGCTCAAGATATTTGCGTAAAAGATAGTTAACTTCAGCGTGAGATCCAAAATACATTTCACATCAGTTTTAATTAAGGTATATGCAAATTAAGGCAACATATGGATTTGTGGAAGGATGAAGTGGAATAACATTACTGAATGATTGGAGAATTTGATGGGAAGCACAGTGGTCCAGCTGGTGGAGCTGCTGTCTTACAGTTCCAATGATCCGGTTTGGTGCTGTCTGCATTGAATTTGCTTATTCTTCCTGTGCTGCATGGGTTTTCTCCCATGTCCCAAAAACATATGGGTTGGGAGCTTAATTGTATATTTGTAATTCCCCAAGTGGGCTGGTGAATTGTGTCATCAGGGGGGAAGGGGACAGGGGAAAGTTGACGGGAATATGTAAAATATTATCTCCTCAGGAGAGTCCAAAAATCTTCTTAAAATCATTCATTTTGGGGATCTAGGCAGCATAGCCAGCAGTTACTGTTTAGAACTGGCATGAGAAGATGGTAGCAATGGATTTCTATCTCAATCTGCTGCAGCCTTTCTGGCAAAAATACACCTAGAATGCTGCCAGGAGGGAGTTGCAGGATTCATTTATGCCCAGCAGCAATGAGGGAACTGCAATATATTTTCAAGTCAGGATGGAGTGCAATTTAGAAGGGAACCTACAAATGGTGGTGTTTCCAGTCACCTGAAGCTTTTGTGAACCTTGATGAGAGAGGTCATAATTGAAAGTACTGTTTCAATACCCTTGAGTGAGTAACTACAATGGCTTTTATTGATGACACATACAGAAATCATTGGGTGGCAGTGGTGTATGAAATATATGTTTAAGATGGTGAATGGGGCAGCAGTCAACCAGGCTGCTTTGTTCTGGATGGTGGTGAGATTCTTGCGTTATTTTAATCCTGCACTCATCTGCTTGAAGATTAGCAAAAACCTACCGAAATGAAAGCAGTTTGAATCTGAATCCAAGCCTTTGCCACTTATACATTATTTCTTCCAATATTCCACTGCACTCCAATGACTTGGTAGGAAAGGCAAAGATAAAGATTCCCTACCCTTTCCAAATTGAAAAACTACATAATACTAGACCAGACGAGTCGATAAAATATTTATTTTCCCTCAATTAACAACTAAGTATTTCTTCGCAGTCCTCAAATTAATCTTACGAACAAAAACACAGAATGGAAATTCCACATCGTATAAACATAAAGAAAACAGGGTTTACTTAAAAGAAAGGCATTTTCAAAATGGTTGCTAAGAAATTTTGAAAAAATTATATTTCAGATTTTCACTATAATCAGGCAATAATTAAATATGAGAAAGAATCCCAAATCTTATCTTAATTTATAATACCCTCAGAAAATGCACACATATAATGTCAATTGTAAACGTTTTTCTGCAGTTCTGGGTTGTCAATGAATATGGTGATTAGATAATACCATTTGATTTCTGTTAATTTGAAATAAAGTCAGCACTTCTTCTTCTATCGTATGTCTTTTAGACCTGCAGCTCCGTTGAGGCGAGCCAGGCCAACGTGTCATCGTCCAGGTCAATCAGACCTCGTTCACCATTCGGTGGCCGGTGTTTGGGGCAACTGGTGACTATGTGCTATTTGATTTCACTGACCAAATAGTTATTTATTGTACTCAAAATCTGTAAGTTCTATTTCCTGAATCTTCAAATTGCACTGGGATCTACAATGCATTTTTATGTTATTATTCAAGGATCAGCAATACAATGGAACGTTTTAGAATTGTTGAGGGTGATGCTACTACCTCAGACCCGGAATCTTTCCAGATCTTGAGAGCTTTAAATTATGTAATTAAGTGGCAAAAGAATGAAAGGAACTTGATGGATGTGTGGGAGAGAATAAATTAGAGGAGCATAAGGAAATAAGGAGAGGCAAAGAGGATTGCACTGTCTTGAACCGATGTGAACTTCCTGATGTGGCCTATTGCTATTTTATGATTAAATAGTAATAAAATGTTCTTGCAATAAAATTATAGACTCAAGTTGACTTGCCTTTCTGAAGCACTTGCAAAGCAAACAGGGTGTGTTGCAGTGCAGCCGGCCTTTTCACATTTCCTATATTTTTTCTCACAGCCGTCTTCCTCTTCCTCAGTTTCAAACATTTTCCTTTTGACCTTTATCACATCCCAAATAAAGGTAGAATTAATATACATCTGTGAATTGCTGGACCTGCAGTGATATTATTTTACAAAATTAAATAATTAACTATTAAATATTACATTCTGGAGTACATTGCAATAAGTATTAAGATATATCAAGGACTAAGTCTTCTAAAGTGTCTTTAAAGTAATATGGAATGCAAACCATATGTACCAATAGTGGCATATCACTTACTACAGCTCACATCCATCTGCAAAGCTGCAATGACATCCATCTTGCATCTTCCCAAGTTTGGGGATTGCAAATAGAACAATGGGAGATGGCATCTTCAATAGAAAACAAGGTAAAATTCTGTACAAATACAACAAATTCATAAGAGGATATTTGCAGCCTTGCAGAAACCCAGTGATCATCCTGAACTGCATATCAATATATATGTTTAAAATATACATCGTACCCTAATTTCTACAGAAGTTGCTTTAATCTTGATGTTATTTTAAATTAAAGTTAATCTCAGTATTAAATACCTCTAAAATTTGTAATTTATAACATCCAGTTGTGGCTATAGTTCCTATAGTTGTGTGCGTCTTTCTTTAAAAGTAAAGGTTGTAGCAAGTTAGATTAACTCAAAAGACAAAATGGCATTCAATTTAATTCAAATCTTTAAAAATCTAAGGTAACACACTACTCCAATTTGAATTAAATTGAAAGTTGCAACAGATATTGGTTTTAATAGGTCTGTACAACACCTGTCTTCCAGATGACCTCAAGGGGGGATTGTTATCCATTGCCGTTTCGAGAATAGCTGGCCTTTTCTTTGTTCGCATTCGCCCACTTATGCCACTCAAGGAATCTACAAGTAATATACATATAATATTAGTGAAATATTCACCTTTGAATATACTTTAGAAAATCTAAACTAAACAATACAAGCCTTCATTCGCCATTTGCACAGCCATAGTTTATTCAATATCTCCTATGATTTGGAAACTGGCTACAAGCAAGCTAAGGTGGAATAAGCCACATGGGTTTGATGTGATTCAACAGAGAAATTAAACTGAAAAGAACATTAGAGAGTTAACTAACAAGGTTAAGAAAAATTGTATAATCATACATGAAGGGCAGAACTTATTCAGATCTTGCACAAAAAGTTACACAAAAACATCATTGAGACAAACAATATTTGGCAATTGTTGAAAATAGATTGCAACTATCTTTACAAGAACAAAAGTAACTGTACCAAATAATATTCTCTGGTTAACTGGATTTGCCTTCTCTTTGCCAACTGCGAATTAGAATTTTAAGTTAAAAATCAGGAACCCACCTACCATAACTATTTTTTTGATGAACTAAAAATTGAAAATGACAGCAAGGATTTTGTTTCATTGCCACTAGTTCCACCTGTTCCAATACAGGTAAACTATAAAATATACCAAGGCACATTACTCAAAGAATTGACACAAGCTAAAGGTAGATATATTGGATATACAGTGCCCTCCATAATGTTTGGGACAAAGACCCATCATTCATTTATTTGCCTCTGTACTCCACAATTTGAGATTGGTAATAGAAAAAAATCACATGTAGTTAAAGTGCACATTGTCAAATTTTAATAAAGTCCATTTTTATACATTTTGGTTTCACCATGTAGAAATTACAGCAGTTTATACATAGTCCCCCCATTTCAGGGCACCATAATGTTTGGGACACAGCAATGTCATGTAAATGAAAGTAGTCATGTTTAATATTTTGTTGCATATCCTTTGCATGCAATGACTGCTTGAAGTCTGCAATTCATGGACATCACCAGTTGCTGGGTGTCTTCTCTGGTGATGCTCTGCCAGGCCTGTACTGCAGCCATCTTTAGCTTATGCTTGTTTTGGGGGCTAGTCCCATTCAGTTTTCTCTTCGGCATATAAAAGGCTTGCTCAATTGGGTTCAGATTGGGTGATTGACTTGGCCACTCAAGAATTGACCATTATTTAGCTTTGAAAAACTCCTTTGTTGCTTTAGCAATATGTTTGGGATCATTGTCTTGCTGTAGAATGAACCACCAGCCAATGAGTTTTGAGGCATTTGTTTGAACTTGAGCAGATGGGGGGGGGGGCTATACACTTCAGAATTCATTATGCTACTGCCATCAGCAGTTGTATCATCAATGAAGATAAGTGAGCCAGTACCTTCAGCAGCCATACATGCCCAGGCCATAACACCCGCACCACCATGTTTCACAGATGAGGTGGTATGCTTTGGATCTTGGGCAGTTCCTTCTCTCCTCCATACTTTGCTCTTGCCATCACTCTGATACAAGTTAATCTTCATCTCATCTGTCCACAAGACCTTTTTTCCAGAACTATGGTTGCTCTTTTTAGTACTTCTTCACAAACTGCAATCCGGCCATAATATTTTGTGGCTAACGAGTGGTTTGCATCTTGCAGTGTAGCCTCTGTATTTCTGTTCATGAAGTCTTCTGCGGACAGTTGTCGTTGACAAATCCACACCTGTCTCCTGAAGAGCGTTTCTGGTCTGTCGGACAGGTTTGGGTATTTTTCTTTATTATAGAATTCTTCTGTCAACATCTGTGGAGGCCTTCCTTGGCCTGCCAGTCGCTTTGCGATTAGTAAGCTCACCAGTGCTCTCTTCTTAATGATGTTCCAAACTGTTGATTTTGGTAAGCCTAAGGTTTGGCTGATGTCTCTAACAATTTTATTTTTGTTTCTCAGTCTCATAATGGCTTCTTTGACTTTTATTGGCACAACTTTGGTCCTCATGTTAATAAACAGTAATAAAAGTTTCCAAAGGTGATGGAAAGACTGGAGGAAAGACTAGGTGCTGAGAGCTCTCTTATACCTGCTTTAAGGAGGCAATTATTACACACCTGAGCAATTACATACATCTGTGAAGCCATGTGTCCCAAACATTATGGAGCCCTGAAATTGGGGGGGTGAGGGGGACGGAACGGACACAATGTATAAACACTGCTGTCATTTCTACTTGGTGAAACAAAAATGTGTAAAAATGGCCTTTAATAAAATCGGACAATGTGCACTTTAACCACATGTGATCTTTTTCTATTACAAATCTCAAATTGTGGAGTACAGAGGCAAATAAATAATTGATGGGTCTTTGTCCAAAACATTATGGAGGGCGCTGTATAACCAAAGGTTTGGCCAAAGGTCATAAGAAAGATAGAAAGAGAAAGAAAGGTATGCAGGAAATTCAAGATTAGGAATTCTCCATCTGAGGGCAAGGCTGTGAATGATGGGGAAAATGATCTGCAGAATTCACTTGTGTTAGGGTTTATGAATTAAGATCTTTTAGGGATAGCAGTGATGAAGGAAGATAATAGATGCGAGTGACAAGGATGTGGAGCGACTTCAGAAATTGATCATTTTAAATCTAAAAGGTTAACAGGCAAAATACCAATGTAGGATGATGAATTCAAGCAATGGGCATAGTGTAAAGGATCCCGTCAGCAATTTTTGGATAACTTCAGATTTATGGAAGCTGGAAAACTAAAGGCTAGGTAAAGTATCAAAGTAATTAAATCTGAAATTAATAAAAGCACGGTAAAAAATTTTACCAAAAGTTTTTGACGCAGAAAGAAAACATTATAGGCTATAGGTTGATGGTCTAAGTGAATGTGTGACATCAGAAGCTGAACTCTGGATCAATTGGTTGGCAAGGTTGTTTAGCTTCAGATTCATTTAGAGGTAGTGTGCAGGAAAGGGCATTGATAGTTATGGAACTAAATTTATCATTGGAAAAAACATGGTTGGTGTTCCATCCATTCAAGTGGATAAACCCGTGGCTCATTCATGTTTACTGTTGGACAAGTAGCGTGACAACAGAACAACAAAGTCCAGAGGGTTGATTGAGATGAAGAACAGAGTAGCTTTTGTAGATTTATGTATTCTTTGAATGATATGGCCAAAGGGCATGGCATACATTCAGTTATATTGCAATGTTTCCACCAAACAACAGTCATGTAATCTTCCAGCCCAGACATAAAATATGTCAGACTAAATAATAAGATTATTCTATATTTCATTACACTCACTAATGTAAGCTAAAAGAGTGAGACAACAACAACCACGAGATGCAATATCCATAATTACATTTACCCTATAAATATACCCGACTTTGCCAGAAACTTACGGTAGCTAATTTCATTTTATACAAACATTTAGAATCGCATTTAGAATTTTTCTCTGGCAAGGAGTCCTCGCTTTCCAGTGATGATCCCCTTCTCCACTCTTTTTCTGGACCTTTTTATTTAAAATGGCGGCACGTCAACCGTCTTGGCTTCTCTACTCCTCTTACACACTTCAATCTCACCTTCACTGAACATGTAGCCCTCCACACTCAGTAACAAATCCAAATATTATTATCAAACCCACCGACAAGGAAGATGCTGTTGTAATTTGGCAGACTGACCTCAAACATGCTGAGGCCAGGTGCCAGCTCCCAGTCACCGCCTCATTCCTTCCCCTTGACCATGACCCCACATACGAACAACAGGCCACCATCTCCCAGACCAATGCCTAACTCATCACCTCTGACAATCTCCTCTCTACAGCCTCCGACCTTATAGTTCCCTGGCCCTGTACTTCCCGTTTCTATCTCCTTCCCAAGATCCACAAACAAGACTGCCCTGGCAGACTCATTGGTTCTGCCTGCTCCTGCCCCACAAAAAACATCTCCAAATATCTTTATTCCACTTTGTCCCCGCCTTGTCCAATCTCTTCCAACCTACTTCTGAAACACCTCACACACTCTTCGACACTTTAACAACTGTCAATTTCTGGGCCCCCATTGCCTCATCTATCCCATGGACGTCCAGTTCGTTTATACCTCCATTCCCCTCCAGGAAAGTCTCCGGGCCCTCCTGATCTTCCTTGAACATAGATCCAATCAGTTCCCCTCTATTAACATTCTCCTTCGCCTGGTGGAATGTCTTCACCCTCAATTTCTCTTTTGACTCCTCTAATTTTCTTCGTTAAAGTTGTCGTAGATGGATCCCTCACCCATGTCTCGTGTATATCCCGTAGTTCAGCTCTCACTCCCCTTTCCCCAAGATGGAATAAGGATAGAGTTCCCCTGGTCCTTGCGTTGCATCCCGCGCCTCTGCATCTAATACATCAGGGGGCACCACGCGATGGCTGCCTCGCCAACGGTCTGTCTTCATCTTTTCCTTCATACTGTTTTGAGTTTGTTGTAAAATGTACGTTTTAGTTTATCTTTAGTTTTGTATTATGTGGGGGGAGGTGGGGGAAACTTTTTTATCTCTTTCCTCGACGGAGATGCAATTTTTTCCATGTCATATCTCCGTCCGGACTGCAGACAAACATCGTGGAGTTGGCTGCCTCTTGCTGGGACTTCTAGAGCTCCAAAACAGTGGAGCCTGTGGACTTTAACATCTCGGAGCGGGCGATCCCTTTGCCAGGGGTCGGCCTTTGGTGCTCCAACCTGCGGGAGCTGCGGACTTTAACATCGTGAAGCTCGCTGTCCCTGGTTAGGGACCGATTTCGGGTACTCCAAGCCGCAGGAGTTCAACCGCCCCTGACGAGAGAGCTCGATCGGCAGCTGCGGATGGTTCGACTCCCCCGACCGCGGGAGGAAAGGAGGAAAGAAAATAAGACTTTATTGCCTTCCGTCACAGTGGGGAATGTGGAGGAGCCGCTGTGGTGGATGTTCATGTCAATTTTTATGTAGTTGTGTGTCTTGTTGCTTTTTTGTTGTGACTGTATGGCAAACCAAATTCCTCATATATTGCAACGCATACTTGGCTAACAAATTATGATTATGATGATCATTCTCCAACGTTTCCACTTTTTCAATGTGATCCCACTCGCAGTCACATCTTCTCATTTATACCCCTTTCCGCAGAGACTGCGTCCACCACAAATTCTTGGTTCTCATTCCTTCCTACCAAAACCATCCCATCCCCAGGTAATTTCCCCAGCAACTGCAAGAGATCTAACATCTGTCTAGAGATACAGCGCGGAAACAGGCCCTTCGGCCCACCGAGTCCGTGCCGACCAGCGATCCCCGCACACTAACACTACCCGACATACACTAGGGACAATTTGCATTTTTACACAGCCAATTAACCTACAAACCCGCACGTCTTTGGAGTGTGGGAGGAAACCGAAGATTTCGGAGAAAACCCACGCAGGTCACGGGGAGAACGTGCAAATTCCGTACAGACAGCACCCATGGTCAGGATCGAACCCAGGTCTCTGGCGCTTTGAGGCAGCAACTCTACCGCTGCGCCACCGTGCTGCCTTCATATCCATCCAAGGACCCCGGCAGCCCATCCCAAAGAGTTACTCCAGCACTTTGTGTCTTTATTACAATTGCACAACACCGATTTTTTTTCAAGTGGTCAATGACCTTAATTTCTAAAGAAAAAGCAAGTGAGATTGATCTAAAGTTCAGCAGCAGCTATAAAAGCATGACACATTGAAATTATGCATGGTGAGGTGCAATGCACATGCCTATTTTATGCAGAGAATTTTGGGAATCGTACTGGCCAAAGAAAGATCAGACCTGGGGTCAAGAGATGGCGTGGGAAAGGAATGGTCAAGTGATGTTCAGAAGACAATTGGGGCCCAAGGTATATCTGCTGCCACCCTTTGGCTGCTAATATCAAGGTTCTTAAACACTCATCCTGATATGAGGCATGACTCAGTCTTTTCATACTATACTGCTGCGCAACTCTCCAGATAAAGAATTACTGCCATTCATGGATCCTAGATTAGAAATGAGTTTTATGCAAGCAACAACAAATATGTTAAGCACATATTTTAATATTACTGTCTATGCCTTTCAACCTCCATGATGGAGCTTCAGACAAAAAAACCTGGAACAATTTGGAGTCACATTTGCAGAAGGAGCCAGATCTCTCACAGAAATCTGATCCAAGATGAGATTCCTTCATCTATTTTACAAAAGAATTCCTAATCCACAGCGAGACAGTATAGCACACTACAAAAGAATCCGGGCAAGTTATTGCAAGAGTTCTCATGAATGATCACACATAAGAGCAGTTCAATTACTTTGAGTTGTTATATTCCAGATGACTGAATGAATAACAACTTACACGCTGGTTGCCTGGATCACGAGAGAGAGATTTATTACCCAACATTCCCTGCTTATATTGAACACCAACTCATTAACATATACATGAATATGTATGAATACATTACACTACTCTTCTTTTTTTTATGTATTAAATCTAAGTACACGGTTACAATTTTGTTGTTGTGATACTTGATTTAAACCAGTATTTATGAAGTCTTAAATGATAAACATAATATATTTATTTTACATATCTACACATTTTCATTTTACTTATACAGTGAGTTGCTTAACTTACAAACCTAATCTGACTACTGGTTTACGGATCCTGCCTGATCGTCTAACAGTAAAAGGTGTAACAGGTTTAGGTGTTGACTCAACTGTTGGCTTGTTTGGCTCTGTTTTAGTACCCTGACTTTGACCAAAGGAATCTGGTTCTTTATCTGTACTAACTGAACTTTGTGTTTCAATCACAGTGGTCTCTTCCAATTCACTTTCAGATAAACACTCAGGAATTAGGACTTCGTGTTCAGTTTTTGGTTCATATTTGGCTGGAATTATTTGATCAACATGAACACTTTTAATCCTATCTCCAACTTCAACTAAGTATCTTTTTGTTCCACACACTTCCACTATTTTCCCAACATCCCATTTGTCTCGACTGGACTTGTTGTGAGGACTGAGAATACGAACATGCTCATCTGGCTTGAAGTACCTCTCCTTTTTGTGGGAGTCAAAATGGCGTTTTTGACTTAACTGTTTTTGCTCAACTCTCAAGGCCAAATTGGGTTGAACTAGACTTAGGCGTATTCTTAGCCTTCTCTTCATCAACAGTTCTGCAGGTGAGTAACCCGTTGTTGTGTGTTGTGTGGTTCTATACTTCAGCAAGAAACTAGTCAAACGATGTTTCATGCTGAGCTTTGAACTACCCTGCAAAACCTATTTCTTGAGAGCATCTCTGATAATTCTAACAGACCTTTCCGCCATCCCGTTGGAGGCTGGATGGTATGGGGGAACAAGTGTGTGTTTTACACCATTCCGCTGCATGAACTCTTTGAACCGTTCTGAACAAAACTGAGGCCTGTTATCAGAAACAAGTTCTTCCGGTAAACCATGGCATGCAAATATTGATCTCAATTCATCTATGGTACACTCAATAGTAGTGCTTGACCCCATATGTTTAACCTCAATCCATTTGGAATGACCATCAACTAGTACCAGAAAGTGATCATTACCCTTTTCACAAAAATCTTCATGAACGCTCTGAAAAGGTCTACTTCGCCATGATCAGGGATGCAGTGATGTTTTTGGTGGTTTACTCCGGCAATTTTGGCAGACGCTACATTTGCTCACCAGTGACTCGATGTCACTGTCAATACCAAGCCACTACACAAAACTTCTGGCAATTGACTTCATGCTTGCTATGCCAGGATGTTCGGTATGAAGTTCATTCATAATTTTGTTTCTCAAAGACTCTGGTACAACTACTCTGTAACCCACTTAATGCATCCCTGCTCACATTCCACTAGGGGCGCTGCATTGAAAGCGCCTCTGCCTACAGCCTGTCTGTTTTTTTCCCTTCTTTTTTTATTTTAGTTTGTCTAAATTGTTTGTTTTGGGGTTACTTTAGCTTTTCTATGTGGGGGGGGGGGGGCAGGGTAAGGGGGATACTGTTTCCCAGTCGCTTCCTGGCGGGGACGCGACTATTTCTCCGCGGCCTATCAGCTGGATTGGAGCGGCCTTTCCTGCCGGTGACCGGACCAGAGCTGCAATAGCGGCGGCGCAGCGCTGAATTCACCGCAGAGCGGGCGATATCTACCTGGATCACCGTTTGGAGCTCCGGAGCGTTGGGCTTGCAGCATCGACATCGTGGAGCTGTGGGTCGAGGAGCTTCCAACGCGGGCGGCGCTGACCGACATCGCGGAGTCCTGGGACCCTTTGCCGAGGGCCGCCAGTGATGAATCTCCGCCCGGCGCGGCCTGGGGACGTCGGGAGCTGCGGACTCCGGTGGGAAGCGACCGTTTTGGAGGTCCAAGCCGCTGAGGTTGACCTCCCGTCCCGACGTCGGAGTGCCAACATCCTGGCGAGTGGGCCTGAGCGGCAGGGTGCTCGTAGCGGCGACTGCGGAGGGCTCCGGAGGCCCCGACAACGGGTGAACATCAGAGGAAGAGACTGACTTTGGTGCCTTCCCTCACAGTGGGAATTTTTTTATTCTGCTGTGTGGGGATGTTTTATGTTTAAATCTATCGTGTGTTGTGTTCTTTATTTTAGTGTCTGGCTGTATGGTGATCACATTTCACTGTGCCATCTGGCACATGTGACAAATACATGTATTTTGTATCTTGTATCTTGTATGATAATTCATGACGTCGATTATGGATGCTTATGACGTTTTCAGGATGTGATTTGGACAAATCAATGCTGAAAATGTTCTTCCAGTCTAAAGGTCCTGTCCCACTTACGCGACCTTGGCTCGCAAATTACGCGACCTCGTGGTCGCTTGAGGCGTACGGGCACCGTATGGCCGCGCGGGGCCGGTCCCACTTAAAAGCGCGGGGCTGGTCCCGACATCGAGCGGGGCTCCGAAATTCTTGCAGTGACCGAAATCTTCGCACGCCAACGGCCTGTCGGCATGCAGGCGCATTGCGGTCGTATGCAGTGTCTTGACGTCGTATGCAGCGTCTTGACGGCGTACGCAGCGTCTTGACAGCGTACGCCTGGCGCGTGGCGTTGCGTGATGACGTCACCGCCCGGCGTGGCGTTGCGTGATGACGTCACCGCCCGACGCCCAAATTCAGTCGGCCCCGCCTCCTGCCCAGCTGATTGGGAAGCATGATGTAAATGACGTCACGCACGAACTTAGCATGTACTTAGCGCAAACTTCGCGTGAACTCCGCTTCCGGTTGGTCACGCCAAACGCACGCAATCGCATGCAAGTGGGACAGGCCCTTAACTCTATTCTGCTCAGCTAATCCTTTCCAAGGAGGGTTGGTTTATTTCTATAGCTGGCCACTATGATGGGCAGTGATACTGACCGACCATTATGCTGAACTTTACAGTTCATTTGTCCACGTCTCCAAAACTTTGCTCGAGTAGGTTCTCAGCTTGATCTTACTCTCAAACAATGGTGTCTGTGGAACTTTGTTTCATACAGGTCTCTGCTCATGACCGAACAATCTGCTGCCGTGTCAATACACAATAACTGTTCATTTATAGAAACATAGAAATATAGAAAATAGGTGCAGGAGGCCATTCGGCCCTTCGAGCCAGCACCGCCATTCATTGTGATCATGGCTGATCGTCCCCTATCAATAACCCGTGCCTGCCTTCTCCCCATATCCCTTGATTCCACTAGCCCCTAGAGCTCTATCAAACTCTCTCTTAAATCCATCCAGTGACTTGGCCTCCACTGCCCGCTGTGGCAGGGAATTCCATAAATTCACAACTCTCTGGGTGAAAAAGTTTTTTCTCACCTCAGTCTTAAATGGCCTCCCTTTTATTCTAAGACTGTGGCCCCTGGTTCTGGACTCGCCCAACATTGGGAACATTTTTCCTGCATCTAGCTTGTCCAGTCCTTTTATAATTTTATATGTTTCTATAAGATCTCCCCTCATCCTTCTAAACTCCAGTGAATACAAGCCTAGTCTTTGCAATCTTTCCTCATATGACAGTCCCGCCATCCCAGGGATCAATCTCGTGAACCTTCGCTGCACTGCCTCAATCACAAGGATGTCCTTCCTCAAATTAGGAGACCAAAACTGTACACAATACTCCATATGTGGTCTCACCAGAGCCCTATACAACTGCAGAAGAACCTCTTTACTCCGATACTGAAATCCTCTTGTTATGAAGGCCAACATTTCATTAGCTTTCTTCACTGCCTGCTGTACCTGTAAGCCAACTTTCAGTGACCGGTGTACAAGGACGCCCACGTCTCGCTGCACCTCCCCCTTACCTAACCTAACCCCATTGAGATAATAATCTCAATTATTATCAACCCCATTGAGATAATAATATCAATTGTTTAGTTCAAAATTCCTTGCCTTGGCTGGTTGTAGGCTTATCGATGTTGGTTGCATAAATGGTGTACAACCCAAGTTCATTACCATCTGGGTTCACCTCCAAGTTGTGAACTCCTCTCTGGTGTTGTCGCTTGATTCCCGCAGATTGTCGGTTTCCTGTTTTAAGCTTGGCCCAACATGCTGAGGTGATATAGTCTTTCTTCTGGCAGTTATCGCACTTGGCCATTTTGAACTGACAAAATTGGGATGAGTGACTACTGTTGCAACGATAACAACTGGCTGAACTCAGCTCCCCGCCATACTTTGGTTTTGGTTTAGCGCCTCTTGGTTTGGCCATAGGCACTGCCTTGTGACTGTAAACGGCCACTGCAGTCCGTGGTGGATGAAACTCGCGAGCATTCTTTGATGCCATCTCCAATGTGGTAGCAATCTTGCATGCTTTCTCGAATGTAAGATCTGGAGTGTTCATGAGTTTGGACTGAATTTGTTCATCCACTAGACCACAAACAAATCTGTCGCATAGTGCACGTCTGAGAAAGGTTCTAAAGTTACAGTGCAAAGTTAAGTTCTTCAAGGCAACAATGTACTCATTGATTGTCTCATTCTGCTTCTGGTTTCTAGTGCCAAATTTATAGCTTTCTGCAATTTCCAGAGGCTTTGGGTTGAAGTGCTCCTCCAACTTCTTCATAATGTCATTGAATGGCACGTCTTTTGCCTTTATGGGTGCAAGGAGATTCACGAGTGTGCCGTACACTTCAGGACCGATCTCCGTGAGCAGAATCGCTTTCATGTGTTCGCAAACGGCTTTATTTGTTTCAGTCACTATCTCTCCTTCACCACAAATCTCCATTATGTTGTTTGCCGTGAAAAACGTTTGCTCTCTCCATATAGGAGCTGAACGGCTCTCTAGTCTTGTCAAAAGTGCCAAGGTTTCCGATGTAGCCCGTGAACACTGCCATCGTGTCGTTCTCTTTTTTGTTTTAAAAGTCCGTTTAAAAACCCCGATTTCCTGTCTGTTCAGGTGTAACAATTCACCTAAAACTTAGCTGTACGAAGGCTATTCAGCCTGAGGAACTGGACAAAAAAAAATCTTATACAATCCGAAGGACGGCATCCTGCCACGTAGACACAACATTGAGATAGCCTGACAAACTCTCGACAATTTGTCCAGCTGCTGTTTTAAACTACAGTCCCCTGCATAGAAGGATCTGCGGCCTATCGTGTCCAGCTCGCAAAGAACTGCGACACAACTCCATATTTACTGTTTAAAATGTTAAACCATACTACATGTTGCAAAACAGTCCTGCACTGTATTTAAAGGATGAGTTCACAAACTCTATCCCATCCTCGTCGCCAATTTTGTTATCTTCCGGTCGGCAGAATGAATAACAACTTACACGCTGGTTGCCTGGATCGCGAGAGAGATTTATTACCCAACATTCCCTGCTTATATTGAACACCAACTCATTAACATATACGTGAATATGTGTGAATACATTGAATGAGTGAATGCGTGTTTATCAGTGAGAGAGCTTAAGAGAATGCACCTAAACTATTGCTTTAACATTAAGAGGAGTTGCGATCTGGGAGACATTCAGCAATAAGCGAGTTTGGTATTCCGAAAAACGCAAGGAATCATGGGATCTGTCAAAGGTCACTGGCTATAAAGAAAAAGCAAATGAAGCGCTGGCTGCATAAACAGTATGTAAATTCTTATCTTTATTCATGATTTACGTGTAAAAATATATTTCATCTGAGGAACGGGGGTGCCAGGTAACGGGGAGCGGGTGTAACAGCAAGAGGAGGGGGGAGATGCCAGTGGGAGACAGGGGAGAGCGCGCACAGACCCGCGCTTAATCTGCAGTCCGGGTCGAGCCCGTGCTCCCGGCACCGCAGGCGCTGCCGAGCCGCTGCTGGACCACCCAGTCCACCCCCCCCCCCGATGGCCATTGGACAGGGAGAGAGGCACGGCCTGCGAGCCGGGCCTGACACCTACGGACGGGGACAGGACACCCGGGGGGGTGGGGGAGATGGGTACAGTCCAGTGGCGGCGCCGGAGATTCGCGCCTGACCATGGACCCCGACCACGACCCCACGGAGCAGCACGACGCATAAAGCACACACTGAAACGAAGGTCTGATAACCAAAGATAACACACAGTAGATCCACACCCTTCAATGTTTTTCTGTAGTGACCTATGACCTGGGCATGTGCAGTCGCAATACCGAACTTGCTTATTGCCGCAGGTTCCAAACTTAATTCTCATCATGTGGCAATAAAGAAAGTAACCGTTGTTTGACATCATATTCAAACATTGTTTTTCATTCTGCTTGCCAGTGAATTCTGTATATTGGTGAAAGCTGGGTCAATGCTGCAGTTTACATAGGTGTAACAACAATGCAGGAATCACTTTTTTGTTAGGTTTTAGTATAGCGTTATGGCATTGAGTGCAAGCCTTTTACGTATTAGATAGATAGATAAACATTTATTGTCACATACACCAATTGGTGTAGTGAAATTTGACTAGCCATGCAGCCCACAAATAAAGATAACACCAAAGAATTTAACAATAACATAAAAACATCCCCCCACAATGGTTCCCACTGTGGGGGAAGGCAGCAAAGTCCAGTCCCATCCCCAGTTCACCCATAGTCGGGGCCTATTGAGGCCTCTGCAGTCGCCGATACAGCAGCCCGATGCCTCAGGCCCTCTCGCCGGATGATGGAGCTCTGGCGTCGGGTGAACACTCTCGGCGGCCCGGAGTGTCTGGAGCGGCCGCTACCTCCCAGGAGACCACAGCTCCCGAAGTCCACGAGCCGCATTGGTCGATGCTCCGACTCTGGCGACCTCGTCGTGAGATCCCAGGCTCCGCGGTGTTTAGGGTTCAGCTCCGCCAGCGGCTGGAAGCTCCGCAGACCGCTGACCGCAGACCACAGCTCCGCGATGTTGGTGCCGGCTGTCACAGCACTCCGGAGCTTACTGCACGGCGACCCGGGTTAGGCATCGCCCGCTCCGTGATGGTGCTTCAGCGCTGTGCCGCCGCCGAAGCTGAAGTCCTGGCCGGTCCCGGCAGGAAAACGCCGCTCCAGTCTGCCCGTAGGCCGCGATGGAGGGGCGAAGATATGGCTCGGAGAAAAGCCGCAACTCCGACCAGGTAGGTACTGAGAAATAGTTTCCCCCTTTCCCCCCCCTCCCACCCCCCACATAAAAAGACTAAAAGACCTCCAAAACAAACACTTTCAACTAACTAAAAATAAAAAAGGGTGAAAAGACTAACAGCTGCTGGCAGGGCAGCCATACTCGACGGCGCCCCAGGTTGTATTATATAGGTATGTTACAATACTTACCTTCAGCGGCGCTGCAATTCTGCCACTGGCCTTTGAGGGGGGGTGCAGGGTTAAAACGCGGGTTTCTCGTACCTTGTCCTGGATTATATTTCGTTGGAGTGCAAGCTTTTGCTGAAGAATCGTTCCGACGGGCGTTCTGTGTATTTTGTTTTAAAAATCCCCCGACAATTTCAGCGCTGGAGTTATTTTAAAATCAGCTTCTAATGCCGTCAACGCCGACAACGGGGACGGATTTCACGCACGGGACAGGTAAACGAAAGCCGTTAATTTTATGTATAAAAGTGCTCCTTAAGATGCCTTTAATTCACATTTTAAGTTGCGAAACGGTGATTTTTTCCCCCGAACGAACCAGCAGTATTTTTCATGCCGATACGGGTTTAAATTCACCGCAAATGCAACGTTCCAAATGATCGCGTTCCAGAAAAACCCACTCGCAAGATGATTTAAATGGCCATTAATTTACAGGTATTAAACATTAAATTCCTTCCATTTGGCCTATAAATCCATGACAATGAGATTTAAAAATTATGTTATATTGTGAATTCTTGTGTGAATGTTATTTGGACACTTAGGCTTTTTAAAAATGTTAATCTATTCTTAAGAAATTGATAGATGTTTAGATCTAATAATTGAATTTTGTAATTAGCTACAATTAGGTAACTAACATATAACTAATTATATGCTTTAATTTCATGTTGTCTAAGTAAGATTATTTCATATTTGTTTCAGAATGCTTCAATCTATAATAACTGAAAATTTCTTTAAGTTCTCTTAATTTTTAAGAAAGTTATGGGCTTTTGACTGTCCTCGATCACAGCTTTTGTGTTTAGTCAATGGAAAAGCAATAAGGAACAAGATGCTAATTTCCGAGTATGAAAATGACTATAACTTTTTTAATACTGAAGATTTGAAAGTGAATTAGGTGTCAAATTAAACTTCTTTTTATGCTTTATCTGATGGGGTAAATTACAGACTTGATTTTTTAAATCTCAAAATTTTGTAACTTTGCTATATAATTTTTTTATTTTTTTATTTTTATTAGAAGTACAATTGTATACAATCATATTTTCATAGTGCATATTATGTACAGCTTCTTATTTTTATAATAAAGGAGAAAAAGAAAAAGTTAGATAATGAACAATAGAAAAATGTGAGATATATAGTGTGTGAAAAAGGAAAATAGAGAGTGAAAGAAGAAAGTTAAGAAATAGAAAATAGAAAAAAGAAAATAAAAGAAGAAAAGGAAAGAGAAAGAAAAAAAGAAGTAAGGAGATCTTATTTATAATCTTGACCATCCCTCGCCCAGTCACGAGTTAACTTTTACAATTGTGTTGCACCACATGATTCCAAAAAGACGACAAATGGAGACCAACTCGTTGTGAATTGGTCAAATTTATCTGTTAGGCGGAATCGCATTTCCTCAAGATGTGCGGTGTCCAACATACTTGCAATCCACATTTTAAGCGTTGGTATTGGTGTATTTTTCCAAAATTTCAATATTAAATTTTTAGCTATTATTAAACCATAATTTAAAAATAATTTTTGAGATGGATTCAGTTTATTCCCATCTTCCATTACCCCAAATATAATCAATTAATTATTAGGTTCCATTTTTATCTTAAATAATTTTGTGAATATTTCAAAAATATCGCTCCAAAATCTATGAAGTTTTATACAGGAAACAAAAGAGTGTGTTATAGTTGCATCTTGGGTTAAACATTTATCGCAAGTGGGGGATATATTTGGGTAAAATGTATTTAATCTTATTTTTGAGTAATACAATCTATGTAAAATTTTAAATTGAATTAGATTATGTCTTACATTAATCGAACATTTGTGAATATATATCAAATACTTTTCCCATGTAACCTTCGTAATTTTTATCGTTAATTCCCGTTCCCACTCTTCTCTAATTACCTCAGTCGCAGGTAAATCTATATTTAAAATACTATTATATAAATATGATATTAATTTTTGTGTATCAGCTTTAATATTCATTACTTCTTCCAATAAATCAGGAATTATTTTTTGATATCCCTGTATATGTCTTCATGAAATTGCAAATCTGAAAATATTTAAAATAATGATTGTTTTTCAGTTTAAATTTTAATTGTAATTGTTGAAATGATAGTAAATCTCCCATTTCATACATGTCCCCGATCCTTTTAATTCCTAAACTTTCCCATTGATTATATATTTTGTCCATCATAGATGGTTTAAATAAAGGATTATTCACTATCAGTGTTAACAATGATAGGTTTCTTAATTTTAAGGATAATTTTATTTGTTTCCATATTCTTATTGTATCTTGTATAATTGGGTTCTTCTTATATATTGTATTGTTCATTTTTTTCGGGGAGAAGAGGATCGTTCCTATATTACAAGGGTAACAATCCTCTTTCTCCATTTTTATCCATTCTGTCTGTTGGGTTGAACTATCCAACCAGTAAATTATATTCTTAATATGTATTAAAGAGAAGGACAGCAAAGGTAACAATCTCGGGATTACTGCCTGTGCCACGCGACAGTGAGAGTAGGAATGGAGCGAGGTGGAGGATAAATGCGTGGCTGAAGGACTGGTGCAGAAGGCAGGGATTCAAGTTTCTGGATCATTGGGACCTCTTTTGTGGAAGGTTCGACCTGTACAAAAAGGATGGGTTGCACTTGAACCTGAGGGGGACTGATATCCTGGCGGGGAGATCTGCAAAGGCTACTGGGGAGACTTTAAACTAGAATGGTTGGGGGGAGGGACTCAAATAGAGAATGCTATTAGACAGTGTGTGAGGCAGGAGGCAGAGAAGGAAAGCACTCAGACCCAACATGTAGGGGGGAAAGAAGATAACAATAATAAACAGAGAATAAGAGGTGGTGGGGTTCTTAAATGGGTGAGCAGAGAAACAGAGGGGTGTAAAATGCGGGCGGAAGCAATAGGGACCAAGGTGAAAAGTAAAAGTGGCAGGCAGACAAATCCAGGGCAAATATCAAAAAGGGCCACTTTTCAACATAATTGTATAAGGGGTAAGAGCGTTGTAAAAACAAGCCTGAAGGCTTTGTGTCTTAATGCAAGGAGCATTCGTAATAAGGTGGATGAGTTGAACGTGCAGATAGCAATTAATGATTATGATATAGTTGGCATCACGGAGACATGGCTCCAAGGTGACCAAGGCTGGGAGCTGAACATCCAGGGATATTCAATATTCAGGAGGGATAGAGAGAAAGGAAAAGGAGGTGGGGTAGCGTAGCTGGTTAGAGAGGAGATTAACGCAGTGGAAAGGAAGGACATTAGCTTGGAGGATGTGGAATCGGTATGGGTAGAGCTGCGAAACACTAAGGGGCAGAAAACGCTGGTGGATGTTGTGTACAGGCCACCTAGCAGTAGTAGTGAAGTTGGGGATGGCATCAAACAGGAAATTAGAAATGCGTGCAACAAAGGCAAAACAGTTATAATGGGTGACTTCAATCTACATATAGATTGGGTGAAGCAAATTGGCAGGGGTGCTGAGGAAGAGGATTTCTTGGAATGTATGCGGGATAGTTATCTAAACCAACATGTAGAGGAACCAACGAGAGAGCAGGCTATTCTAGACTGGGTATTGAGTAATGAGGAAGGGTTAGTTAGCAGTCTTGTTGTGCGTGCCCCCTTGGGCAAGAGTGACCATAATATGGTTGAGTTCTTCATTACGATGGAGAGTGACATTGTTAATTCAGAAACAACGGTTCTGAACTTAAAGAAAGGTAACTTTGAGGGTATGAGACGTGAATTGGCCAAGATTGACTGGCAACTAGTTCTAAAAGGGTTGACGGTGGATATGTAATGGAAGGCATTTAAAGACTGCATGGATGAACTACAAAAATTGTTCATCCCAGTTTGGCAAAAGAATAAATCAGGGAAGGTAGTGCATCCGTGGATAACAAGGGAAATCAGGGATAGTATCAAAGCAAAAGATGATGCGTACAAATTAGCCAGAAAAAGCAGCATACCAGAGGACTGGGAGAAATTCAGAGACCACCAGAGGAGGACAAAGGGCTTAATTAGGAAAGAGAAAATAGATTATGAAAGGAAACTGGCAGGGAACATAAAAGGAGATGGAGGAACTGAGTGAAATCCAGGTTAGTCGGGAAGTGGTGTTGGGTAAATTGAATGAATTAAAGGCCGATAAATCACCAGGGCCAGATAGGCTGCACCCCAGAGTACTTAAGGAAGTAGCTCCAGAAATAGTGGATGCATTAGTGATAATTTTTCAAAACTCTATAGATTCTGGAGTAGTTCCTGAGGATTGGAGGGTAGCAAACGTAACCCCACTTTTTAAAAAGGGAGGGAGAGAGAAAACGGGGAATTACAGACCAGTTAGTCTAACATCGGTAGTGGGGAAACTGCTAGAGTCAGTTATTAAAGATGGGATAGCAGCACATTTGGAAAGTGGTGAAATCATTGGACAAAGTCAGCATGGATTTACGAAAGGTAAATCGTGTCTGACGAATCTTATAGAATTTTTCGAGGATGTAACGAGTAGAGTGGATAGGGGAGAACCAGTGGATGTGTTGTATCTGGACTTTCAGAAGGCTTTCGACAAGGTACCACATAAGAGATTAGGATACAAACTTAAATCACACGGTATTGGGGGTTCAGTATTGATGTGGATAGAGAACTGGCTGGCAAACAGGAAGCAAAGAGTAGGAGTAAACGGGTCCTTTTCACAATGGCAGGCAGTGACTAGTGGGGTACCACAAGGCTCAGTGCTGGGACCCCAGCTATTTACTATTTATATTAATGATCTGGATGAGGGAATTGAAAGCAACATCTCCAAGTTTGCGGATGACACTAAGCTGGGGGGCAGTGTTAGCTGTGAGGGGGATGCTAGGAGACTGCAAGGTGACTTGGATAGGCTGGGTGAGTGGGCAAATGTTTGGCAGATGCAATATAATGTGGATAAATGTGAGGTTATCCACTTTGGTGGCAAAAATGGGAAGGCAGACTATTATCCAAATGGTGGCCGATTAGGAAATGGGGAGATGCAGCGAGACCTGGGTGTCATGGTACACCAGTCATTGAAAGTAGGCATGCAGGTGCAGCAGGCAGTGAAGAAAGCGAATGGTATGTTCGCTTTCATAGCAAGAGGATTTGAGTATAGGAGCAGGGAGGTTCTACTGCAGTTGTACAGGGTCTTGGTGAGACCACACCTGGAGTATTGCGTACAGTTTTGGTCTCCAAATCTGAGGAAGGACATTATAGCCATAGAGGGAGTGCAGAGAAGGTTCACCAGACTGATTCCTGGGATGTCAGGACTTTCATATGAAGAAAGACTGGATAGACTTGGCTTATACTCGCTAGAATTTAGGAGATTGAGAGGGGATCTTATAGAAACGTACAAAATTCTTATGGGGTTGGACAGGCTAGATGCAGGAAGATTGTTCCCGATGTTGGGGAAGTCAAGGACAAGGGGCCACAGCTTAAGGATAAGGGAGAAATCCTTTAAGACCGAGATGAGGAAAAACTTTTTCACACAGAGAGTGGTGAATCTCTGGAACTCTCTGCCACAGAGGGTAGTTGAGGCCAGTTCATTGGCTATATTTAAGAGGGAGTTAGATGTTGCCCTTGTGGCTAAGGGGATCAGGGGGTATGGAGAAAAGGCAGGTACGGGATACTGAGTTGGATGATCAGCCATGATCATATTGAATGGCGGTGCAGGCTCGAAGGGCCGAATGGCCTACTCCTGCACCTATTTTCTATGTATCTATGTATCTATGTATTGCCCAATAGTAATACAGAAAATTCGGGAGTGAAAGTCCCCCGACATCTTTTGGTTTACATAAGTGTTCTTTTTTAATTCTATGTGATTTATAGTCCCAAACAAAATTTGTAATATTAGAGTTTAATTTAGAAAAAAAGATATTTTGGTACATATACTGGTATAGACTGAAATAGGTATAGTAACTGTGGTAAAAAAAAATCATTTTTATAGCGTTTATTCTACCTATTAATGATAAAGGAAGTGTTTTCCAAAATTTAATCATCATATTAAGTTTATTTATTAAAGGTAAAAAATTAGCATTGTTTTCTAGTAATCTGAATACCCAAATATTTAAATTTTTCTGTTGTTATTTTAAAAGGGAACTTCAGTAAGTGTGTGGATTCTTGAGGTTTTAACATCATGATTTCACTTTTGTTCCAATTTATTCTATATCCAGAAAAGGACCCAAATTCCTCTATTAAGTTTAATAAATTTGGTATGCTCGTTTGTGAGTTTGTTATATATAACAAAATATCGTCTGCATATAATGAAATTTTATTATTTGAGTCCCTAGTATTATAACCCTGAATCTTCAGATGACTTCTTATACTTTCAGCCAAAGGTTCTATCATAAGGGCAAATAGCAGGGGTGATAAAGCACATCCCTGCCTATTACCCCTTGATAATTGAAATTTTTGAGATAACATACTATTAGTTAATATTCTTGCCATCGGTTTATCATATAATAATTTCACCCATGTAATAAAATTCTCTCCCATATTAAATTTTTGTAATACTTTGTATAAATACTGCCATTCTACCTGATCAAATGCTTTCTCTGCGTCCAAAGAAATAATTGATATGTCTTCTTCCTCTACTTTATGTGAGTACATTATATTAAACAGGCGTCTCAAATTATTAAATGAATATCTTTTAGGTATAAACCCCGTTTGATCAGGATTTATCAATTTACTAATATATTTGCTTAATCTTCTGGCTAAAGTTTTTGCTAAAATTTTCTGATCTGTATTTAGAAGTGATATAGCTCTATATGAGCCCGGTTCCTCTAGATCTTTATCTTTCTTTGGAATAAGCGTGATAGTTGATTCTGCTAATGTTTCCGGTAATTTATTTTCTTTAAAAGCATGAGTATATAAATTAAATAAATAAGGGGTCATTACCTCATGAAATTTTTAAATAAAATTCATTACTAAAACCATCTGGTCCCGGTGTCTTACCATTTTTCAACGATTTTATTGTTTCATCTATTTCTTCAATTGTAATTTGCGCTCCGAGTTCTTCTTGTTCCAAAAGATCAAGTTTTGGTAGATTACAATTATCTAAAAAAAAATTAATTTTACTATCTTCTGTTTTAGTTTTTGATGTATATAAATTTTGATAATATTGAGCAAATCTTTTATTAATATCTTTAGGTAGTATTAGTAATTCACCATTCTCGGATTTAATTTTATTTATAGTATTTTCTTTTTCTTGTTTTTTCAGTTGACGCGCTAACAGCTTATGTGGTTTATCACCAAACTCAAAATGTTCCTGTTTTGTAATTTGGAATAATCTTATTGCTCTTGCCGAGAGAATTTGATTAAGTTTAAATTTCAGTAATATTATCTTATTATGTTTGTCTATAGTGGAGTCTTTAGCATTATCTAACTCTAACTGTCTTATTTCTTGTTCTAACAACATTTGTTCTATTTTATTCTTTTTATTTTGAAAAATTTCGTATGAAATTATAATTCCTCTAATAAATGCTTTAAAAGTTTCCCATAGTAAAGAAGGTGAGGTATCTGGTGTATCATTTATCTCAAAAAATAATTTCATTTGTTGTTTTAAATATTGATAACCCTGTAAGTCATTTAATATATATGTATTAAATCTCCAAAATTTTTTTTTACCCGGCATTCCCTCAAATTTTACTGAAAAAGTCAACAGAGAGTGATCAGAAATACTACTAATGTGATATGTTGGATTAATTGTATATGGCATTAATTTCATATCCACTAAAAAATAATCAATTCTTGAATATGTTTTATGTACCGAAGAATAAAACGAATATTCCCTTCCTGCTGGATTAGCAGATCTCCATACATCTGTTATATTAGTATTTTTTATATATGTATTTAGAAGTTCACTAGTCTTAGATTTTAAATTACTCCTTCTTTGTTTTGCTGATTTGTCTAAGTATGGATCTAAAACACAGTTGAAATCCCCACCTATTATCACATTTTGATAATTAAACTCTAATATTATATCTATAATTTTGTCAAAAAATTGAGGGTTATCAAAATTCGGAGCATAAATATTTACCATAGTTATTGGGGTAGCATAAATTTCTCCTGAAACTATGATATACCTTCCCTCTTTATCTGAACAGGTATTACACATTAAATTCCTTCCATTTGGCCTATAAATCCATGACAATGAGATTTAAAAATTATGTTATATTGTGAATTCTTGTGTGAATGTTATTTGGACACTTAGGCTTTTTAAAAATGTTAATCTATTCTTAAGAAATTGATAGATGTTTAGATCGTTTATTCCCGTTCCCACTCTTCTCTAATTACCTCAGTCGCAGGTAAATCTATATTTAAAATACTATTATATAAATATGATATTAATTTTTGTGTATCAGCTTTAATATTCATTACTTCTTCCAATAAATCAGGAGTTATTTTTTGATATCCTGGTATATATGTCTTCAAGAAATTGCAAATCTGAAAATATTTAAAATAATGATTGTTTTTCAGTTTAAATTTTAATTGTAATTGTCCTTTTAATTCCTAAACTTTCCCATTGATTATATGTTTTGTCCATCATAGATGGTTTAAATAAAGGATTATTCGCTATCGGTGTTAACAATGATAGGTTTCTTAATTTTAAGGATAATTGTATTTGTTTCCATATTCTTATTGTATCTTGTATAATTGGGTTCTTCTTATATATTGTATTGTTCATTTTTTTCGGGGAGAAGAGGATCGTTCCTATATTACAAGGGTAACAATCCTCTTTCTCCATTTTTATCCATTCTGTTCTTTTGGGTTGAACTATCCAACCTCCAACGAACTTTTTAACATACTAAAAAAATGTTTTTAAAGGGTGAAAGGACGGACAGCTGCAAGCTGTGGCAGCCATACTCGACGGCGCCCCCGATGGTTGTGATAACGTTTGTTGGTTAATTATGCTAACAAAGTTAATATAAAGCAAAGCAGTTTAGTTTAGTTTATCATTGTCACGTGTACTGAGGTACAGTAAAAGGCTTTTATTACGTGCAATAGACCTTTGTGCCGGTTTGTTCCCACAAAAAAAAAACTGTCCAAATAATACCAACGGAGACCAAGCTAGTCACCAGTTATAAAATATTTTAAATGACATGCTTTTATGTCTTTAAAAAGTATACAGCAACGAGCAGGCATCACCACAAAATATATAATGATGTTTAAATATTTCACTTTTAAAAATCAGAAATGCCTTCCAAAAAGGATTGGACCATGCTCAACCATTAAACACACATCATCTTCCTATAATCTAAATGCAAGTTATAAATAATAATATTTGTGTGCATAAATAATCTCATTGTACCACATGCAAAGGATTTTTTTACAGCAAAGTCAAAACAATGAGACAAGGATGGTAATTATCTTGAACTTTATGTAAAATTTCCATGGCAACATACTGTTGAAAGTTTGACCTCTTCTTCCTTTAATCACCTCTCCACTGTTCATTCCCCAGTGCAATTACTGCTGTCAGCCATAATATAAAAATCAGCTGGATCTCACCCAAGCACACACGAGGCAACAGAAGATCCTACTTGTGGAAATTTAATGTTACCTGATTTTTTTTAAAGAAGTTTTCATGATAGGAAAGTTAGTTACAGAAATGCAAACATTTTCAGGGGTTAGGGAATAGGGGTAGCAGCTAGTTAATTATGCAGGTAATCAGTATTTGAAAACGATTTACATGTAACCTCCCCACACTAGTAAAACGGAGAAGTTGTCTTTAACACACAAGCGGCCAGCTCACAGCAAGCAGCCAGTTAGTGACACAAGAAACAGCTTAGTCTGGAAACTTGTGCAAAAAAAGGGGCTGGTGAAACTCAGTGGGTTAGGCACCAACTGTGGAGGGAAGGAACAGACATTTCAGGATTGGACCCATCTTTAGAATGAGCCTTCTTCCAGACTGGAAATGTCATCTGTCCATTTCTTCCACAGATGCCGACACAAGGAACTGCAAATTCTGGAATCTTTCCTTTAAAATCTTTTTATTAGTTTTTTTCAAAAGCAAAAACAAAACAAAAAAGTAATGATAAACATAACAGTGATATTGATGGAGGAGCCGCCATCTTGGAGGAACGGCTGCTAAACAGCAGCCGTCCGTCAAATTCACTTTTTCTTTAGTTTTAGCTTTTTTTAATTTCTCTGTTTGTTTGGGGAATTTTGACTTTTAATGTGGGGGGGTAAGGGGGAAACTATTTCTGGGTCCCTACCTGGTCGGTGAGGCAGCTTTTTCTCCAGGCTGCCTCATCGACCCGTCCTCGTGGCCTACCAGCGGGCATGGAGCGCCGTTTCCAGACGGGGACCGCCCAGCACCTTCAGCTTCGGTCGGCGGCACAGTGCTGGAGTGCTATCGTGGAGCGTAGCGGGCGATGCCTTGCCTGGGTCGCCGCGCTGGGTCGACGCGGTGGAGCTCCGGTATGCGGTGACCGCCGAGATCAACACCTCCGGGCTGCGGGTCTGCGGAGCGACCAGCCGCGGGCGGCGGTGCCGACTTTAACATCGGGAGCCTCGTGGCTCCAACTCGGCGCGGCCCTGTCGGCTTCAGGTGCCATGGACTCCGCTGGGAAACCGGCCGTTCCAGCCGCTGCGAGGACTCTCCCGACGGCCAGGAACATCGGGCCTCCGTAGAGGCAACTGTGGTGGCCTCGATGGGCCTGACTCTGGGGAGAACTGGGTTGGGGACTGGACATTGTGCCTTCCCCCACAGTGGTAACCATTGTGGGGGGATGATTTTGTGTGCTGTGCCTGTTAGTCTGTGTGCAAGATGGCGGTCGGAGGGGAGAGTGGACGCTGGCGCGGTTTGGCTGCCGCTGCTCTCTCCTCAAATTGTGTTTCTTATTTTCTTTTTGTGCTTTTGTAATTGAATTCTGTCCTTGATTTGTGTACTGTGGTGTTTTTATATTTTATTTATCCCGATTATGTGTTTTGTATTTTTGTGATTCTATGCCTTGTAAGGTGTCCTTGGGTGTTAGAAAGGCGCCAGCAAATAAAATGAATTATTATTATTATAGGGATCACGGTTACATTAATGGCAGGTATAACCTAAATACGAGTCCAGTGTCAACATACACATTGAATATAGACCTCCTGGTCTCTATGTAAATATAGTTACGAGTTTAAAAGATAACTTATATCTATAAAAACAAAAAGAGAAAAAGAAAAAAAAGAGAAAAAAAGAGGAAAAAATAAGAAAATAAAGCCTAAAGAAGGAAGAAAAAAAAAAGAAAAAACAGAATCTGGGCTGCAAAGAGTTTCAACAATTTAAGTCCTTGTTTGTCGTCAAGTCCGTTCCACCGTATAGTAGGTATGTTACAAAACTTACCTTCAGTCGCGCTGTAATTCTGCCACTGGCCGTGTGCGCGATTTTGGCGCCTTTAAGGGGGGGCGGGGTTAAAACGCGGGATTCTCCTACCTTGTCCTGGGAATATTTTGTTGGAGTACAAGCGTTCGCTGACAAAATCGTTCCTACCGGCGTTTTGTGAATTTTTAATTTTTATTAAATCGTCAATGTCAGCGCTACAGTCATTTTAAAAGCAGCTCCTGAAGCGTCAACGCCGATAACGGGGACGGATTTCACACAATGGACAGGTAAACGAAAGTGCTTTCTTTAAATGTATAAAAGTGCTTCTTAAGAAGCCTTTAATTCACATTTTGTCATGCGACACGGTGATTTTATTCCCCGAATTAACGGCAGTATTTTTCATGCCAATACGGGGTTAAATTCACCGCAAATGAACGTTCCAAAAGATCGCGTTCCAGTAATCCTCACTCGCAAGATGAATTAAATCCCCATTAATTTACAGGTATTAAACATTCAATTCCTTCCATTTGGCCTGTAAATTCATGAAAATGAGATTTAAAAATTATGTTATATTGTGAATTATTGTGTGAATGTTATTTGGACACTTAGGCTATTTAAAAATGTTAATCTATTCTTAAGAAATTGATAGATGTTTAGATCTAGTAATTGAATTTTGTAATTAGTTACAATTAGGTAACTAACTTAATTATATGCTTTACTTTCATGTCTTCGAAGTAAGATTGTTTCATATTTGTTTCAGAATGCTTCAATCTATAATACCTGAAATTTTTTTTCAGTTACCATAATTTTTAAGAAAGTTATGGGCTTTTAACTGTCCTCGATCACAGCTTTTGTGTTAAGTCAATGGAAAAGCAATAGGGAACTAGATGCTAATTTCTGAGTATGATAATGGCCATAACGTTTTTAATACTGAAGATATGAAAGTGAATTAAGTGTCAAATTAAACTTCTTTTTATGCTTTATCTGATGGGATAAATTGCAGACTTTATTTTTTAAATCTCAAAATTTTGTAACATTGCTACATATAGCAGTAAAAAAAATTATTATAACAGTTGGAGAGGGGACAGTTTATGTCGTATGAAAATGTTGAATAAATCTTCCCCAAGTCATATCAAATTTAACCAAGGGTTCAACAATGTCACTCCTAATTTTTCTAAATTTAAACATGATATCGTTTCAGAGTACCAATGGAGTGTGGTCGGAGGATTGGAATCTTTCCATTTAAATAAAATAGTTCTGGCAATTAATGTGGTAAAAGCAATCAGCCGATGGGCGGAACGGGACAGATGGATAGAATCTAACATTGGTAGCCCAAAAATTGCAGTAATAGGGTGAGGTTGTAAAATCAATACCTGAAACTACAGAGATAGCATAAAAAATTTGGAATCTGGAATCTTAAGCAAAGTACTGGGAGGTCTCAGTGGTCAGGCAACAACTGCATAACCTCCTGAATTCATCCAGCACTTTGTGCTTTGCCCTCCACAGATGAGGCCTGGTCCACTGAGTTCCTCCAGCCTTTATATATTGTGCTACATAATAGAGTTGCTTTGGAAAATGACAAGCAATCTCTGAAATCAGTTTACAGACAGTTGTCAGCATAGACCCTTACAAATCACGGGAATTGCAGACAATTTTAGAAAACAGTTGAGCAATTAAACTATTTCATAATTTAAAACTACTCTACTCAGAGCTTGCAATGAGTATCTTGCTGTTAAAAAACTAAACATTGCAAAAGGAGTTAGGATTTGTGCATCTACCTTCTAGTGCATCAATGCTCCAACATCCTAAAAACAGGAACGCAGATTATTATCTAAATGTTATCACGTTGGGAAAAGGGGGAGTACAATGGGATTTGGGGGTTCTTGTTCATCAGTCACTGAAAGTAAGCATGCAGGTACAGCAGGCAGTGAAGAAAGCGAATGGCATGTTGGCTTCATAACAAGAGGAGTTGAGTATTGGAGCAAACAAGTCCTTCTGCAGTTGTACAGGGCAGTTTTGGTCTCCAAATTTGAGAAGTACATTCTTGCTATTGAGGTAGTGCAGCGTAGGTTCACAAGGTTGATTCCCGTGATGGCGGGACTGTCATATGTTGATAGAATGGAGCGGCTGGGCTTGTATACTCTGGAATTTAGAAGGATGAGAGGGATTCTTATTGAAACATATAAGATTATTAAGAATTTGGACACGCTAGAGGCAGGAAACATGTTCCTGATGTTGGGGGAGTCCAGAACCAGGGACCACAGTTTAAGAATAAGAGGCAAGCCATTTAGAACGGAAATGAGGAAATACTTTTTCACACAGAAAGTTGTGAGTCTGTGGAATTCTCTACCTCATAGGGCGGTGGAAGCCGGTTCTCTGGATGCTTTCAAGAGAGAGTTAGATAGACAGGGGATATTGGGAGAAGGCAGGAATGGGGTACTGATTGTGGATGATCAGCCATGATCACATTGAATGGCGGTGCTGGCTCGAAGGGCCAAATGGCCTACTCCTGCACCTTTTGTCTATTGTATTATCACAAAGTAAATAGATTTCAATTTATGTTAATTCAGTACAGCTTGGCTATTATTTTCTATGCTCAAACCTATATTCATGTCAGCAAAAGACACAAAATGTTGGAATAACTCAGTGGGACAGGCAGCATTTCTGGAGAACATAAATAGATGACGTTTTGGGTTGGGATCCTTTTCCAGACCCAACCTAAAACATCTCCTATCCATGTTCTCCACAGATGCTGCCTGACTAGCTGAGTTACTCCAGCATTTTTCTGCAAACCAGCATCTGCAGTTCTTTGTGTTTACAATCATGTCAGCAGATTTAGAGATAAATGGAAACTCCATGCAGATTATGGTAAATCAATAATATTTGAATGATCAGTAAATATGAATCAAATTAGCTGTCAAAGTCTTTACGAGCATTTCATGGCTAAAACTTTCTGACTATAATGCTGGAAGCACTGCTGTCATTCAGTCCAGATTTATGGTGTCCAGAACAAGTCAGTCAAAGAGATTGACCTGCTGAATTTGGACAAAGTAAGTCTGGGCTTGCGCACTGGGAATGCAATTTTTTTTTATTTTAAGTTTAGAAATTCATCCTCAGCTGCTTACACAAATGAAGCTTAGAAAACAGTGAATGCGCATTGCATTTCATTTCTGAAATTTGATTCCATATGAGACAACTGAACCAAGTGTTGTAAGCATAGCCCAGTGCACTGCTGCTATGTTACATTTGTACGCATCAACTTAGATTGAATTTCACTCTAAAATCTATTGACATGGTGGTACAGCGGTAGAGTTGTTGCCTTGCAGTGCCAGAGACCTGGGTTCGATTCTGACCACGGATGCGGTCTGTACGGAGTTTGTACGTGCTCCCCATGACCTGTGTGGATTTTCTCTGGGAGCTCAGGTTTCCTCCCACATTACAAAGACATATAGGGTTGTAGGCTAATTGACTTGGTGAAATTGTAAGTTATCCTGAGCGTTTGTAGGGCATGTTAGTGTGCGGGGATCACTGGTCGGCGTGGACTCGTTGGGCCGAAGAGTGTGTTTCCACGCCCTATATCTATAAACTAAACTAGACATTAATACGTTAAAAATAATCCACTTCTAAGAAGCTAAAATTGTTGTCTGCAGGTAATTTTAGTTAGAATTTAAAACGTACAAATTGTAGACTAATTCTTTAAACTAGTGAACAGAAGTCTTATGAATCACAGATTTTGTGGCTGTGATACCAAATTTCTCATTACATCATGAAAGTGAAAAGACATGTGCAAGCACAATTTTAAAATGTATATCTTGAAACTGCAGTCAGTGATTCAATCCTTCCTCAAAAGCACTGCTTTTTATCAGTCTTCTCTCTGATGTAATCAAGCTGAAACAGTTGGGCATTGTCATTTGTTGAAATATATCACCAGCGATGCACCAAACCTTATTTAGTGAGCATATTTCCCTAGTGACCCTAAACATATGCAGGTATGAATATTATGGTTCTCATATATATTCCAATATAATGGATACTTATTTTTAAATTTATAGTTTTGCAGGTTATCTTAATTATTGCCAAGTTTCCATCTTTATTTTACACTTGAACGCTTAAAGAGCTCATTAAAAATGCTAGGTAGACACAAAATGCAGAGGTAACTCAGCGGGGCAGGCAGTATCTCTGGAGAGAATGCTGCCTGTCTCGCTGAGTTACTCCAGCATTTTGTGTCTACCTTCGATTTAAACCAGCATCTGCAATTCTTTCCCAAATAATTAAAAATGCCTGCAGTCATGTGAGATGCTCAACCAGATTGATAATATCAGTTACTGGGTGCCAGGAATCCCTTCTGACTCAATATCTGAAAAGAACCAGGCAGAGATAGAGAAGTACACATTGGCATTCACTATTTCGGCAGCCTTCTCCACTGACAAAGACAAGAGCTAATGTTTCACCAGTGATCCAAAAATAACCCACCATGTAATTTCAACGTAAGATAGTTAGCTAAAAGATATATCTCCATACTATCTTCTCACTCAGGGTATGTTGTTAATAAACCTTAAAAGAAAATTATTGATTCATTTTAAAAAGGTCAAGTTCAGCTAATGCACTTAACACAAACCAGATTGGTGCCTTTGCAGAAAGGATGTGGAATCAAGTTAAATGTGGGAAATTGATCTCTCGTGTGACTTTTACAAATACCGCCTCGATGGTGTGACAAGTGGCAAAGGAATGGCACTTGCCATTCATCATAATCAAACTTATGAGGGCTTTTGACAGGCAATTTAACTTCACTCATCATCCTTTTTCTGCAGTGCCCCCCCCAAAAAATCAATGATGTCATAAAATGTGCATCTCTTCAATCAGATTGGAGAATCCATGGGTGAAACAAGCAGTTTAAGGCAGGAAGTATGAATCAAGATGTTTAAAGCATGAATCATCTACAGTAAGCAAAATGATGAAAATGTAGAATTTCAGTGTCAAATGGCTACTTGGGCAATAAATATTATCCCTGCATTATATAATATAGGGGCTCTGTAAATGCAAGCATAATATTTATTGCCCAAAGACGCATTAATGATGATTTATTAAACCAATTTTTTTAAACTGCGAAACGCTGATCAGGTTTTTAAAGAACAAAATGGAGATAGCGCCCTGGAGAAGTTGAGTGACGGAATTCCATGTCTGCTGGTGCTGCAACTACCAGTGGTGAAAATAAAAATAAAATTGAGCATTGCCAAGCGACTAAATATGTAATAATGTAGATATTAATGAATGGGTAAGGCCTGTAGAAATTTGAAAACGATTATTTTTAAAAGGATCATGAATATGGCCATACAAACATGGTGACAATAGACAATAGGTGCAGGAGTAGGCCTTTCGGCCCTTCGAGCCCTATCTAGCTCTCTCTTGAAAGTATCCAGAGAACCGGCCTCTGAGGCAGAGAATTCCACACTCATAACTCTCTTTGTGAAAAGGTGTTTCCTTTCTCAATGGCTTACCCCTGATTCTTAATCTGTGGCCCCTGGATTTGGACTCCCCCAACATCGGGAACATGTTTCCTGCCTCTAGCAGGAATATTGCAGTCAAGTGAAGACGGAAAGTTGCATTATTGTTGCAATCCTGCTATTGAGGGAGTGCAGCGTAAGTTTACAAGGTTAATTCCCGGGATGGAGGGACTGTCATATGCTGAGAGAATGGAGTAGCTGGGTTTGTAAACTCTGGAATTTAGAAGGATGAGAGGGTATCTTATTGAAACATATAAGATTATTACAGGTTTGGACAGGGTAGATGCAGGAAAAAATGTCCTGATGTTGGGGGAGTCCAGAACCAGGTCACAGTTTAAGAATAAGGGGTAGGCCATTTGGGACTTAGATGAGGAAAATCTTTTTCACCCCGAGTTATGAATCTGTGGAATTCTCTGCCACAGAAGGCAGTGGAGGCCAATTCACTGGATGTGTTCAACAGAGTTAGATTTAGCTCTTAGGGTGAAGGGAATCAAGGGATATGGGGAAATAGCTGGAAGGGGTACTGATTTTGGATGATCAGCCATGATCATATTGAATGGCAGTGCTGGCTCGAAGGGCAGAATGGCCTACTCCTGCACCTGTTTTCTATGTTTCTATGTATGTCAGATTGCAACTTCCTTATTTTAAAACGAAAGAATGTTGTTGCAAGTTTCTGTCCAATTTATCTAATTATTATGCACAGACCTCATGGTGGAGCCATTATTCCTACTGCAAAAAACACACTATTTGAGTGTCGGTATTTGGATGGCAGAAATTCTGTCAGAATTTCTTGTTCCTTCTGCTTCACTCAAGGAATCCTGCATCATAATTTCAAAATAAAGCTGCTCATTGGAATCTCTGGAACAGCAATTTATATTACCATTTTCACAAACATTGATATTCAATACAGTAATTTACATCACATCCTTCCAACAAATCACATTTGCTACAAAAGGGATACAAATTAAAAATGTTGTCATTCTGTAATAGACACCTTAATTTTTCTGGTTGAGCAAGGTTAGTGGCAATTGTCAGGATAATAGAAGTATCTAGTTTCAATAAAAATGTTAAACATGGACAGCACAAATTAAAATACAAAAATGTGAATTACTTTCGCACGATCTCTATCATAAACTGCTTACGATCTACATGAAGGAAAACTTCAGTTAACTGAACAATAACTTTCTGATGTTTAAACAATGTAACATTTCCTCCAAGCTTTTAAAAATACAACTCATTAAATGGGGCTATTACATCCAAATTAATCAATGGTTTAAAATGCAACCCCAACCGATTATTATTCATGACAATCACTGATAAGTTATCTTCAGTTTGTTCCGTCTTTGCATCTGTCCCTACCACAATATTTTTTTTGCGGAAATCTTTGTGTGCATTGTTGCCGGTAAACATTGCACCCAACAATGGCAAAACAAAGAGCATGTATGCAGAGTAAAGCAATCAGATTACATTAAAGTGCCCTGAAGAAAATACCTTCTGAAGTAAGCAAATGGGGAAGGAAATAAAAATCTCCATTGAAATGCCGATTCAAAACAATGAGACTGCGATGAGGCTGGTCAATGTCAAGAACAGGAGTCAATTTCCACTTCTCGTTAACATTGACCTTGCCTTGTTGCCGACAACAATGTGGTTTTAATCCTGCTAGGTCTGTCTGTGCGAGCTCGGTCTTCGGCTCGGGGGTAACCAACCGATGCCTGAGTTCAAGGCCGGTGTGTGGAGATCTTTGATGTCCTCTAATCCCCGCACACGGTGGCGGAGGGGATGGGAGGGAGAGTGAACGACAGCCCCCGGGGAGGAAGAGGCCGATCGGCCCAGTAGAGGGCCCGGTGACTGCTGGCGTGAGGGGCGGCGGACGAAAATAGATCTTTCTTTATAAAAATCTGGCGTTTAAAATCTTTTTTTTTAAATCACTCTGAAGAAATGGGCGAGAGCAAGCAGGCGGCAGCACTTTACCTGTGTCCGAATAATACATGGTGGCGCGGCTGCCAGCCTGCCAGCCGATCGTTCCTCCTCCTCCTCTTCTTCTTCCCCTCTCTCTGGCTCCTTCACCTCCGTCCCTCCTCTCTCTCTCTCTCTCTCTCTCTCTCTCTCTCTTCCTCGGTCTTTCTTTCTCTTCTCTCCCTCCTCTGTCCCTCTTCTCCTCTCCTTAACCCTCGCCTCCCCTCTCCCCTTCTGTCCCTCCTCCTCTCTCTCTCTCTCTCTCTCTCTCTCTCTCTCTCTCTCTGTCCCTCCTCCCCTCCCCTTCTGTCCCTCCTTCCCTCGTCTGCCCTTCTCTTCCCTCTCTCTCCCACCCTCCCCGCCGCCGACCCTCCCCTCCCTCAGTTCCGCCCCTCCTCTCTCCTCCCCATCACCCGCGCGGGCGCGCGCACGCTCCCCGACTCCCTCTCACCCGCGCGGGCGCGCGCACGCTCCCCGACTCCTCCTCACCCGCGCGGGCGCGCGCGCGCGCTCCCCGCCTCCCCATCACCCGCGCGGGCCCGCCTTCCCTCCTCTGGAATCTTCACCCGCACGACGCAGCTCGGGCGCGGGCGCGCGCGCGCTCGCAACCCCTCAGCCCGTGGGAGGAGCTCGGGCTCGCTCGCCCTTAACGCGCGCGGGCGGGAGAGAGAGAGAGAGAGAGCACGAGAGGCGAGCGGGCCCCCCTCCCCCAACACGTTGCATCCTCGCCCCGCCCGACGCGCGCCCCTCCTCTCCCCCCCCCACGTGATCTGAGCCCCGCCCCCCCCCCGTGTTCCGCCCCCCTCCCCCACGCGTCATGCGCCCTCCCCCCTACGCGCCCCATGTTCCGCCCTCCCACGCGTCACGAACCCTTCTCCACGCCACGCCCCCCCCGCCCTCCCACGCGCCCCTCCTCCCCCACGTGCGCGCGCCGGCCCCTCAACGGCCGTGTTTTGCATAACCCGCGCGCGCGCCCGCCGCCGCTATCTTCATCATCATCAGGGGCGGATTCAGTAAGTGTGTGTCCGGTCGCCCTCCGACTCTGACACAGCGGCGAGACCAAACGTATGTCGGCTATACGAGACCAAACGTATACCAGCGATCGTTTCGCTGAACACCTCGCACTGAACTTTCCGTCCTGGGCCTCCTCCACTGTCAGAGTGAGGCCCAACGCAAATTGGAGGAACAGCACCTCGTATTTCGCTTGGGCAGCTTACACCCCAGTTAAATGATGTTGATTTATCTAACTTCAAGTAACCCTTCTCTCCTCCACCACCCCCTTCCCACCCCCAACCACCCCTTCCCACCCCACCCCACCCCACCCAGTCGTACCAGCTTCAAAGTTGGCTTATTGAGTCTCATTTTAACTCGTTTTCACCGAGACCACAATGGCCTGTTTCCTTTATCGTCGTTACTTATTTGCATATCTTTTGTTCATTTGTTCTATATCTCTCTACATCACCGTCTATATCTCTCGTTTCCCTCTCCCCCTGACTCTCAGTCCGAAGAAGGGTCTCGACCCGAAACGTCACCTATTCCTTTTTCTCCAAAGATGCTGCCTGACCCGCTGAGTAACTCCAGCATTTTGTCGTCTACCAAGTTTCATCTGTGAACTTTGACCACCCAGCCGCGGGGGCAGCGGCACGCCTCGCCTCGCCTCGCATCGAGCACTGTTCACTGTCTAGGTTGGTTTTTTTTTTGTATGCTGGTTACCCGGACAGGAAGCGTTCTTTCGGCCGTTCATTTCTTTGCCAGCACTCCCCCTACTGTCACCGCTGTTTGCCCGCGGTTCAGGCCCGTCACTGTGAAATCCCAGTGATACGTTGTGTAACAAAAAGGTATTTGAGTGCATTGGCTACTACTTGGCACCTATCCTGGACTGGAAGATACAACATTTTATAACCATTTGGAGCCGGCAATTTGATTGAAGGTGTTATGATGCATAAAGATTTGTTGCGCTGATCGAAGTTCAATTTTAGTGTTTGGAGGCTTGCAGTTTCTTGCATTTCAAATGCATTTCATGGTCTGAGAGCATCCAGTTTTGTGCAGGGGAGATCATGCCTGGCGAATCTGTTGGAATTCTTCGAAGAATAGCAGGACAGACAAATGGATGTTGTTTACCTAAATTTTCAGAGAGCCTTTGATAAGGCTGCTAAGGAAGATGAGAGCCCATGGTATCAAAGGGTAGATAGTAGCATGGATTGCTGGATGGCAGAAGGCCAACCTCCATGTGCGTGTATCTAAAAAAAGTTCTCATTTTCCTTAGAGATAAGAGATTCCTTTATTTGTCATTCAGACCTTTCGGTCTGAACGAAATTTCGTTGTTATATGCTTTCTTATTTGTCTTATCCAAACTTCCATGTCTCTCGATATCTTGCATATTAAATAAATCACTAACTAGTTTAAATCTTTGCACTGTGGTCATTGGCTTCTTCACTGAGAGAAGTTAGACTCGTAGAACATAAAATAGTACGGCACAGGAACAGGCCCTTCAGTCCACAATGTCTGTGCCAAACATGATGCCAAGATAAACAATTTTAGGTCTAACTTTCAATCGCATTACCCATGGATTATTACTGAGTCTTATCAAAAAACCTTGATAAAAGTCCATATAAACCATATTAACATAACCAGAAAGTTCTTCCCAACATTTTTAAGATCTGAAACAAAAAACAGTCTGATTTATTTAATATG